>LOEQ01000312.1:219345-261775 GCA_001685075.1 Bramus lutescens | reverse complement strand
GTGTGTGTGTGTGTGTGTGTGTGTGTGTGTGTGTGTGTGTGTGTGTTGCATGTGTTTGTGTATGCATGTTTTCAGGCACAGGTGTACATGTGTGAGAAAGACAGAGTTCATGTGTGTGAACATGGATATGAAAACCAAAGGTGGATGATAGAATCATTTTCAATTGTTCTTTTCCTTATTCATTGAGGTAGGGTCTCTCAGTCAAACCTGAAGCTCGTCTATATGGCTAGTCTCGCTAGCTACCTTGCTTTAGAAATCCCGTCTCCACCTTCCCATGTTGAAATTACAGATAATTTTCCATGCTTATGTAGATCCTGGTCAATACGCTTGCATGGTGAGTGTTTTAACTGCTGACAGCCCTAGCCCTGTTAGTTTTACCATTTCTTACTTCTTGCTCTTGAGTCCTCCGCCTTGGCTTCCCATTTGGGTTTTAGATAAATAATAGTACCTGATTCTGTCAACTGTAGGTTCAGATCAGAAGACATTTCCAACCATGCCTTAGAGTAGACCCTAATTCTGAATAATGAGCAGTCTGGTGGCTTTCATGAAGTCTTTTATTGGTATCCTTTGAAGTGTGCACGCATGCCCCGTCCTAGTCAGGCTTCCGTTTCTGTGATCAAACCCTGCCCTACTCAGGGCTGCTATTGCTGTGGTGAAACACCACAGCCAAAGCAAGCTGGGGCGGAGTTTATTTGCCTTACACTTCCACAGCACTGTTCATCACGGAAGGGAGTCAGGACAGGAACTCAAACAGGACAGAAACCTGGAGACAAGAGCCGATCCAGAGGCCATCCAGGGGTTTGATCTTCCTGACTTGCTCAGCCTGCTTTCTTATAGAACCCAGGACCACTCAGCCAGGGATGGCAACCCCCTTCCCCTCAGTGGGCTGGGCTCTCCCCATCAATCACTGAGAAAATAACCTACAAGCTTGCATACAATCTGATCTTATGGAGGCATTTTTCTCAGTTGAGAGTACCTTCTTTCAGATGTTCCTAGCCTGTGTCAAGTTGACATAAAACTAGCCAGCACACCAACCTTAGCATCCCTTACAAAGTATAAAGAAAGCTCCATAGTCAGTTCCCTCAAAGGGGAAGTCTTACCCCTCAGCTAAGCTCAGAATCCATTGTTCTTTACAATCCAGGTGCTTTCATAGACTAATAGAAGACTAAGGTCTGGGCAATGTAGTGAGCATTACCTGGGTACCAACCATACACCAGGCACTGTGCAGACTCCTCTGATGAACTGTGTCTGTTTACCTCCTTGCTGATAAGGTACACATTTAAGGTGGTTCTCTGTGATACTCTCAAGGCACCTAGAAACAAGGTGTCTGGTGAAATGTGAAAGATGACAGAGACCCACTATCTATCAGAGAAACTTGGGTCTTCCCGGCACAAAAGCAAGAAGTGTCAGGCCACAGTCATTCATTAGTGTTTCATAGAAGAGAAGGCAGGCTGTGGCGGCGCACGCCTTTGATCCTAGCACTCAGGAGGCAAAGACAGGTGAGCTCACGGCCAGCCTGGTCTACAAAGTGAGTTTCAGGGCTGCCAGGGCTACACACACACACACACACACACACACACACACATGGGCAGGGAAAGAAGTAATCATCTGAGCTCAAAGTAAACAGTGTTTGAAAATTTACATGGACACTTATTTGAACCCCCAGTTTCTGTTGTCAGGCCCCATGGGTACCATTTTTGCATTCCTTTTCTCAAGTGTGGGTGTCTGTTTACAGCACACTTGACGCTTTCTATTCTTCATCAGAAACATCCAGATTGTGACAGTTGGACAGGAGACAAAATTACACTTTGACAGCAATAACACTGCCAAGTGTCACCCTCTCTCCTCATCTCTATTATCTTGTGACATCCCAAAGAGAAATTTCCTAGAATAAGTATACTGAGAGTTTGTCAGATGCGCGCCTTGACTTAAGAGCTTTGCGGGAAGACAGAAAAGTGCTTGGGACTGAAGAGAAAGGTGCGTTTTGAGCCTTGTGAGGATTAGCCTCAGAGCCTCAGAATACTGTCCATGTACAAAACCTTAAGAGTGCTTGTTTGGTTGGGGGGTGTGTGTGTGTGTGTGTTTTGTCTTTTTTGTTGTTGGGGTTTTTTTTGGTTTTGATTTGATTTTTGCTTGCTTTGTTTTGTTTTTTTTTCAAGACAGGGTTTCTCTGTGTAGCTTTGGAGCCTGTCCTGGAACTTGCTCTATAGACCAGGCTGGACTCAAACTCACAGAGATCCTCCTGCCTCTGCCTCCCAAGTGTTGGGATTAAAGGCTTGCCCCACCATCACCTGGCCTGTTGTTGTTTTTAAAGACACAATTACCTGTTGAATTGTAACTTGAAAGGCTATAAAACAATACTAACGCTAAATGGCTTATTAAAGAATCTCAGGACATTAAGGAAATTCTACACCCTACCTGTGTGTAGAATTTCCCTAATGCCCTGAGAGTCAACAGAAAGAAAGAAAGAAAGAAAGAAAGAAAGAAAGAAAGAAAGAAAGAAAATAAAAGAAAAAAGAAGAAGCTCATTTACTAACCACAATGGAAGAATTGCATTTGGGTGGAATTCTTATCTGGATTGCATTGTCTGGCTTGAGGATAGTACACAGGAAATAATGTTTTTTTTTTCTTTCTTTCTTTCTTTTGGTTTTTCTATTAAGCTACAGGGAACTTGCCATCCCAGAACTGGCCTTGTAGTGTTAACAGTTATTGTAGCCAGCTGGCCATGGTGGCCTACTGTAAGGTCTTGCTGCGCTGCTACTGCTGCTAAGGATATTGTGAAGAACGTAGTATGCCCTGTGTGACTTCCTTATGTCACCAGCATGCATGTGCACCAGGCTACACATTGAGGCACCCAATATGTCCTGTCAGTGTACTCTGAAATGTTATCTGCTGAAAAAACCCAAGTCTTCTGTGTCAACAAGCCCGGCTAGGAGTTCAGGCCTGGTAAAACTATCTGAAGCATCGGACTGAAACCACCCCACCGTTGAGTTCCAGCATAACAGTTCCCAGGTGTTCAGCAAAACCTTGGAAGTAGAAGCACGGATTGCCAGTCCAGTTTCGCGTGAAGATTTTAGCTTCACGGATGTTGGTTAGCCTGTACTGTGCTCTGACAGGGAGTGTCTTCACACTTAAGTCCTTCTTTGTTCGACTAATCCGAGGACAGAAGCACTTGGTATCCCCATTTCCTGATTGAGAAACTGAAGCGAAGGGAGGCTTGAGCGACTCCCTCTCCCAAACTTCCATAGGAGGAAATGACAGAGCTAGGGTCTCAGCCTAGGTGTGCCTGTGCTTCCTGGATGTCATTCTTCTTTCCAAACCATTTGGTGTCTGCAGAGAGCAGAAGAGTTGCTCAATAGCCCCACTGGCTTCAAATGTCAGATGGGTGCTCTTTAAGTATCTTTTCAAGTGTTTGTGGTGTGCTGACTTCATCCCAAAGTGTTGTAGGCTTGAAGCCCGCAGTAAACAAATAAGGTAGAATCCAGCATCCTGCATTACGGGTATCCTAGTGTTCTCACCAGTATTCATCCCTGTGGTCCAAAGACTGACATGGTTTCTGTTTGACTCTGATGAGTGAACAGAGTCAAAAACTCAGAGGCCATTGTAAGAAAAAGGATTCAGTGATGGAAGCCCAGAAATGTGGGTCCAGACCTGGACCCCATCGCTCTTGGTAACTCAACTTGTGGCCTCTGTACTTGTTTCTCTTTTTTTTGTATCGACATTGTTCCTTTCAGTAACGTGGGGTGTCATCTGGTTTGCATATACATGGGAAGTAGATTTTCCCTCTACTTGTCCATCTTCCCCTAAATATCAATATTGAAATTACTTAGCCTTTCTGACCCTAAACGAAGCAATAGTCTCCTTCCAAGAGTCATCACGAAGATTAAGTAGGATAGTGCCTATGGCAATAGCAGTGTTAGCCTGGACTATTAGCTTCACCCTTTAAAAGCTAATTGTGTTTCTCTCAACTCTAAGTTCATCTCAGTTATTTGTGCTTAATGTACAGATATGATTTTGTATCTGTGAATCAAGTCACTGCATCCCAAGTGTCACCTGTAGGGGGCCCTACTGAGTAATGGACAAGAATTCAGTTTCTTTAAGTAGACGGGTTGATAGAGTAGATGGCTCTGTTTCACCACTTCTGATGGGACTTTGAGTTATTACTGAATTTCTTTGGGTCTCTTCTTTAAAATGGGTGTAAATAATCCATCTTTCTTAGAGTCTGGGGAGGGTTTAATTCACTCGTAGCCGACTAGTGCTTAGGAAATGCGTGACACACAGAGCCAGCACTCGATAAACATTAGATGCTGTTGTTCAGTAGTCCATCATGGTTGTCAGATTGTCTGTGATCGTAGTGGCTTCTTCCAAGCTCTCTAAAATAACTGGATACGGTTAGCTTGCAGATGGGGGCCTTGCAGGAGGCTGAGTGCTGACCCCATCCGCACCATTCTCTAACCAGCCCGGGCAAGGGGCCGTAATGAGAATTATTGAAGTAACATATGGAAAACTCTTTTAGTTAGCTCCTGGGAGAGAGAAACAGCACTAAGTAAATAGAAGGAATTATTAAAAACTAGGAGACGACCTCACAGGGATGCTGAGCCTTGTGTGTTATTTGCTGTTTTAAGAAGGAACGGGCAAGAAGCCAACTTTATCACCAGGTGACAAAGTGGCCTGCTGGCTGCTGTTCAAGGGACGTCAATGTGTTTCCTCACCTCGCCAGATGTAGGCCCTCTGGTCTCCAGTTGTGTTCAGGGCAGCTCACTGCCCACAAAGAAGGGTCCAGATCTCCCATTAGCTGCTCTGTCTGCCCCCACGCTTTCATCTAACCCCCCAGACTCTCTTTTGAGTAGCACTGTCGGAGGCAGTGCTAAGCATTCTGGGACAGAAACCACCAAGTAGAACTCCCGTGGGTGCCAGTGTATATGACTTAGAGGCCACCAGCAATCACAGGAGGATTCCCGTGTTAGACTGGAACAAGACCCAGGCCTCACTGCCAAGCCTTGACAAGTATGTGGAACGATTGAGCTCTGTAATTTTGGAGCTAACAGCCCCTATTTACAGCTTTACCACCCACCCCCAAAGCACTCCGCTCTCCAGAACCAGTCCACACACTACAGTGAAATACACTAAAGTAGTCTCCAGGCATCACTTGTGAAGTGGCAGGCAGGACGCATCCAAGAATGAATCAAGAAGTGGCACAGTGCCAGCACATGCGAGTGGCCTCTGCCTTCCCATGCGATATCAGGGGCATCGAATTTCATTGCACGGCTCCAAGCAACAAGGATAGAAACAGCCTTTTTCTCATTGCCTGGAAATAAATAGCATCTTAACCAAGAAATTCAGTGGTATGAAGTGCTAGGAGCTAAGCGTAATCGCTATTCAAGTCTTACCAGTCAAGAATTAGCACTTCGTGATGCAGAAACTTTCTGCTTCTCTGGTAAGAATGCAATATTTAAATTACTGATGGCTTCTCCAAATCCTGATGTAACTAGATTCCAAAACTTGAATGCAAGTATTTTAATAGTATATACTAATAGTATATAAAACCGGTATTTGTGTGCAAGCATCATGAAACCATAAGCTGATTTTTGTTTGTTTTTGTTTCCCAACAAATTTAGCCAGAACAGTTTGGGAAAGAAAAAAATAAAATTGAAAAGCCCACCAATCCAAAGATAGTAATTATCTCTCTTCCTTTTTCTAACAGTTTCAAAGATACTGTTACTCATTAAAGATGTATAAATATTAGAATTAAATTAATTAAACAATTGTTTCTCTTAAAATTTTATAAGGACCAGGCTAGGTTAATTCATTAGAATCATTCGTCTGATTGCATTTTATCACAATACAAAATGCATGAGAAAAACTAATTCATTTATTATAGTCTACTGTATTTTTCTGGCTCATGTGGCTTCTATAGAAGAGATCAGGATTAATGCTTATTATTTTTAAGAAAATGGTCTTCCTAAGGCTGCTGGAAACATAACATAAACCATAACAGTACAACCCGGAAATAAATCTACAACTAACATAGCCCCTTACCCAGTGAACAATAGGCATTATACATTCAGAAGGACAACTGTCCTGGGAAGGCTTTTATTTAAGCCCCTCCTTATAATCATTTGATTGCAGTGTAGACCTCAGGTGAGAAAACTCCTGGACAGAGGCTGTAACTCACTTGACAGAGTGCTGGCTTGGAACGCACAAAGCACAGCCTCCAACCTGGAAACAGTGGTGCACACCTGAATCTCAGCACTTGGTAGGTGAGGAAGAAAGATCAGATCGCCTTTAACTATATAGTGCATTTGAGACTAGCCTGGGCTAGATGAGACCCTGGAAGAAGAGGAGGGGGAGGAAGAAGAGGAGGAGGAGGAGGAAGAGGAGGAGGAGGAGGAGGAAGAGGAGGAGGAGGAGGAGGAAGAGGAGGAGGAGGGAAAAGAAAGCAGGAACTTGCATGCATTTGCCTTTAAAAACATTCTTAGCCTTTCCTTGCTTATTGACTTTAATCTATACTGTACACTGGAACAAGACCATGTCATTGTGTGCCTTCTCCCATCAACCTTCTGGAGGCCACTGGAGCAACCTCATAAGCTCTTTTCATCCTCGTTCCTGCTCACTCGAGCTCCCTGGATTGTTCATACAGAGGAGGAGGCTGAGCCGTCCCCGGTAGCTGCTAGAGAGCTGTTCATCACGACATAGCAAGTTCAGCATGTAAATTTCCTCATATTCATTAGAAACAGCTGGCTTACCATTTAGAGTGAAAAAAAATAGAAACCCATGTTATAAAGAAGAAAATGAACCTTCTTACTGTGGAGAAACACTCAAGTACAATATTGTCACAAGTGAACGTGGTTTTGATCCTTGCAAGTATGTTAACGTGAGGGAATGCCCCCCAGAAAAGGAAACAGATATCATCCGCCTGAAGGGAAGAGACTAGCCAGTTATTAATCAATCTAAGGAAGGGCTGGGCCAATCTTTATACAGTCTCTTGGCAAGCATCTAGAGCCCTGAGCATCTACATTCAGAATGTCCTCATGCATATTCATGAGAATTCTGTCATATGCTGATGTCATGATTTTTTAATAGAGATTTAGTGAAACAAATCAGTATTGCAGTGTTCAAAGGAGCTCCCAGATTCCACAGCTCCCTAACCCTGACACCTGTCAGCTCTGGATGGCACCGTGTTCTCTTCAAGGCCATTGGAGGGAAGAACTAGAAACTTGGGGTTGCTTGTGTGTCTTTCCTCGTGCAATCATCCCACTGGAGGATATGCTGCTGTGAGCACACCCCTTGCGCTCTCCCGCACCTTCAAGGTTTCCTTTTGTTTCATGACTAGCTTCTCTTTGTCAAGCAAGATTGTTAAGGTCCGTTCCCAGGCTGCTCGGGGGATGGGAGTGAGATTCCTCTGTCCTCTGTGAGGTTTATTTTAGGAAGAAAAGGCTGGGACAGTGTTCCTGGGACGCTGACTCCACACAGAGCCACCCACTTTTTCCAAAGTCGTTGCTTAGTTATTGAGGACACAAGAGGATTCTGCTCTAAAGTGTCACATTCTACATGGCCTCATTTATGACCTAGTGTGGCATTTTGCACACTCTCTGCAGCAGGATATGCTTTCTTTTTTTAAAATCCCTTTGAGGGGCTGCAGAGATGGCTCAGCAGTTAAGAGCCCACTCACATGGCAGCTCATAACTGTCTGTAACTCCAGGTCCAGGGGATCTGATGCCCTCACACCAATGTAAATTAAATAAAATTTAAAAAGTTTCTTTGAATCTGTAGATCAGACTCTTGGGTTGTGTATGTAAGTGTGTGGAATGTTAATATATGCCACCATGCTGTCTTCAGGCAGGTCCAGTGTGATTCTTACAGTGGCTATGTGCAATGGCTTGCATGGCAAGGGAAAGCTTCATGGGCAGAATACAATATTATAAATACATTAATATACCATGTCATCTGGGTGATAGTGGGAAGAACGCAGAAAAGTAATATTTTCATACCTCCAAAGTCAGGCGCATACCTTCTTCACATGTTTTCTGTGTTTCTTCCTTTAGCCAAGATAAACATAGCAGCAGCTAGATCATGTGACTCTGTAAACTGGATCAAGTTCACACCAGACATTAAGCACACACGGTCCTTTTTACTTCTCCTTACCATAGGATGTACAGATAAAATGTGGCTTTGTGAGAGCACAGCAGGGATGGAGGGGAGGCTTTGTTGGTCAAGTACCTGCTGTGCAAACCTGGGGATCTGAGTTTGAATCCCAGGACTCCCCCAAAGCTGGGTATGGTAGTGCGCACCTGCAGTCCTAGAACTTGGGCATCAGGATGGAAGCAAGCACACCCACACCCATGGGAATGCACATACACAAACGTGCAAAACATTTAAAGAAGAGATCACAAGAACATAAAAGGTCAAAAAAGTATCTTTCTTGGGCAGTGAGAAGGTTCAGCCTGTAAAGGCACTTACCAACAACCTGAAGACACAAGCTCATTCCCTGAAACCCACGTGATAAGAACAGCCTCTCTAGCTGCCCTCTGACTATAGCACATGTGTGTGTGAGTAGTGTTAAGATTATTATTTGTCTTTCTTTTTGTGTCTTTGCATCCCGTGAGTATATCAAAACCTTACTTCCTGGAAATGAAACAAACGACATGTGTTCTTGGAGCTGTACTCTTCTCTGAAGAGCTTACAAGACCCCCAAATCCATGTAAGCCAGCAGCAATTCTCAACATGTTTTGAATATGTTCATTTCCCTCATGTAGGGCCACACAGCTCCCAAGCAGAAACCTATGTCCACCCGCTGCCATCACCCACATGAGGAGCACAGGCTGGGTTTGTGTTACAGTATTACAAAGTCCAGTAATATATCTTTATTGCCTTCTTTATGGAAAGGAGCCCTGAATATTCTGTCTTCCTTTGTGCTTTGCTCTTTAAAAGTCATTACATTTATTCATTTGTTGGGAGTGGGTTTGTGCATCCATACCATAGAGCATGTGTGGATTCAGAGCCCAGATTGCAGAGGGAAGTCTTTTCCTTTACTGTATGAGTCCTAGGGATCAAACTTGGGTCCTCAAACTTGGCAGTAAGCACTTTTACCTACTGGGCCATCTCACTGCCTTCCCCCTTTTCCATGGCCTTTTTACATGTGGTCTGTGTGTTCTGATGGTTCCAAAGCAATTACGAATGCCTTTCTAATCAGTAGATATATGGGCCAAAGTATGGAAAATCAGATCCTATGCACAAGGTTGGAAAGGCCTTTGAAGGGTCATGTTTTAACTTCGCTAATTGTGATTGGAAGACTGATGCAAACGGCAAAGAATGAAGTCCATATTTGCTGATTTAGGAATGAAGCCGTAAATGTTGGTTATACAATCGCTGAAAAGTTATTGTGCAGGGATCAATAAACTCCTTTCAAGAGCAGTGTTAGGAGGCCGTTCCATCATCTCCTCCACACACCAGCTACAATTACATTACTAGGCCCCAGCAAGCTGGGCCGACTCATTTCTGCAGCTCTTCACGTTGCAGTAAATGACCTGGCAACAGATTTAACGTTTTCTCTGTAATGTTCAATGCTAACTCTTTAGTCATTGGCCAGAACAATTTCTAATCCCACCAGAATTTTAGAGGTATTATGGGCTTTGGCTCCAATTCACTCAGAAAACATAATGACGTTTCCCAGGGAAAAGAAGAGGAGGAGGGAAAGACATTGCCACTCTCCTTGGTGATGAGTGTCTCTGAGTTAGAGCCCCGGGAGGTCAACCTGGGTGTGATGGCTCCCACTGTCGTCTCACACTAGAAAGGTGTGAGCAGGAGTGAGTGAGCAAGGGAGCATTTGAAGGCGGCTGGCCTACGCAGCACTTCCCAGGCCAAACTGGACTACAAAAATACCAACCTTGCTCTTACTCAGAAGAGTTTGCACCCATCCCAACAAGTGGACTTTCAACCTCCACACACATACTCAAACACACACAAAAACTGTGGCTGGAGAGATGGCTCAACAGTTAAGAGCACTAACCACACTGCTCTTCTGGAGGTCCTGAGTTCAATTCCAAGCAACCATACTGTGGCTCACAGCCATCTCTAATGGGACCTAATGCCCTCTTCTGGTGTGCAGGTGTAAATGCAGACAAAGTACTCCTGCATCAAACAAAACTCGGTAAGTGTAAAGTACCAAAACAAACTGCAGTAACAAAGAAGACCAGTTATCTGGTGACACAGACTGTAATCCCAGCCCTTAGGAAGTGGAGATGGGCGCATCACTGGGCCCTCTCTCCAAGCAGTCAGCCTAGCCCGTTGGTGAGTTCTAGGCAAAGGAGAGACATTGTCCCAAAAAACAAGGTAAAGGGCTCCTAAGAACCAAACCCGGGGATATCCTATGCCTTCTACACACTTGCACAAATGGGCACACACGCACACACACACACACACACACATCAACACACAAAAGCTTACACCACCCACAGTCACATATTAAGCCAGAAGCACTTTCCCAATGGTGTACCGCTAGTGTTCTGACCTTCTCAGAACTGAGAATAGATGGTGCCTGGGACTGGGTGGCGGTAGATACAATAAACCTGCTGTTTCTAGAAGTAAGGGTCTGGAGTTACAAAGTTGAGAGGCAGCTTTCCACACACACTGGAGCCACAGCAGCCGGTTCCTTCTGTAGAGAAAAAGCACGCTTGTGTCTCATGGACACACTTACGAGTGATGGCTCCACTGCCTTTGGTTGATGTATATGAGAAGAATATTTAGGGAAAATCTAAAACAGATATCAGCAAATGGATGAAGTGCAGGGCAGATAGCTATCCAAACACATGGACAAAATACATGTCTCTGAATTATTCTCTCTGGTCTAACAGCAGCACTTTGCAAGTTTCTTTAATGCTCTCAGGTGTGCTGTTGAAAAATTAAATTACACCTCGCTGGATCTGAACATAGCATGTAATTTCCTAACAGAAGGATTTGTAAATGCTAGGGGCTGCTCTGTGTTCATGAATTGAAGCTAAATATGGTCCCCAGGAACAAAAATGCAAACACACATACAGACATTGTTGTTATTGAAAATGATTAAATACAGAAGTCTTTTTTTGTTTGTTTTTTGGCAGACAGTCTGGGTGTCACATGTTAATTTATGTGTTAGGTTGTTTTTTCCAAACTATGAAATCACTTTTAAAGATGTATTTTAACAACATAACCTGTTTATTAAAAGGGAAATAATGAAGTGTGTTTGTGTGTGTTGAATTGTGTGTGGTGAATCTGTGTGTATGTGTGCATGTGTGTGGGGGGGTTGAATGTAAGTCCCATTCAACAACTAATACATTTCCAATAAACAACCTTATTAATGGGTCCCTGGAAATCTGCTTGATTAAATGAGGACAATCTATGAATGGGGTACATTATAATTTAGAGAGCTCTGGTATTTCTGAGTATCCAGCACGCCCCGCATTTGATGCGTCATACAAATTTCATGCATCAGTCATAAACCATCTACTACTAGAAAGGGAACAGCACAGTATCTTAATCAACTATCTACCTAACTCTTAAATTCTCTCTCTTTTGCATCCCTGCCAATTGTGTCCCACCTTCAGTTCTCCAGTAACTCACTAACTTATTCCACATAATTCCAATCCGTTCCGTCTTTGGCCATATAGAATAATTTGAGCCATTAAAAATCTGAGGGATTTTCTAGATCTTTCAAAACCAACCTAATAATTTTTAAAATTAATTTATCTGTGTATTTTATGTGTGTGAGTGGTGAGTGTAAGCACACAAGCGCTGCAGGCTGTGCATAGAAGTCAAGAGGACGGTTTGCGAGATGCAGTCATCCCCCTTCACCTTGTTTTGGAGGCAGGATCCCTCTTTTTTCTGCCACTGCTCCAAAGTGAGCACGGCTCTGACCTCACATCCCACTGCGCCTTGGGGGTGCTGGGGTTCCAGGCTCAGCCACGTATCCAGCTTTTTGTGTGGGTTCCAGGGCTCAGACTCAGGTTGTCAAGCTTTTACGTGCTAAGCCACCTCTCTGCCTGACCCGAGAAACAATTTTAAGATCAAGTCCCAATAATCCACCGACAGTGGGGCAATGGAACCCTAGAGCTTTGGGGAGTCTAGGGTCAGGCTTAGGTGAAGAAATTAAGCACCAGCACGTATGTGCAACAGCAGACACTCATAGCATGCTGCCTTCCACTTTTATCTAGTACGAAGCGAGATACTTTGAAATTTTCCCTGAAGTGAAACTCATCAAAATGATAAGATCATAAGAAAATGCTTTCTCCTCATGGATGCAAACTTGAAACTCCAGGAGAGACATGGCTGGTGCAGAGAACAGAGATGTTCAGCTTTGCATTTAACTTAGCATCCTCCTGCCTGGGACCAACTCTAAGGACTTACATTGTCCTTTGCTGCAAAACAAACAGGCACAGATACTATCATCAGTCACATTTTAAAATACCCGAATACATCTATGTTATTTGCTATCCAAGTATAGGAATATCGTAATTTCTTTCAGTAAATGGACACCATATGTCAAGGCTGTTCCCCCTGCCCCATACTCTCTCAGTATCACACAGTTCTCAAAGATGCTTTAATCTATGGTAAGAGTCACATGTGTATTCTTTTAAATAGTGACTATATTTATTTATTTATTCCTTTATTTTTGTCCTTTGCCAAGTCCATATATGCTTCTAAAGCCAATTTTTACAGTTCGCATATTGTAACATCCCTGTACCTCTGGGACACATAGCATGGAAGCACACTGATGCTGTACAGCCAGGTAAAGGCGGGCGTTCTCATGTAATCACAAAGGAGAATACTTTCATCATGACATAATTTAAAACACACACACACACACACACACACACACACACACACACATCTGTTTTTTTCCCCCCAAAGACAAAACTTCAGTCTGTCTCTGGTCATGATGCAAATTCTCACATTTAAAATATCTGACCAATTAGAATGAAATGTCAGCCTGAGGTGGTTTGCCCGGAAAAAGCAACTGAAAGTGAAAATGCCATTTTATTCGTTATTCAAATGGCCAGCTACACCAGGGTATAATTAATTCCGACTTCCTGTTCTTCCTCACACACCTGAGGCTCCTCCCTGCTCCAGCAGTGGCTACACCCGGGAGATCTGAAGAGAGGCAGCTTTCTTGGAAAACACCTCACCTGTCTGCAAATTTGAAAGTATGTACTTGATCCAAATGGCGGGTAAGGAGACAGATGTGGTTTGGAGAATGACCTGAATGACCGGTGTGGCTAAAACCACACGAACAGCTTTTGCAAGGTGTCTGCCAATCTATTAGGGACTTACTTCAAGGACTGTGTTAGATGTTTAATCTAGATAGTTGGGTACATAGGTATGTGGTGCTGTGGTGTGTGTGTGTGTATGTGTGTATGTGTGTGTGTGTGTGTGTGTGTGTGTGTGTGTTTAGTGTTGCTGCATGAGTTTTATGAAGCCATTTGCTATCCCAGGCAGAAGAGATGCTGCAGAGCCCCCTGAGTGCTGTATGTTAGCACTTCCTTCTATCCCTTATTTTTCCTCTTGAGTTGAAAGCATGCTCTCCTCAGCAGTTACCTCATTTATTATGGCTCTCCTTGGAAAGCGACCTTCTCTACATACGGACTTGTAGAAGGAGCACAAAATAAGAACACAGGGAAACAGACAGGAGAGAAGGAGGCTCTGAAAGACGTTAGCTGGGGAAAAAAAAAAGCCTTCGCTTGGAAGGAAAACATATTCTGGACATAGAGTTTCTGACTGCAGGGCTGGTTTAATCGTGTACGCTCGGCTTGCCTTAGGTGCTTGTTCTGTGGTTCCTGCGGCACCTGACTGACCACACTGGACATTAGAATAGTGCAGACCCAGTACGCTGTGAGAGGAGGCCATGGCCTCTCGCCAGACTCTGACAGGACAGCCACCAATCTAAGCAACGGAAGAAGCCACTGTCCTTGCTCCTTCCCTCAGCTGGTTGAAGCCTCCACCAGCTGAAGCTCACTTAGAGACGTGAAAGTTTGGAAGAAAGGCCCCTTGAAAGGCAAAAAGACTGCTTTTGGAAAGCAGTGTCAATGGTCCTTGCTTCTTGGCCCCTAAAGCTTATTCCGCTTCTTCTTCCCTTACCCCTGGTTGTGAGCAGCTAGCAGCAGCACCATTCATGCAAGAAACTAAGCTAGAGGAATTTGAGACAGAAACACCCTTAACTTTGATTGTGGAGAAAGCTGTTCTCTCACAGGGGAAGGAAGTTGGGCTCACTGCTGTTGCTTATCCTTAGACATAGACTACATTTGGGCTTTCTGAGGGTTCAGAAGTGAACTGCATTTTGGTTTCTGCAATTCCAGCACTGGAGACATCAAGTAGAACCTCTGTCCTTCTTCCAGTTTTGGCTTTGGGCTCTTAAGCTTTCATAATTCTGAGGTAATCGCTGTATTTCAATGGACAAGTTCCAAGAGCATAGATGATTGACAGCAGCATCTAATAAAGCATCTCCCATTTTATCCCCTGTGGAATGTCATCCAAATTACAACAATAGCTAATAAGTACCTGCCATAGCTACAGCAACAGAATAGCTGACTCTGCACCTCGCACTGTGTTTATGCGTGCGATGTCTCATTCCCAGGCTCTGTAATCCATTCCTTCCCCGCTTTGAAGGCTTGGAAGCATTTTGTACAAATTTTCAGTGTAGGTGGCTTTGAAGCACAGCCTGTTGGGTCATGCCGACTTATTTGTGTGCTCGCATAGAGAAGTGGTGGAAATGAGCCGATTTTTTAAGATAACAGGTGTAACTCGAAAAGTCTGTAATTGAATGACATGGGGGTTGAGAACCTTACCCATCCCCCACCACACACCCTTATATTTGAAATTTATGCCAGTATATTTAAAATACTAAATATCATCATCACAGTGTAAGAGAGGATCTTAGGAATTGCTCAGTTTACATTTTGCCAAAATGTGTCTCACACTGCCCTGGTCCTTCAACGTAATTCTCAAAACACATGTTCCTCAGTCAAAGATGATTGAGAATGACGCCTGCGTATTTCCCTCCTAGAGGGATTGCCTACTGGCACCCTTCCAGCTCTAGAAAGTCCCGGAGTGGAAATAGATGTATAGTTTTTGTTGAATTCGGTGTTTTGTAAATCTTGCTGGCCAGAGAACTTTCCAGCGCTGTCTGTTAACCTGCAGCAGAACCAGTTCCTTAGGGCCCAATGGAGGACAGTCTAGCCAAATTCATTGCTCAGGTTTCACAAGGAATTAAAGTCAACCCTCGAACTGGAGAACCACAGGATCACAGTAGCCTGAGTGGCTCCATAGGCCAGACACGGTAAGAACCAAGGCGGCGAACACCCATACCAAGGCCTATCTACCGCGCCACTGGTGTGGAAAATACTAGGAGAGATCTAAGATTTTTAACAGCTTCTGGCAGCATAAATATTTGGTGTAGATTTAACTTGAGTACTTTTATAGTTGTTTTGTAAGGACAGCGATGAAATAACTCTGTGTTCATAATCTGTAGCCACAAAACGATCTATCGTTCAGGGGCAAAACAAGATAAAATCCTTCTCCAAGTTTAATCTTATCTAAGTTGGTCCAATCCTATTGTACTCTTTTTGTTGTTGTTGTTTGTTTTGTTTTTGTTTTGTTTTGTTTTCAGTTTTTCTTTTTCCCCTTAAGGAGATAAAGTCAATATTGAGGAAAATAATTGCCAGCCATGACTTTCTAGGTTCATAATCTATCTTATCTGATTTTCCTGGGCCTTGAATTTCAAAAAGCCAATTTGTTTATTGGTCCCTTTTGGACGGTCAGGTTAAAGTACATCTGTTGACCACATAGATTTAGCTCTTGGCCTTCAAGCTAAGCAATCATGAAATTATAGCCATAGTAAATTTAAACAAGAACTCGTTTCAGTCCGGCCAGCCCATAAATCCACATGACAGAATAAACAGGGTACATCTTGTGGTTAATATGAGCACATGTGAAAAATTAAGAAATCTTTGGTGACAAGACAAAAATTACTCCATAAAAATTAATTGGTGTTTGACTGAGGTTGTACAAAATGCAGAGCTTACAGATGGCAGTGGCCTAACAGTGAGGTCAGGCATAAACAAAGCTCGTGCAGGGCCTAACTTGCCTTTTGGTTTTCTGGGTCTCCAGTTCATGGCAGAGCCCTACTATTCCCAAAGGTGAATGGGCCACCTAGAAATTATAAGCTGAGCTGGTTATGATTTCCTGCATCTTTCTGAGGTTTCCCTTCCCCTTACTTCATTTTCATTATAATGATGATAGAGACATGGTTGCTGTGGTTTTCTACAGACATGGGCTTCAACAAAGCAGGTGGAGCTAGGGAGAGAGCGCAGCGCAAGGGCTCGGCTTGCTCCCTGAGGTTAGCATCGACACACCTTGGAAGAGAAATTATTTCAAGAACCAATGAAGTTGCAAAGAAAGAGAATTTTTAAAAAAAATCCAAAGAGACATCTTTTCCAAATAACTTTCCTTTACCCCGAACCCAAAGAAAGTGACACAGTTGAAAACATACAATCTCAACTGTTTTCAGAAGGCTTTATTCAGTACGCATCTTCTTGTTTCCATTAACTGGTTTCTTTGGTTTTTACCACTTTGTTTACCAGCATTGGAGAGCCTTAGTTAAGATTCACTAGTGAAGCTTTTTGCCTTCTATAAATTAAGTTTGTTTCATCTTAAAAGCCGCGTGTTTAAAATGTGGCACACAAAATATTTCTGAGATGTGTAGTTGTGGTTCCATGAAATAAAAATGGTCAGAAGAAATGGCCGCTCATAAATTCGATATTTCTTGCTAAATGGTATAGCATTAGAACGGGATTACCCATCAACTCATAGCCAAGTGAAGTGGTATGTGAGTTTAAAGCATAAACCATTGGAGGTTACAATGGGGAAGAGTCTATTTCACTTCGTTGGTGTGTTTGCTGGTTCCTCTCGATTTATCAGTTGGTTTATCCTCATGAAAGTCAATCTTCCAAGCTCTGTTTAGGAGCATCTCAGTGTTCTGAGCATTTGTTCCAACACGACACTCTGAGCCCCAGTGCCAGTTGCCAGAGCAAAGGGAAGACTATTTAGGGAGGTAAATGTTTAAATTGTCTTCTCCACTCAAGAATGGAGAAGATGAGCGGTTTTCAGGGACAGCTACTTGCTCAGAAGCAGCTGCAGCCCCCTGACTTTATTCTGCCTCTCACCCTCTCTGACCTCTACCTGAGCACAAGCCCAGAGCTGCAGAAAAATAGTCCTGAATTCATAGAAACTCAGTTGTGCCCTAAACCTCACTTTGCAATGCAGAAAGTCAATAAGGAACTAGGGAACTGTTCTATGTAAAACATTTTCTTAGATTTCAGTCCAACCACTTCTTGCTGCTGGCATCAGATGAACCTCAGATGTTTAGCATAATCACATTTTAGGTTAGAATGTGTGGAAGATCCTAGGTACCAAAGGACATTGTGCAACAAAAAGAAACATACACATGGGCTGGACAGATGGCTCAATGGTTAAGAGCTGCTGCTTGCTCTTCCAAAGGTCCTGAGTTCAATTCCCAGCAACCACATGGTGGCTCACAACCATCTGTAATGAGATATGGTGCCCTTTCTGGCCTGCAGGCATACATGCAGAATACCAAAAATACTGTATACATAATAAATAAATAAATCTTTTTTTAAAAAAGAAACATACACATAAAAACTTCACTCAAAACCTAACACAGAATAGAATAAATATTGAGTACACTTGCTATGAACTTTTAATACTCCAGTTCTTCTTTCTCCTATGTTCTCCATTCCCTTGTGACTAAGAGAGCCTTGTGAATTGCGCCCTCCTTATCCTCTCTTCAGAAAGTTGGCTTTGACCAAAGCCCTCTCTCCAAAGCAGGTTTTTAAATCTGTAAGTATAAACCCATAACCATTTTGTTTTGGAAAGAGTTTTGAAGATGTCTATGTGTCCTTACAACCTAGAAGGAAGCCAAACTCCCTAGACCCTGGTTTTGTTTGTTTGTTTTATGCCTCTAGCTGTCATTCCCACTCCGTTGGCCTTTGGCAGTTTAGTAGACAGCAGTGTTCCCGGGCATTTCTCAACGGAAGGGCAGGTAAATAAGCCCCTTGGTGAACAAATAAAGGAATGGCAGACAAACTGACAAACTACTGAATAAATTAACGACCATGACCATAGAGCCTAACCCTAAACATTTTATTTCCAATAATGAAAAGTTATTTTCACACCCTGTGCATGGCCTTGGAGTCCAACAACCCCTCACCAGGTTAGCTCCTACATTCACACCCCTTCATTCCTTTGCAGGGGGATTTAGCACAAGTACTAATGTTTCAAGGTTGGCTTCTCCAGTTCCTTTGGGCTCCCTGTTGTGCACCAGCTGGGCCAGAGCTTAAGGCTGAAATCAGGAAACTTTGTTAAAACATGTTTATATCCAGGGTTGAAAACTTAACGAAAGGTGGAGATAAGAGCATTGAGGAAAATGGAGATTATCTATATTTAATTGTCCATGATCCTCTTTCTCATTACTGTAGATAAATGAGAGTCACTTGTATCTAAAAATACAGCCACAATGACTTCACAAGGTTGTTGTGAGACTAGTGTAAGTTCGTATATGCAATGAGTTCCTACCTGCAGTGAGGTCTTACATGCAAAGCACACAATGTGTAATAGTCATTTGGCTTATATTAACTTTTTCCCGTAATTTGATTATATTACTTTCAAATATTCTCAATTAAAAACAACTATATCACCACTTTGCTGCAACTACAAGATTTCACTTGTATATTTTAATGATTTTTCTTTATTTAAAAACAAATTTCAAAGTGTGGCCAAACATGTTGGAGACATCTGTAACCTCAGAAACAAGGAGCCTGAGACCAGCCTGGGCTACCAACAAAACTGTGTCTCAAAAGCAAAGTAGGTGGTTCAGTGGGTAAACGTGCCTTGGTACGCAACCATGAGAACCTGAGTTTGAATCCGTGCCCTTGTATGAAAAGATGGCACAGCAGAATGCAGCTGTGAGACCCATGCTGCAGCCATGGAGACAGACAGATCCACAAAGCTCATTGGCCAACCAGTCTAGCCAATCAGCGTGCTACAAATTCAGAGAGAGACCCTGCCTCGAAAACTAAAGAGCTGTAGGGAAGATGCCAAATGTTAACCTCCAGCCTATATAAGCAGGCATTGGCAGAAGGACGAGGACATATATGAACACATGTACCACATATAGAAGAAAAGGATTTGTGGACTGAAGAGGACTTCTGAATGTGGTTGAAGCTAGCAATGCCAAGACTGGTTTTCCAATGTGCCATCTAGCATGTTACTCATTAGATAAATGAACTCTTAGGATTCAAGTTTGGAAGAAGAAAAAGGTAGCATTTTAACCCAGTTGACTCTTGTTTAGCTGCATGTTTCCATCCAGCTCACCTCTCACCCAGTCCCCCACGTTGGCCTTACCTCATCACAAACAGAGTGGGCTTTGAAGATCCAGAGGAATGGGAGGCCGTGCTCTCTAGAATGAGATCACGCTTAGGATGGCAGGCATGTGTCACTCTAAGCTTTGATTTCATGTGCTTTGTAGTCTGCCCAAACAGCTTTGCTGAGGCTTCTGAACCCTTACATCATACTGATTGATTAGTGATGTCTGCCAAAGAATGGGGCATGTGGAGGGGGTGGCAATGTCACCGCTGCAGCCGTGTCTTTCAAGGTAGTTTACTACGCCAGCACTGGTTTTCTTAAACTCCTCTAGCAATGAGAGTTTAATGTGGGAGAAAACTTAGGTCAGCATTTGGTCAACAGACCCAAATTTCACCTCCTCTCTACATAGTGAATGTGCCGAGTCCTTGCCAGGAAGCTGTCAGAATTATGACTTTGTGCAAACTTAACTAAACAAACATGGCTATAACACACATCCCATCTAATGTGGGTTGTCAGGACGTCAAAAATCAAAGATCCTTTTAGCTCAGCAAAGAAGGTCGTTTACGTCTGCTACAAGCTACATGAAGCCTGGACAAGGCTGGTCTCCTTTCCCGATGCACGCATGCACTAACTACATTGTTTTAAGTTTATGCTTGTAAAGTACACTTCAGCTTGACTTGGTCAGAGTGCTTGAACTTCTCGACATAAACATTCTAAAGCAAAATCTAGGACATTGGTATGATTTAAACTATCCATTCAGGCCTTTCATCTTTTATACACTTGTTGTTTTATTAATGCACCAGCGATGGTCTAAGTTTTGAAATGTCAGCTATTGTTAGGCCAACCAGCCAAGAACTTATAGTGGTTAGAAGGTAGTTTATTACTAGGGAGGCTGAGAGAGGAGATCTCCTAGTTAAAGGCCAGCCAGGGCTTTATAGTGCGACCCTATAGGAAAGAAGTGAGAAGAAAGGGGGGAAGGAGGAGATCATTTATACTTATAGTTCACAAAAGGAGGACACAACACCATGCCACAGGAAGAACCAAGTCAACTCCAAGGCCAAAAGAGGACAGAGAATCTGTGGGTAGAAGCCACTGTGACAGTTTCTATAGTAAGGATGGAAATCAGTGGCAGGGTGGGCCAACCATCAGTTGACTCATTCGGATGAGTCAGTGAGTCCCTAGGAACAGGGCCCATCCCTACTTTTCCGTGAAAGCCCCATGAAAAGTAGTGACTGAAACAGGTGTTCTTTGGTTGGCTCATTTGTATATTAAAGGCAAGCTTGCAGGCTAGTTTCAGATCTCTAGGTACTGGCCTGACCCTAGGAAGGACAGTTTCTCCATAGCCATAAGACTCCAGATGTCATAGCAACATAAGCACAGAAAATAAAAGACATGTAGAATACGCTCCACGCACCAAACACTCTGCTCCTGAAGCCCAGTGAAAGTGTTTAAAAGACCAAGTCATAAACCCAGAAGAAACTTGCATTTAATATGATAGAAAACCACAGGAATAACTGATTTCAATATGAGTGTGAGGGAGGGCATGTGCCTGTCATATCAGCACTTGGTAAGCAGAAGGGGAAGATCAGGAGTTCAGGGTCAGCCTTGGGAGGTACTGAATTGAGAGAGTAAGTTGAGGCTAGCCTGGGCTACAAAAGAGCCTGTCTCAAAGATCTCACCTCCTAAAAAATAGTGTGTGTGTGTGTGTGCATGTGCATGTCTGTGTTTGTGTGTAATATTACATGCCTTTAATATTAAATACTAAGTACAATAGTCTTGATGACACAAGGTATTAAGTCTATTCTGTGGCAAAGAAAGCACCTATCTGGCTTTGACATCTTTGACATATGAGCTATATTCTCTTTAAGGTATATTTCAGGTGTTGCGTATTGTGCTTGGCAGATTTTTTTCTTTTAGTCTTACACTTATCATTATTACCTTATAATTAGTCTTTTAAAAATACAAGTTCTGTGTAATTAATATTCTAGAAAAGCATACTATAATATGCACATAGGATACATAGGATTTTAGTAGGTATTAAAGAGAATTCCATGGTCTGTAAAACTTAGGAAATGCTAGATTAGACAACATTATAGATGATTTTTCTGCAGGCCTTCTCGGAGCATTTGATAAGAAACATGGATAGCAAATCTCGAAGGCTGAGTGAGTACAGAGTCATGTGTGAACTATGACTGTGTTTGACATTGTGGATCAACAAGAAATTGTTCTAAACATTTAATTTTGCAATCAAAAAGGAGTTCATGTAAGAAAGGTGTTTAAGAATTGGAAGGGAAAAGAAATGAATCCAGGCATAGTGACTTAGTCCTATAATCTTGGCACACTCAGGAGGCTGAAGCAGGAGGATCACCCTAAGTTCCAGGCCAGCCTGAGCTACTAAGTGAGACTCTAGCTCAAAAAAATAATCATCAGAGAAAGGGAGCAAAGAGGGCATACGTTCAAAATATGTTATAATATATTCTGAAAGTATACATTATACATATTATGAACTTACAATGTAGTATGAAATTATCCAATAAAACCCATTATTTCATACTAATAAAAAGTATTCCATTTTCTAGGTTGAGAAATGAGATATAAATACATTAAACTTTTTATAATGATAGAAGAAAATAATACAGAAGATATAAAAACATAGGAGTAAGTGCAGCTGCAGAGATGTCTCTGAGGTTTGGAGCATTTGTTGCTCTTGCAGAGGACAATTTCCGGCTGCACATGGCGCCTTACAACCATTCATGACTCCAGTTCCAGGGGATCTAACACCCTCTTATGGCCATGATATGCACCAAGCATGCACATGGTGCACATAAAGACATGCAGGCAAAACACTCATACGTATCAAATAAAATAATCTTTTCAAAAGTAGTAGTGATCAATTGTCAGATAAGTGAAGTGATATTCAAAGGTTTGAAGAACCAATGGGAAGAGCAGAACTGTGAATGCACCTACTTGCAAGAGACCTGAGATGTGAGGTACAGTGGCTTTAGGATGGAGAATCAGGACAAGTTAGCACAACTAGGGCATCTTAGATCGAGACTTAAAGGTGCATTCACGTGGAAGAACTCAGGGACCCTCAGTGATGGAGTAGACTTAGGAAAAGGGTCAGGATTCTGACCTGACAAACTCCCAGGCAGTGCTGAGGCAGATGTTCCCAGGTCTACAGTATGAGAAACTAAAATCAGGTGCCAGTGGACGTTTCCTAGAAAGTAAAGAACATGAGTTTCAGCACTGGACAGTCAAGTGCAACTCCTTCCTGACTCCACTGTCATATCACAAACACAGCCAGAAGGAAATGTATGATTGGATGAAAATTTAAAAGAAAAAATATCTTGACTACAAAGTTTTAGGTTATTGTCATTTTCAGTATCCTCTTCTGATTTTCCCTCTCAGCCAACTCTAAAGTGTAAAAGGTAAGATTTGCTGGCAGCCATGCTAAAACAGGCTTGCAGGCTCTCCATGTGCCGAGTTAGGCGTGAGATTCTGCATGCACACTTGTCTGTCAAAGGCCTCCTATCGAGACACAGCCATCCCATGGACATCATCATCGTCTTCTTAAAGCTCCCCTACCTTCCCATTTTTCCTTTTCCATTAATGCTGGGTTTATTTCTTTTTCCTGGAAGCCAAAACCAACTAATGCCAGAACAGATAGACAAACTCCACAATTAGTTTCAGAGTTTATCAAACATGGTTCCACGCTTTTCTCATAAACAGCACTCAATAGTTGTATGTTCAGTGGAGACTTTGTCTATTGAGCAAGCCTCTGAGGGGTTGTTTGTCACAAGGATTAATGCAGAGGACCAGAAAAGAATTCCAAAGAAGGGAAGGTATGGGTAAAAATGGTAGGGGAGTAACCCTTGAAGGCTATGTAGCTGTGAGCCCCTTGAATATTGGACAGAAACAGAAGTTTATCATAAAAAAATAGAAAATTGACTAAGGGGAAGTCACTAGGAAGCCATCAATACCAGACCAAAAGTTCAAGGAGTGACCAGTGGAAGAAAATCAGGAGAATTATTAGTCTGATGACAGACACGGAATTTACCATTGATCAGAAATAGAACTAGCGTCATCAATGAGAGCCAACACCACACTTAGTGCTTGTAGGTAGCAAGCTGGACTACGGCTGGAAAAAGAGAGAAGGAAGGGGCCGTGACATGGCTTTAATCTGGATGAATCTCTAAGACTTCATGCAAGCAAGAGCAATCAGACAGTGCCCCAGAATTAAGAAATACTGCCCCCAAATGATATGAGCCTCATTACATGCAAACGTGCATGGTGTCAGCTCATTCTGTTATATTTTTTAATTCCCACAGTCATGACTGCTCTGTAAGTATCGGCGTGTGGCTTTTAGTATGGCTTCTGGGTTAGCGCTCTGAGAATCTGCAAGGCCTTTGCTTTACTGAGTTTGTTTACAAATTAAATATGGACCTACACCCTGTAACTCCAGATAAAAAGGTTAGTCCCCAGTGTTGTCATATTTTCACAAAAGGGTGTGAAGCCCAGAGAATTTTATAGACAGTCAGACTCAGAACAAATTTCTTAGTGTTAAGAGCTAAACTGAAAATATACTTCCAGAATCTCCTGGTTTCTTAGCTTAAACAAGCATGTTTCTGTGGTTCTTTAAGAACGCGTCACACTAGCAGGTTTGAGGGAAAGGTGTTTGTTGCTTTGTCTGTTTTGTTTTATGTAAAAGCAGCCAGAGGCTACTGACTTTGAGAAGGTAGAGAAACAGAAGAAAGACCATGGGAAGGAGCCTGCGCAATCAGCCACAGCATCCTGCTGGACCATCTTGGCCTAGAAAGGAAAGTGCCAACTGGCAAGAATGAACTACAGCTCACTTCTCTTTCTCTCTCCATCGTGGAGAGCAAAACAGCCAGCTTGAAAGTGCTGTGAAAATCAGGAGTATGAAGGCATTCGATCCTGGGCTGCTCAGTGCTCAGAAGTCTTGCTGGTCAATTCACATTGCTTTAATGACCATATTTCCTAAGCATCGCAGATAGTTTGAACATAAAGTTTATATTCCTTTTATGTTCTTCCTTAGACAAGAGTACTGGTAAGATTGTAATGATCATGGAAGGCCTACATTATAAAGCATGATATAAGACACTTTAGGTTTTAGTTCCTTAGGATTATAATCAAAACAGTCTTTCAAGTTCCACAAGGTCACTTATTTTAAGGTTACTCTAATGTGCAAGATGTTTGACAAAGAACATCTTCATGGGGTAGGTGTGTCTAGTCATTAATTTCACGGTCTAGGTTTACCAAGCAAACATCTTCCGGCATAGCATGAACCTTGCTTCGTTAACACGCAGCCGCTGCCTTATTCTGTGCCTCACCCATCCTGCTGTCATCTGTTTATCCTGCAGATGGTTCTGTGAAGGTAAGGAGCTGTTCAACAGCCCTGACATTCAGATCCACGGCGACGGTGCGGAGCTACACACCTTGGTCATTGCTGAGGCCTTTGAGGACGACACAGGTCGCTACTCCTGTCTGGCTACAAACCCCAGCGGCTCAGACACCACATCCGCAGAGGTGTTCATTGAAGGCAAGTGGGGTGTGGCGGGGTGAAGTGGGAGCGGTCTTCTGGCAGTCCTCCAGACATCCTCGCAGTCCCGTGGGTGTAATTTTCCAGGGCCAACAACGCTGTGGTGGTGTGGGTCAAACCCAACCGCATTTCTCCTGAACAACTCTTGAATTACATTTCATTCTCACTTGGCTGGTTCTGACACCTAGGCAGCCATCAGGTGGTTCCTTTTCATCTCTGCCACATTTACCTTGAATTTATTTACAATATAAAGTCCCCAATTTAGTTCTTCTCTCCTCAAGTAAAAGAAGTATGAAAATGTAATTGAAACACTGTATCATCCAAGGTTAAAAAAGATTTAGGGAGTTATTTACTCATGGGAATTAGAAGTGTTGAGTTTTTTGAAATGTTTTCATTTTTACTAAATTTGAGCACTGTGCTTCTTTTTTGTTGTTGTTGTTAAGACTCCATTATTTCCACTAATTAACTAAGAATATGAATGAGTTGGTATGGATGATTTCAAAAACTGATGCTCTAAGAGCAGTTTGAGAGAATGGAATAATTCTATTCTCCAGTCATTAATCTTTTTTAAAAAAAAATAAAACCAAGCCTTGTGAAATTGGAAAACTTGATTACCAAAATATCATAGTTAAAATAATATTTTCGGATCAGTACCAATAGCTCTAACTAATTGGAAGGGCTTTAAGCTCCACACTTCTCAGATTGCCTTTAAATCTACGATTTCACGGCTATCCCATAAATCAGTTGCTTCTTAAAATAATAGCTACAATATCAAACAAGCATGGGAGTACTTGAGGCCTCTACTATGTTGATCAGTTTTCAGCTATTCTGTCTAATTACATTATACTTCTTCATTGCTAAAGCTAAATAAAATAAGGTCTGAACTCTTGTCTAGAGCTCCTTCAAGAACCAGCAAAAGAGTTTTAAAAGCAACAGTAAGGCTGACTAAAAACTGGTACCTTTGCTTTTGAAAGGACTTTCCACTTCGCATGAGTGTTTGCAGGGACCTCTGGCAACCTTGTCCTCTTAAGAAAAGCAAACAGTGTGTGGGTGATGCCTATGACCTGTCTTGTAAAGCGCACGCATGCACACACACTCGCAAACACACACGCGCGCGCGCACACACACACACACACACACACATGCAGATAAATTTCTTTAAGCTTCACTGTCAGTCCTTGGAGGCATTTCTCCGATTTTCTATTTTACAAATGAGAAACAGACCCAGAAAGGTTGACAGGTTTCCTCCAATTTAAAGTGCCTGCTCTTAGCCACGCCACCGTACTGGTGAATATTTAAAAGTGCTTCATCGATGAAAATTAATGACAAAGAGAATTCTTCTTTCATAATGAGTTATTAGCAAGTGTCACTAACGAGCGGGCACTATAGTGAACTTCTCGTGACATTTTAGAGCACAGCAGGGGGACTGAAAGAAACCTGCTTGCAGGTTCTGATCTCTGTTCATTCCAAACTCCTTAAAATGCTATGCCTCGTTTGCTTGGAGACTTGCTAGAAATAAATTGGAATTTTTTTTCCTATGTGCAGTTTTTCCAGGATACTCAGTAAACTCTCTGGTCACCAGTTTTTGTACATTTAGATAGTGTCTGACCTTAGATAGATTGAAAGAGGATAAAGGAGCTGGGTTAAACAAGGTAAGGAGCCAGTAAGATTCATCTTCCTAAGAATAGCATAAACTACTACAGAAACTGGCTAACACTGACTTGTTAAATGTGGATAAATATTAAAGTTTTAAGTGAAATTTTCAGTATATATTTATCCCTGAGAACAATGACATGAAATAGGAGCCAAACTCAGATACGTTCTTCGTGTCACTGAGAGTCCTGGTAAGAAATGTTTGCCTTCACTAATTCCAGCACTGATTAGATACAGGCCTTGCTAATTCCACATAAGAAAGGAGCCACTCGGGGTCTACCAGAAGTACAGAAGTTGTAGCGTTTTAAATGTCAACAAAATCCTTCTATGAATCTTTCAAAACCTACTAGCTGGAAATTGTCATATCCCATTGATTGGGCCCACAGGACAGCAGAGTAAGTAGGTAGGTCCGCTTGCTGCCAAGCCTGACAATAGGATTTTGGCACCCACATGGCAGAAGAGAAGGGAAACCCAAGAGTTTTCCCCCAACCTCCACACACGTGCTATGGCATGTGTGCCGTCAAGGGTGTGCACGATCACATGAATAGTAATAGCAATATTAACAACAGAATAGTAAAATTATGGGTCGATAGTTGGGGAAACAAATTTAAGAGATTAAATAATGATCATGTGTGTGTGTGTGTGTGTGCGCGTGCACGCGTGCATGAGTGTGCACGTATGTGCATCTATGCTCACCTGTGAGTCAAAGATTCAAACCCAAACAATCCTCCTCTCCTTTGCTGCTCCAGAAAAAAAAATGAGGAAGAAATTCTTATTATCCCTGGGGCTGCTATGATCCCTGCCTAGCTCTGCTTTCACAGATTTTCCAGGACAAAGTACTTTTGCTGGCTATCCTCACTTGTATATTTAATAACTGCTATGAAACAGGCACTGGTCCCAACCTGAAGCTCACATTAATGAACACATAGCTATTCTGAAGCTCACACTCAAGAAGGAGGAGGAGGAAGGGAGGGAGGGAAGGAGGGAGGGATGGACGGAGGGACGGAGGGACAGAGAAAGAGAGGAGAGAGAGAGAGAAGGAGGGAGGAAGGGAGGGAGGGAGGATAGAGGGAAAGAAGAAAAATGGAAGGAAGGATGAAGAAAGAAGAGCAAGAACAAAAAGAATGAGGAGAAGGAGAATAAGAAGAAGGACCCAAGAAAGTCCTCAAAACTCCACGACTTAGCAAAACTATGAAGGAAACAAGAATAACTGACAGGCTGGCTGAGTGAAAAGCCACTCTGAAAAGGTGACATTTGACATAAAACCAGAAGAGAAGAGCAGAAAAACCTGGTGAAAGGTCCAGGGAGAGGGAATACATGCAAAGGCCCTGGGTGGGAAAGACCTGAAAGACAGACAAAAGGAACCAAGGAAAATCCAAGACAGCTGGACATCATCAGCCAGATGATGGGGACAAAGGCGACTTAGAGGGAAAGAGTTCGTTTTAGCTCAGAATTCCAGGTGTCAGCCCATTATTTCAAGAAAGTCAAGGTAGCCAGAACTTGAAGCAGCTAGGCACATGGCATCATAGTTAGAAGCAGAGAGAAATGAACGCTTGCAAGCTTCCTATTGTTTAATTTGCTCTTTACACTTAGGCAGCCTAAGAGCCCCTGCCTAGGGAATAGTGCCACCCACAGTGGACAAGGTCTTGCCACATCTATTAGTATAATCAAGACAATACCTCCACAGACCTGTCTTCCCACTGTCTGCCAGACAATATATTGCATCAGTTTGACAGTTCAAACTAGCCATCACCTGAGGAAAAGGAAGTCACTTCAGAAAGGAAGGACTTGTCAGCAGTATCCATTCTGCTGAGAAGTCAGATGGGGTCCAGGAGCAAGCCACTGCCTTTAGCAATGCTGGGCATGGTTGGTGATTATAACAAGACGCAACTGAGGGCAGAGTGTCAAGAGTTGAAACGAATGGGAAAAGTTTGCCACCTATGGAATCTGTAGCAAATATTAGGTGGTCATTCAGGAAGTTTTGCCAAGTTACCAGCAGAAACATTGTCAGTATCTATCTGGAAAGGGGTAAGAGGCCATAAAAAAACAGTTTGTTGGCAGTCTGTTTACAGGCAGGAGTTACTGGAATATGTTCATATGCCATAGAAAAGACACAGTAGGGGAGAATTAGATTATGCAGAAGAGACGGCGAGTAAGATATAAAGTCTTTAAGTGGGAGGAGAATGTGGATCCCATGTGTGCAGGATGGGGAAAGAGATGCCCTCCTGGGCTAGAAAGGAAAGGAATAACTCAAGGATATGTAAATAGGAAAAATAAACAGCATGTGAAATAAATTCATCCCAACTTTCCGCCACTCCCTCCTCTTGCCATTGTAAAATGAATTGGTATAGCTTTAAGAACTCTGAAGAAGGCAGGGTGGTGGCTCTTAACATGGGATGAAGGAAACTGGATTGAACTAGATCTTATGGCCGTGACGAATGTGGATCTGGAGGAGAGGACAGAGTCAGCGGTTGAAGACAGGGAGGTTGAGCAGGAATGCAGAAGACAGATGCAAGGAAGCAGGTACTGCCTGACATTAGTCTTTGCTCACTCAGTGCTAAGTAACCAGGTTGCTGAGATTTGGAAGTAAGCCAGGATGATGCATGGGCAAGTGTTCCTTCTGCTCCTCCGAGGTCAAGCCCAAATGCCAGACCACTGTGGTGCACCCATGTCTGACATCAAATGGGATTTCCAGCCACATATTCCTTCTGCTAGATTTGAAAATTTATGAAGAGAACATGAAAAAGCCTAAGAATACAATAGGCTGTTCTTCGTATTATATATATTATTTTTATTAATTTTTTTCATTTATCCTACATACCAACCACAGTTACCCCTCCCTCCTCTCTTCCAGTTCCCTCCCCCACCTCTTGTATTCCCCCCATCCACTCCTCCTCCATTCAGAAATGGACAGGACTCCCATAGGAGTCAACAAAACATAGCATATCAAGCTGAGTCAGGAACAAACTCTTCCCCCCTGCATCAAGGCTGGGTGACTTGTTCCAGCATAGGGAATAGGTTCCAAAAATACCAGCTCATGTGTCAGGGATAGGTCCTGACCCCAGTGCTAGGGGCTCCACAAACAGACCAAGCTACACAATTGTCACCCACATGTAGAGGGCTGGCTAGTCAGCCCCAGAGTTCATGAGTCCATGTGGTCCAGAGTCTGTGAGCTCCCACTAGCTCAGGTCAGCTAGTTTTTGTGGGTTTTCCTATCACGATCTTGATCCCCTTGTTCATGCAATTCCTGTTCCCTCTCTTCAGCTGGACTCCTGATGCTCAGCCCAGTGCTTGGCTGTGGATCTCTGCATCTGCTTATTTAGTTACTGGATGAAGGCTCTCTGATGACAATTAGGGTAGTCACCACTCTGATTATAGGAGACAGCTAGTTCACGTACGTTTTCCACTACTGATAGGAGTCTTATTTGGGATCATCCTTGTGGATTCCTGGGAGGTTTCCCTGGTACCAGGTTTCTCCCCAACCCCATAATGGCTCTCTACCTATATCAAGATATGTCTTTCATTGCTGTCCCTCTCCATGCCTCCCCCAAATCAACCAACCCAATCCCTCGTGTTTCCATTCCCCCAATCCCTCCCTTACCCCTCCCATTACCCCCACCTATAGTTTGTCCAAGAGATCTCATTTATTTCCCCTTCCCAGGGAAATCCATGCATCCTTCTTCGGGTCTTCCCAGTTCCGTAGTTTCTCTGGGGCTGTGGATTGTAGCTGGGTTCTCCTTTGCTTTACATCTAGAATCCACTTATGAGTGAGTACATACCATGTTTGTACATCCAAGTACATACTCACTTGGGATGATTTTTTTCCTAGTTCCATTCATTTGCCTGCAAATTTCATGATGTCATTGTTTTTACAGCTAATACTCCTTTGCGTAAAGATACCACATTTTCTTTATCCATTCTTCAGTTTAGAGGCATCTAGGTTGTTGCCAGGTTCTGGCTATTACAAATGACACTGCTATGAGTATAGTTTGATATTGCTGAGTCTTGAGGTAGATTGATTCCCAATTTTCTGAGAAATTGGTATACTGACTTCCAAAGTGGCTGTACAAGTTTACATCCCACTAGCAAGGAAGAATGTTCACCTGAATTCACATCCTCTCCAACATATGCTGTTAGTGTTTTTGATTTTAGCTATTCTGACAGGTGTAAGATGGTATCTAAGAGTTGTTTTGATTTGCATTTCCCTGATAGCTAAGGATATTGAGCAATTCTTTAAGTAAGTATATCTCAATCATTTGAGATTCTTCTGTTGAGATCTCTCTTTAGATTTGTACCCCATTTTTAATTGGATTATTTGGTATTTTGATGTCTAGTTTCTTGACTTTTCTTTATATTTTGGAGATCAGCCCTCTGTCTGATGTGGGGTTGGTGAAGATCTTCTCCCATTCTGTAGGCTGCCATTTTGCCTTTTTGACAGGGTCCTTTGCCTTACAGGAGCTTTTCAGTTTCAATCTCAGTGTCTGTGCTGCTGGTGTCATATTCAGGAAGTTGTCTCCTATGCCCATACATGTGATGGAAACTGCTCGTTCATTTCCCAGCTGCCCAGGCCTGAATAATTACAAAGAAACTATATTAATTGCAACACTGCTTGATCTATTAGCTCAGGCTTCTTCTTATCTAGCTTTTACTTCTTAAATTAACCCATTTCTATTAATCTGCGTATTGCCACAAGGTTGTGGCTTACTGGGTAAGGTTCTGTTCTAGTGTCTTTCTCCTTCGGCATCTACATGGCATCTCGTTGACTCCGCCTGCTCTCTCTCTCTGTCCTGAATTGCTGCCTGCCTATATTCTGCCTTTCCACAGACCCAGATCAGCTTCTTTTTTAGCCAACGATAATAAAACATATTCACAACATACAGAGGGGAATCCCACATCACATTCATTCAGGGTTACCTCCCACTTTCTCTTCTATTAGGTTCAGTTTATCTGTATTTATGTTGAGGTCTTTGATCCAAATGCACTTGAATTTTGTGCAGGACAATATATATGAATCTATTTTCATTCTTCTACTTATGAACATCCAGTCAAACCAGCACCATTTGTTGAAGATGCTTTATTTTTTCCATTGTGCAATTTTGGCTTCCTTGTCAAAAATCAGGTGTTCACAGGTGTGTAGATTTACATCAGGGTCTTCGATTCAAGTCCATTGATTTACCTGTCTATTTTTATGCCAGTACCATGCTGTTTTTATTACAATACCTCTACAGTAGAGCATGAAGTCAGGGATGGTTATGCCTCCAGAAGTTCCTTTTTTGTACAGGATTGTTTTAGTTGTCCTGGTTTTTTTGTCTTTATGCATGAAGTTGAGTATTGTTCTTTCAAGGGCTAGAAAGATGGCTCCCCTATTAAAGGCTAGGCTTACAACCAAAAATATATTATACATTTTAAAATAATTTTCCCTAACATTTTATGAAAAGTCAGTGGTTCGCCCTACCTTTAACAAGGGCTGTGTGCTTTGAAATTAGATCATTATCAGGATCTAAGTGGTTGAACCTGGAGTGGTGCCTGGCACGTGATGCTGGCTGCACTGAAGATCACAAAAAAATAGTATTTTCCTTAAAAATAAATCTAAAGCATGCATGCGTGCACACACACACATAAAAATATAAAATAAAATCATGCATAGCCTAACTAAAATAGCCCTGTGATTTTCTCTGTGTGTATGTTTGTGTTGCTGGGAACTGAAGCAAGGCCTTCCCACAGGCTCAGCACTGTAGCACCAACTCAGTAGTCACTTCTGGTGTGTTGCTGTTTTTTTTTTCTGTGTGTGTTCTTTTTTTAAAACAGCCTCCCATTTGTATTTAGTTTAAATTATTGTCTCCCAAGCATTTACTCATATCATAAACATCCCTTTTTCTAAGCAGCAGATAGCACACAGGGNGCCCTGAGGAGAGGGAAGGGAAGTGGCTGAGACCTTGAGGATTTGGTCTGTTCCAGCCTGCCACAGCTGTGTTGACACCTGAGACATAAGGTGACATTGGCATTCCACAGGGGCTGGACAGGTACAGAAAGCACTCCAGAACACTATTATTTTCACCTTCTAACTATCTTTCTCAGAATATCAAATCCAGGGTCAACCGTGTTCTAGTCAGGTATTCTGCATCTGTGCTATAACACAGTCCAAGAAAATCTGTCTGTCTGTCTCCTAGTGTGTGTGTGTCTGTCTGTTTTATTTAAGACAAGATTTCCTTTAGTAGTCCCTGCTGGCCTTGAACTCACTAGGACCCTCTGTGCTAGGATTCAAGTCCAGTCCTAGATCCCAATGCCTGGCACCTAGAATAAGTCTTTTGTTGTTGTTCCTGAAGTAAGGTCATTGTTGTTGTTGCTGTTACTGTTATTGTTCTACAAATAGGGTCAGCTGAAGCTAGTCTAGGACTCAACTCCTAAATTCACGGTTATCCTCCTACCTCAGTTTCCCAAGTGCTGGAAATAGAGGTGTAAGCCACCACACCCAGGAAGAATGGCTTATTCGTAGGGCCAGCAAGATGGCTCAACAGGTAAAGGTAATATGAGTTCGATCCCCAGAACCTCCAGCAAAGAGTGGATGCAGAGAGCTTACCCTATAGGGTTGTCCTCTGATCTACATGTGTGTACTGACATTTGTGCTACACAAACACACACACACTGTTTTTTTTAAACAAGAATGACTTTTAAAATAAAACTCATCAGAGGAGAATTACCATATTTTTTACATGCTAGGAATGTTTGTAGTCAGGTGAGAATAGCCACTTGTCTCCCATATTTCTAACCACTCTGCAACTATATCCACTGGACTTTGCTCCCCTCACAGCCAATTTTATGATTCCAATTAAGCTGGTATCTCAGAATAGCCCAGCCCATGCTGATAACAGCCTTTCTTGCTACTTCCTGGGGGACTCTCCCGCTTAGCCCCTCCCACCTCCGCGTGGTGATGAAAGCTTCCTCCTCCTCAAAAGCCTGCTTCTTCTATTCCTGAGTGCTTTGTCTGCTTTTCCTATGTAAACCCCCGCCCCAATCCCCCTCTTCCAGCTAATCCTGCGATTTAGTCCCCGTTGCCAACTCTAGGCCCTTCACCTCTAGCGTCAAAACCTGCCCTACGTATCTAACTGGGTTCAACTGCTGCCTCTCCCGCACGCGGCCACAGGCTCCATTCCCTGTCCCTAAACACGCCCTGCAATTCTCTAACTTCTTGTACTCCTTCCAGCAGAGGCTAAAGGCCAGATCTGGGCAAGCATGGAAATACCGCTCTGAGGAATCCAGATATGCACAGCCTGAAGGGCATGGTCGTGAGTGGGAGGCAATTCAGAATAAAAGTGTAGGCCGTCACCACCTCAGGGAACTGACCTACCAGCTTGGCTCTTCCATTTTCCTGCCTATAAATTGGACATAGCTTACTTTTCGGTGAAGTTCTAATGAGGTCTAATAATCCAATAGTGCTATGGCAGAGTCGATATTAAATATTCACAGTTTGGTACTTCCTTTCTTAGCCTCAGTTCTCAGAGGACTAGTAATTCGCCTGCAGAAAGGACAAAACAGGTGCTACGTAGGGTGTACACAAGAGCCCCAAGAATCCTGAGAAGATGATGACCTTAAAAGACAGAATAACATACGTATGTCCGAGGAAAGTGAGTTGCCAAAGTGCAGATACAAACAAGGAAACTGAAACCTGGCAAGGCAGACCTCCTCCCTCTCCCTCCCCTTCATCCTTTGGAGCCTTCCTTGCTCCCTGCTTGGGGCTGCAAACCCTCTCTCTGCCCACACCCCTCTCCTGCTTTGTCTTTTCCCGATTTTGCCATATAAGGCATTTAGTTCTCACTCTACTCTCTGCTCACAAGAACAAGACTCTCCAAGGTTTGTGTACATGCTGAATTTCTTTGAGACCACAGCCTAGCTCCCTAAGCAGTGTTCCCCAAAGCATACATTTAATTCTAGGGATCAGAATCTTGTGACTTACAAATGCTGAAACTTCTGGCAAAGAAATCGTGAAATCGGTTGCATGTCAGATATGAGGAGTTCTCAGGTAGACTGAGGCATCTTCTTGGGCCTTAACAGGGAAGATATATGCTAGGAAAAAATTAATCTCACATAAGAGAAGGATGGGAGTGAAAGAAACAGAAAGACAGGAGCCTTCGTGGCAGTCCAGGAGCCAGGTGAACAACACCCACACTGAAGAAGTAGGAAGGGACAGAACAAACATTCCAACAGAGTTACCTCAGTGTGACTCTTTTCAAGGTCAACAAAAGACCTGAGAGACTTCTGCAGGGGCAGGGGAGGGAATTCAAGTGGTTGTCCAGGAGAACTGAGTGTTCACAGATATTCTATATGCACTGATGAGCAAAAGTACTGTGTGCAAAGCTTATTGAGTATGAACCATTTGTCTGCCTGTGTATACAAATGTATGTGTGTCAATATGTCAATATATTAAGCTGAAAGACATATGCCAAGTATATATCAAATTGTGTTGAGGAGGTCACCCACTAATCTTACCTAATTTACATAATTCTGTGCTTCGTGATCATTTTTTAAATATATTTTCATTAATTATTTGACAACTCTGTACATGCATGAAATCTGTTTTGGTCATATAAGCATGTACTGTAAGATAATTTGAATACCCCAAGTGAATTTTTTTATAAAAGAAACATTAGAAATTTAGGTTTGTTGCTTAAAATCTTCTGATACCAATTAGGTACACACTGAAATTTGAAGGCGGTGAGATGGCTTAGTACACTGATAGAGACGCTTGGACTCAGGTTTGAGTTCAACCCCTGGATCCAATAAGATGTCAAGACACAACTAATTCTGAAAGCTGTCCTCTGACCTCCATGTGCGCAATGCACGTTAGCACACATGTGTAAACTCAGACACACACACTCATAATAAGAATAAATATTTAAATATTTTGAGTGCAAGGGCTAGAGAGATGGCTCATTGGAGAAGAATGCTTGCTGTGTAGATACCAGGACCTGAGTCTGTGTCTACTACCTATAAACACCATAAATGGCTGCAAGTATCAGCAACCCTAGCATTGAGGCGTGGAAACAAGCCACCTGACTTGTTGAGCAGCCTGCTTATCTGAAACAGTGAGCATCCAGGCCAGCAAGAAACCCTGTCTAACTAAGGCAGACAGCAGCAGAAGGGGAATCACAACATCATCTCTGGTCTCCACACACACTCATGGACATGAATGCACACGGCATCCATCTCTGGTCTCCACAATAACATGTGGACATGAATGCACACTGCATCTGTCTCTGGTCTCCACAATAACATGTGGACATGAATGCACACAGCATCCATCTCTGGTCTCCACGATAACACATGGACATGAATGCACACAGCATCCATCTCTGGTATCCACAATAACACATGGACATGAATGCACACTGCATCTGTCTCTGGTCTCCACAATAACACATGGACATGAATGCACACAGCATCCGTCTCTGGTCTCCACACACACTCATGAACATGAATGCACACCACATCTGTCTCTGGTCTCCATACTAACACATGGACATGAATGCACACAACATCCGTCTCTGGTCTCCACATACACTCATGGACATGAATGCACACACACATTCATGTGCATGGACCACAACACTCACACTCACACAAAACAAATTTTTAAAAATCAAGTACAGTTTACCGATACCTGAAAATAAAACAAGTTGACCCTTAATTCAGGAACGAGATGAGTTTGGGAGGATGTGTTCCAAAATCAGAGAGTGTATTAATTCAGTAGTGAAGCCATTATCACACACAGACAAAGAGTCAGGAGGCTACGTCTGATTAACGAGTGGTGAAGACATCAGCAGCCTCCATCATGTGATCTCCCAGGGTTAAAGGTTAAAACCATGGGCATTTTTCCACAAAGACACTCGCATTTGTCTCGTAGCTTTCTAGCCACGTGAAAGAATGGCCAAGATGGCCAAAGTGATAAAAACGGAGCTAATAATAAACCCAGCATTGCAAGCACAGTGGTCTCAAGCAAGCTATTAATAGTACTTTTAAAAGGTTATTTTCTGAAGAAATAATAAAAAGTGATTCGACACCGAATCAGCCTCGATTTTCATGGGTATTTGTAGCACAAATGAGACTTGGCATGTTACTATTTCCAGACGAAGACCATTATTACTTGGAATTCTTCCAGATGCTGATACAGCCCGCGTTCTAAATGTGTCGTGATTTTTAATGTCTTTCCAGGAGCCAGTTCAACGGACTCTGACAGTGAAAGCCTACATTTCCTATCAAAAGCTGGAGCTATGCCACAGTGAGTGTCTTTGAGTCCCTGATAGTCCCTGTGACAAGAAAGGGTAGCAGCTGCTGGGATTTGAAGCCAGGTGTGCTGGGCTGGGAGAGGTCAAGCCATGTCGGTTGGAGATGAGTGCTTGCCACTGGGACACGATCTTCAAGTTCGCATGAGTTAAAATGGTGGGAGTCTGTATTTCATCATGAGTGTGCCAAAATCGAGCCAGGCACTGCGTTAGCTTCGGAGGCAGCCAGTGGACCGACAAGAACCTGTCCCACTGAGGGTAAAACCAGTTAGGCTATTGTGAAGGTGTGAATGAGGATCAGGTGTGAATTAGGCCAGAAAGTGGTTTTCTTTCATGTAAAAATCTTTTGCTAGTTAGACCTCGTATCCAAAAAGGCCAGAATTTGCTTACCCCTGCAGAGACGTGGGTTGCTAAAGAAATGTTACTGTCCCCTTCATTTTGCCAAAGCATATTCAAGTCTACCTGAGTTTAAGAGAAAGCTCCATTAATGCTGAGATGTGCTAACAAGTGTTTTAATTTCCTAGTAAATACATAACAATTATATGCAATAAAAACCAGTCCCCCTGATTAGATCCTTACGCATTAATGCAAGTACTGTACTGCAAGACTATTGCAATAATAAAATAATCATATATAGTTTGAAAAGTCAAGTCCATTCACCATCAGATAGTCACAGATATTAAATGAGCTTCTGCTGTGTCCACTTTGCCTGTCCTGATTTAACTTAGAATTCAAGTCAAGACCTACGCCCTCTAGGCCAACATGAGCCTGGAATTTGACTCCTCTAAATCCTTCCCTTCCACTGCACTGAAACTCTGAGCATGAAGACAAAAATTCCAAGCTCCTCTCAACAAAATTAGAAGCCAGCACAAAGGACAGCTGCTAGCCCTAAAATAAACACTAAAACTGAGTCAACTATAGGACCCTAACCATAAAGATGTCAAATATTTGCCTACTGATAAAGACTGGAGAGCTTCCCCTGCTTTTATTTTCTCTTGAGGTTTTTTAAGGATAATACCTTAAAAATCTTTATGAGTGTAAGATGCCTCTGGCTCCTTTTCTTTCATCTGTGTGTTTATTACAGTCTATTCTGTCTATGCAGCTACCCTGACCATGCAACTCTTTTAGCTATCTGTTTTAACAAATTCCAACTTTTGAAACAAATTTTAATAGAAACAAACTGGGTCTACAAAAAAAAGGAAAATGAAAAAGAAAGAGAGACAGAGAGAGAGAGAGAGAGAGAGAGAGAGAGAGAGAGGGAGGGAGAGGAAACCCGGGCCTTTTGTAAGATTATTTTAAAGAAAAATTGCTGATTAAAAAAAACTAACTAATTAACACGTGATTCTTCATTTTCCAGAGCTCAAAAGAAAACAACTTCTGTTTCCTTGACGATAGGATCCTCATCCCCCAAGACAGGTGTGACCACAGCTGTGATTCAGCCCTTATCTGTGCCTGTGCAACAGGTAATTGTGCCTCGAGCCTGCGGGGAGCTGAGTTCGGGAGCAGGCTGCGCTGTTTTAGGAGTAGTATTTCAGTTCTGACACATTCCTTTGAACTATTTTCTGAGTAAAAACGGTGCTCGAAGGAAGGAAACTCCATGGCTAATGGTCTCATTTTAGTTCATTAAGAATAGTCTGTAATCAAAAGCACCCAGTACATCAACAGCTATGTTCCTGTAGCTCTGAGAGGATAATGCTATCTGCCTTAGCCCTGTGTGGACTCCAATGTGCGTCCTCTCTGTCCTTTCATCCAATTAGCCTCCGATTAGCTTATCTAGAGAGACCAGGAAAGATCACACACCAACAGGAGCTTTTTCAGCCTCTTCAGCCTCTGAAGGCCAAACAGTATGGCTTAGAAAAGACAATTCCAATTCTTGACTCAACTAGGCTGTTTTAAAATACTGGTTTAAGGTCAGTGTGAGATGGCTTTATCAGCAGAACTACTGGGAAGTAACTGTAGTGAGTTGAATTTGTAAACGCCATCGGCACGACTTTTTTAAAAAAGTAAAATGTATCTAAATAATTGATGTGACATAAATCTGTAAGTGCAACACTTGTAGAAGGCTTTCCTGATGATCTTTGTAGGTAGATCCATCCCTAGTGCATCCCCATGTCTTCCATCGGCTTTTATTACCCATAATATTACCTGTAATCATTACAGTAACTACTGCATGCCATTCATACTTTGTAACATGTAGAATATGAAATCAGTAGAGAAAAGACAAGTGTGTTCATAAGCTTGAGAAGAATCAACAAGGGTAAGTGACCCAGAAATGGCAGATACAGTAAACAGTTCCTTCAAACCACTGAACCAGGGTTTGTAAAACTATCTCTGATCAAATCCACGGGTAGTTTTTGTTCAAGAGTTTGACTTCTAAACATTGACATGAAATTATTTGGATGCTAAGCACCGTGCTAGACAATTCCAGCAGAGAGAAGTCATTAGCCCCCTTCCTTCCCAGTTTACAGACTAGTCTGGAGGAGAACCTAAGATACTTCTTAACACGGCTGAACGTACTGTGAAATGCAGAACAGAAAGACATACATTGACATATAGATGCAAACACTAACTCACATGTGTAGAGTGTGTTTTATGTAGTTTTATTTCTACAGGAACACTGAGTGATACGTCCTAGTTTGCAGAGGTGAGGTGGAGGTGCCCATCATTTCCTCCTGGCAGGCAATGAAACAGAAAGTTTAACACTTGGGAGTCAGAGAGCCTGGGTTCGAATCCCAGATCTTACTAAAGGGAATTTTGAGCAACCAGCATAACATCTCTGGGCCTAATTCCTTCATCTGCAGAATGGAGACTCTAGTGCCAGTAGTCTCTCATTGGTGGCATGAAGTCTCTGAGTTGGTCTTCATATGAAATTAAAACAATATCTGCCATGGATATAGAATGTCTATATATTCTTTGGATGTCAATGACTGTGAAAAGTGAGACACAGACCTCCCAAATGACAAGCCAGTAAAACATCTTTCAATGAATAAGGTCTGTCACTGCTGTAGTATCTTCACAGCACTGTAGTGTCCAGGGTGTATTAAGACACATAGTATCAGATTGCTATCAATTTACAAGCGAATAAATCCAGATTACTTGCAAGTAAGCAATTTAACGCACACAGAAATTGTCATTCACTACTTTTTATTTTCCATTCACAATTCTGGAACCTTTTCCTTCCCCTGAGATGAACACTATTCAGTAATCTTTTCAGGGCCTTGAGCTTCTGATACATCAGTCAATGACTTTCATTTCTTTTCCCCATATTTTCTGTTCTCCTTTATTGAAAGTGTTCACGTGAAAAATAAGATCGGCTGATGTTTCCATAATTTACTTTTCCCTTCATTGCCGATCACTTGTCTTTTTGATTCAATGAATCCAGACTGTATTTTAAAATAAAATATAGCGTCTGTGAGAACTTCTAAACAGACCCCTGTGGAAGTCCCACACACAGAAATCCATTTGGTAATAGCATTTAAAAGCTCTCAGATTCCCCCAGGACCTGGGGAACTCTTACCTCCAATATCCTTTTGAACAGAGAAGAGTAACAGATGTGGAATGAGGGAGCAGAACAATGTCTGTGCTGTAAGAATAGACTCGCGGGTGATGTATAGTGCTACCTTCATACACTCGGTTCATTCAAGTGGAGCAATTCCCCATAATGAAAGGTTTCTTTAGCCCATCTTTTCAGAGATTTATATATCGAGAATCCGATCCATTTGTCTCTCCTCTTTCAGGTTCACAGTCCGACTTCGTATCTCTGCCGACCTGATGGAGCCACCATGGGCTGTCTTCTTCCTGTTTTCACTAAGGTCTGACATCTGGAAGTCTCATTCTCCATGTTTGCTTTAGCCCTTAAATTTCGTTCACATATGACTTTATGTAGCAGCCTTTAAGATTTGAAATGAAGATATTAATAGGCAGATCATTGTGGTTACCTTAGGGGATAGGTAGGTATTCGTTGAATAATGACTGTGTGGCTGTTTTCTTATGCAAAGTTTGAGAAAGATGACTGTGAGCAGGTAAAGCCAGATGTCTGATATAATGGGAAAGCCAGGAGGGGTATAAATAACAAGATAGAATTCGGTATTTAAATCTTTTCTTTCTTTATAGCTGGGCTTGGTAGCATATGACTGTAGTCCCAAAAGCTGGAGGCAGAGGTGGGAGGATATTTAGGAATTTGAGGCTAGGGTTGGTCTGTACAATGAATCCCAAGAATTAATCCACCTTCTTTTTTTACTCCCAATGAAATCTCTTGAAAGATCTAGGAAGCTTAATAGGAAAAAAAAATACAAGCAAGCAAGCAAACAAACAAATAAACAAAAAACCTAATTTTCCATTTGGTTTAAGTTCGTAATTTACATTGCCAAATTGAGTGAGCCTCATGTCGTTGGGTGACTGCAGAAGTCAGAAACCAGTTCACACAGATTTTCTTTCTTTCTTTTTGTTTTTGGAGAAAAGTCTAAAGCTTAATTGAAAGACATTTTAAAAGGCCAAATAAGAGGAAAGATAGGCCATTTTCATGTCAAAAGACTAATGAAGTCATTAGTTCTCAGATATGTCTAATGCAAATTTAGCAGAATTCTCAACAAGTTTCTTGTTTCTACCCATTTGTTTGATATAGAATTTATTTAGCATCCTGATTCTAAGAGCTACATTATAAAAATATATGCATATATATATGGCTACAAATAGTCAGGGTCCTATCAAGGACACAAACAGGGAAGTGTTAGGGAAGAAGTAAATTTATCCTATAAGAGGTCAAGGCTTCCTAAAGGTATGATAGTTATAATAAAAGTTGAGCACTCTTAATTTGAAATGTTTTAAAACTAGAACATTGACTGCAGTCTTGAGTGGAAAATCCTATAGGTGGCCTCATGTGACAAGACCCAGTCAATACACAGGTATACTAAAACCACTGTCTAAATTTTCCTTGGGACGTGTATGTGAGGTATTTAGAAAACATTAATGAATTTCATGTTTGTTGTGTCCAATCTTAGTGTACTTTCTGCTGTTGCGATAAACAACATGATCAAAAACGAATTGGGGAGGAAAAGAGGGTTTATTTGGCCTTCACTTCCAGGTGAGGCCTGGAAATGAGGGAAACAAGGGCAAAGACTCAAAACAGAAATCAAGGGATTATTTTGGTTTACTACCTAGCCCCTAGCTTCTGCTCAGATAGTTTTCTTATACAGTCCAAGACCCCTTGCAGGGAGGATGGTATCACCCACCATGACCTGTACACCAACCTGCATCAATTAGTAATCAAGTATGCCACCTCCACCACCTCCACCACCACCACCTCCACCTCCACCTCCACCTCCACCACCACTTCCACCACCACCTCCACCTCCACCACCACCTCCTCCACCACCTCCACCTCCACCTCCACCACCACCACCACATCCACCACCTCCACCACCTCCACCTCCACCTCAAACACCTCCACCACCATGTCCACCACCTCCACCACCTCCATCACCACCAACCACCTCAACCTCCATCTCCACCACCTCCACCACCATCA
>LOEQ01000312.1:205978-219279 GCA_001685075.1 Bramus lutescens | reverse complement strand
CCTCCACCTCCACCACCACCATCTCCACTCAAATCAAATCACGAAGTGTTCTAAGTACTAACAACCTGACTAAAAGTTAGGTTTTACTGGATGTTGGTTTTTAAAAAATCAAAGCGAGAGTGTCTGGAAGTAGTGTGCGCATCTCTGCCCTCTGACCTGATATGTGGTGTAGTATGCCTGCATTCTGCCCTTCCCTGTGTATGCTTTCTCCTTTTCCCACTAGGCAGCTTCTCTCTGGCTTGCAGCATCCTCTTTGGACCATGTTTAGTGGATCAGCTTTAGACGATGATCCTATATTAGCTCCTGACTCAGATGACTCAGTCTTTTCTCTCACATTTCTCTTGTGCATGGTGGTGACAGTGCATGACAAGGTGAGCTTTTCCTGTCCAGGGAGTGCATTCCACCTATTTCCTCATGTTCCTCTAAAGATTCCCAACACACTGTATGCATGGGAATCCTGCAAGAGCCTGCTTGGCTCCCACAGCAGAGTTGGTAAGGACTGTGAGACTGTGGGCAACCAGGATGTTCACAGAAGACTTTTCTTCTCTTGAACCCTTCCAAGGAATCACAATGCCAAGTCAGCATTATCTGTGATGAAAGGTCTTTATATGGATCCTGAAGCATCCAGCGTTCCCAGATGTGACTCTGAATGATGATGCAGATGACTAAGCAAGCCTCTGAACCTCTGAATGTTGATCCTCATTCTTTTGAGGGCTTCTACTTATGCTCCTGAAGGTTGTCTCGATGAGTTACTGGGCTTAATTATTCATCATGCACATGGATGTATGTGTGTGTGTACATGCATGTGTGTGTTTGTGTGTGTGTGTTGTTGTTACAGAAGAGGGTAAGCTGTAAACAAAATCTAGGAGCAATTAGATTTCTGCCTTTGACTCTAGGCATCATTTGCTACACTCTTGTTTTCAAACACGACAAAAGGAAAATAATAACCACATAATTTTAGGAATAAATCTACTCTCCTTTGATGCCTAAAAGCCCAAACAGGAAAAATATTTGGGTGTCATTTGTTATGTACCATAAATGGCTTCCTGGAACCATTTCATACATTGGCCCATAGAAGCTGGACCGCACATTGTGCTTTTTGCAATACTAAATTAACTCATCTCTGACTACAATCATAAACTACAAAACATTTACTTAAGAGCCAGAGACTGTCTAGGGCCAGCAAGATGTCTCATCTAATAAAGGCACTTTCACCAAGCCTGAGTTCATTCCCTAGGACCCACAGGGTAGAAGGAGAGAACCAGCTCCTGGAAATTGTCCTCTGGCATGTGTGTACCACAACCCCCCACAGAGTGAACACAGTAAAAAATGAAGAAAGACATTTAAAGCCTTCTATTTTATACACTTACGAATATAAATGGAGAAAGAAATGCAATCATTAGTTGATTTTTTTTTGAGAGTCTCACCTAGCCCAGGCTAGTCTCAAACTCTCAATATAGCTAAGGATGACTTTAAATTTCTGATTGTCTAGTATCTACTTCTGTCTGAGTTGTTAGGATTAAAATCATGAGCAACTACCCCTAGATTTTTTGATGCTGGGATTTCATGCATAGTGAGTAAGCTCTCTACCATCTAAGCTACATCTCCAACAAGAGTAGTTGATAACCTTAAACTTTTCATATGTATTATATAAGAAATATTTCTTANTATATATATTCTTGTTCACTGCCAAACAAGGTACTTTCCTTCCACTTCTATAATTCATTGGCAACCACAATAGGCTTTTAGAATAGCCACAGCGCTTTAACACATATCCTAAGGACATATACTGAAGCATTAAAAATATACTGAAGCATTAGAAAAACTCCATTTGCTGTAAGATTTATGACTAGCTATTACTCCCCAGAACTTTAAAACAAAACAAAACAAACCTGTTCAAAGTCTACACATTTCCTAATGAATTCTGTGTGCTTTAGCTTGTTTATAAGTACTTTTTTTTTTACCGTGACTTAATTATTTCAAAAACCCCACACACTTTCTAAGGTATCTAATGGTCTAGTCAAATTCTCAAATGATCTGAAAGTGTCAATAGCCCCCATTACTAGTTAATCTTGGAGGAGGTACATAGAGACAGGTCATATGTAAGGGAATTTTTAACATTCTGGCATTTAATAGCAAGCATCAAAACTTCACCTCTTTTGCATCCATCCCATTAAATTAATTTATCTTTGGCATCATAAACATTTATTAGTGTGCATTTGGAGAGGGTAAGGCAATGAGGCAGAAACTAAGGTCAACAAGGAAGACAAGCAGCAAGTTTTATCATTTGACTCAGAATCTTGAAATGGGAAAATACCAAACCACTTAACTTCATAAACTAGACATGGGAAACTGGTCAGGCAGAGGTGGGGGTCCATGGAAAGGTGGGTACCTGCTGAAACACTTGCTTGACTTTTTTCTCTTATCTGGCTTCCCTAAGGATACGCAGTCATTTGGAATAGAATTGTCTGTTAGCCTTGCATTCCAGCTTACCATTAAATGTAGATAGAGGAAATGGCAGCTGTTACATCAAATGCCACAAATAATAAGGGTCGGTGCAAATCTGCAAACAGGGCCCGAACAGGCCTTATGGTAAACTGTCCGAATCGCACAGCTGGGAGATCTTGAAAAGCTGGCGGCCAGTGGTACTCGTCCTCACCTGAGTTCATGCTGATTATTTTCTGACAACCCTCTCAACGTGGAGGTTTTGTTGCCTCTGTGTTTGGGGTTTTGTCTAAGGTTTGGCGTCTATCTTCTCTGTTGTGAGACTGTTTACAGAGGTGAGAAGTCTGAGGAGGTCCGCTTGCTTCTTGAATTTCAGGAATTACAGAACATAGCAGCCTCCGAGGGCCAGGTAGTCGTCCTGGAATGCCGGGTCAGAGGAGCACCCCCGATGCAGGTCCAGTGGTTCCGGCAAGGGAGTGAAATCCACGACTCTCCAGACTTCAGAATTCTCCAGAAAAGTAAGGAGAGGTGTCGGTTCTCCCGAATTTAGTTTGATTTCCTCGGGCTTCACAAGAACTGGAAAGGACTTAGATGAGCTGTTTTATATTTTCGAAGTGGGATGAGACTAATATAGCCTCTAACGGGCAGGGTGTAAATGAATCTGCGTAACCCAGCCCCTCTCTTTCCCCTCCCGTTTCTCACAACACCTTGTAAATGTGGGATCCAACGGACTGCTGTGATTGTCCAGCTACAGATGAAAACACCGATGTGAATGCCGATTTTCTAGTTCCAGCCTTCTATACCGACTTCGTTCTATGATTGCTGTTGACCACACAGTGTTATGCCGTTTATCAACGGGACTGCCTAAAAGAAAATGCCGATTTTCTTAAAATAATGCCTTCAAACTGCCCCTTCCTTGTTATATGGCAAGACACTGCCGCATTAAAGAGGGCAGGAGTAGATGCTCTTTTTTGGTTCAAGGTGTTTGTAGAGTTGACAGTTAATGCTGGAATTTTCCCCACAACCCCTTCCAAAATGCTACTTATGAAATAGACCAAAGAATTAGTCTATCTCATTTTTAAGGAGAAAAACCCACAGTGGCCCCTTTAAAGTGGATGAAATCTATAGATCTTTCCTTTAGAACAAGGATTCCCACATACTCACTTATTTGGCAGATCATTAGAAGAGGCTCGCAAGTCGGAAGTCTGTCTGGAACTACAGTGCCTTACACTTCCTACGGCCCAGTGTTTCTGTATTATGGAATTGTAACCCGAGTGGCTGCTGGCTTAACCCTGTCCTGTGCAAAGGTGGCCCTCACCATATCCACCCGCACGGCCTAGCCAAAAGCCATGGGAGCAAGGCAGTAGGTTAATTAGCCCCAGACCCTGTTCTAATGCTTGTTCCATTTTTTTTTCTTTTCTCATGCTAACAGAACCTAGATCAGCATCTGAGCCCGGTAAGCATTTTCTCCTGTTGGGGGTAATGTATCTCTGGGGTTTCAGTAGGTCTTTGTTTCTATTTTAAAACCACACACCACATAGAACGATGTTTTTGCAATTCCTTAGAAACATAAAACCGTCTTCAAAACAATGTCTTCTTTATCATGGGGTCTGTGCACTGCAATCCTCATCATCTTTATTAGTAAAACATGCTGCTCAGACCAGAAAGCCGGGCTTGGTGACTAGGCTTTTTCAAATACAGCGCTTTATACTCAGAAGGCTAAACTAGACTTGTGACCCAAAAGAAAACCTTTCTAAAATACCAGTAGAAAAGAGAAATTTATTGCAGGTGTTTACTGACCAAAACCCACTGCAAGACAGTCTGCAGCTCAGAAAGTATCCAAGAGCCCTAAGACTTGACAGAGTGAGCCCTCAGGCGTCTCTCATCTGTGTGTGTGTGTGTATAGTAGAGCTGTAAACTTTTACTGTTTCACAAGCAAGAAGAATGTCACCATGCCCTAGGATCTCTCTTCATTACTGAGTCATCTGACCTCACTCAAGTGCTCTTTGATCCAGGAGTGTGGGGGACGACTGTTCTCTGCCTTTGACCTTTTGTATATTTATGACTTCCTGTGAACCCAAAAATTGTGTGTCCAGGTATTTCATAGTACGCCCCCCCCCCACCTGAAGATTGTTTTCTTTTGTATTTTTCCCATCAGAAAAGACATGGTCCTACTATTTCTTCACAAAGGTTAAAAAAACATGACATTTTCCTGTTTCTGCTGTTTATGCTTCTGCTACAGTAGCAAGCAGATCCTGCCAAATATGCCTTGGGAACCATGGCCCTGCCCTGCCCTTTGCTTGGGAATTCGAAAGTCCCTGTTGGCTCTAGCAGGTCATAGTACTGGGCTCTGCCCCTGAGCCTGTCACATCTGAGTATCGGGTCATTAAAAGCAGAGTGCTCTCTTATGTGGGCTCAGAGTTAAAAGGATGCTTCTTAACGTCCTTCGGGAATGACTGGAATTGATCTGGTGGCTTCTGAGTTACAACTAGAGCATTCGTTGTACGAGTCACCACATCAAATACCACAGTCACTTTCCAGGCTGTGGAAACAGACAGCTTTATGCTTTGTTTGTGATATGTCTTTGTATACGCATGAATAATGCTAGGTCCCCAGTGTATGGAACGTCTGTGGATAAATCCTTTGTATGAGCACATATGGAAATCACATAGATGGTAAGGGTGCATCTTTTGCATTTATTGTTTCAAATAGTAGCAGGCAGATAAATGATGGATGAGTAGGCATAGTTTCATAAAGGGCAAACTGAATACTTCCTTTGGTCACTATGTATAATATATCCAAGTTAACTCTTTCAGTGGTTTAAATACAAATGCGCTAAAATCTTAGGCCAAAATTTCCAAAATTGGGATGGGTTTGAGCCTATTTTGGTATCGTACTTTGTACTTGGGACAATATATACAGCTTTCTCTGCTGTCTTCATCTACTGAGGTTTCTGATGTTTTTATCGGATATCTCCTATAACCAAGGTCGGAAAAACACAAGTTAGCTATCATCTTAATTTTCAAATTATTTGCTGCGATTGCATGGTTTAGTTTTGAGTGCATGTGTCTTTGAGTATTGAAAACACTCCGAATAAGGCAGGGAGGCAAAGTACCTGTTGTGTTAAATGTGAGGCCCTGAGATCTAATCCCGTGAATCCATACAAAAAGAAAAAGCTGGACATGTTGACAGTAACTCCAATGATGGGCAGAGTAGGAAAAAAAAAAGCATGGGTTCCTGAACTTCATTGATCAACTAGCCTAGCCAAAGCCATGACATTTATATTCAGTGAGAGATTCTATTTCAAGAAGTAAAGGAAGGTAGAGGGCTCGATGATCCTGGTTTGGCTCCTAGCAACCACATGGTGACTCATAACCATTTATAGCTTCAACTCCAGGGGTTATAATGCCCTCTTCTGGTCCCGCAGTCATTCTACACACATGGTGCAAGCAAAACACTAAGTCATATAAAATTAAGATAAATAAATCTTTTAAAAGATATAAATAAATAGTGTGAAGAGCAATCAAGGAAAGACACCCAATGCCAAGTTCTGTTTTCTACAACATGCACACACAGGTGCACACACCCATACTAACAAACTCATAGATGCATACACACCACACACACACACACACACACACACACACACATCAAAAAGGAAAAGAAAACATTCCCAATACAGTGAGGGCAGTATTGCATGAGGAAAGTAATGGTAATGGCAACAGCCCCCACCCCACCTCCATTCTCTCCCCATTCCTACCTTTTGCAGTCTTTGTGTCCCAGTTATGGCTTGTTTTGCTTTTAGCAAATATATGTTTGATCATGAGCTACTTAATAAAATTTGTTCTGGATGCATGTCTTCTGGGTGAGCACAGAGATGTCATGGCTGAAAGCTGAAGGCACAGAAGCCACTCCTCTTCCAAAAATCACCCAAGCAGTGTATACAAGATTTTCCTTACCATGTTTGCTGAATTCCCTCATTTTTCTCTTCCCTTTAATTATGTCTGAAAGTATTTTAAGAAACCAGACCCCCCCCCATCACAACCATAATAACAAGGAAGTGTACCTTGGTAGAGAAATCTTTCAAGAAAATCTGTCACTATAAGAAATTAATGTAGGCAGGAACTATTAGAAAGAAGATGAATTCACCTCACCATCATACTTACAACAGCTACTAGAGTAGCTCCTTTCATTTTCCCAAAGGGACATTAACACACTCCACTTTGGGGAGCCCACACTTGACAAACAGTATTAAATAAAATCTGTGGTCATAATTTTTAACATAAATTTTAAAAAAATTAACACAGGAGTGACTCTTCCTGTGACTGCTTGTACGAGTTGGATGGACTATAAACCCCAATGAGCCTATTTGTGTTTAAACAAAGTTTAGTGTGCCTAACAAAAGTAGGTGTGATTTATTTATTTCCTAATTGCCAAATGTTTCCCTGGTGCTGACCTTGAAATTTCCAGAGAGAGAGAGAGAGAGAGAGAGAGAGAGAGAGAGAGAGCACTTCCGTGTGTGTGTGTGTGTATTCAGACAACTTACTTCCCTTACATGACCTGGCTGATCCCTAGATCTAAGCAGCCACTGGTATATTCATCTACATAGAACGGATGTGGGGTCTGGCTTCTCTGATATCTGAGTTTTAGCCGCTGTTAGGTTGAAACAGAGAAACACACATAGCTACAGCACATCCGAGGCAAGAGATAAATTTTATAGGACTCAGTCGGTGATGCTTTCCAAGTGCTGAAACATAAATAGTCTTTGAAATTTGGGACAATAGCTAAACAGATTTTTGTTGCTCTCTCGTCTCTTCTTTTGACATAGTTGCTCTCTCCTGGTCTCTCGTCTGTCTCTCTCTATCTACATCCTTTCTTCCCTCCCTTTCTCATTCCCCACCAGCTCCCCCGTTCTTCTTATCTATTTTTCCTGTTCAGCCTCCTTATTACTGATGGGTAAGATGCTTCAAGGCTCCAAAAATAAAGTGGAAATTCCCTAGGATCTAGATATGGGTCCATTAGGATTCGATGTTTAGATAAAGAAGAGACTAGCTGGGTCCTTCCCCCGTGTCTTTGTGCAGCTGGAGCAGGCTTTCCTCGACACGAGTGCACTGAGCTGGTCTAATGTGTTTTGCACTCCCCTCTCTGTCTAGACAGAAGTCGGCTTCATCACAAATCTTTTCAGGCTGTTTTGTGAATCAATAGCGAGTCAGCTTACTTAGGAACAACACTGGTTTGTCATACTACCTGCCTGGCCTCCTTTTTTGACATTCTAACTGTACCCTGACTGAATCCTTCAAAGACTAATCTGGTGTAAGAGGATGAAGATTCATTCACAGATGTTAATTCTCGGGCTGTTACTCAGCTGTCTGGAAATAGCCACAAACTGTCTTGGATGGTTTCTATTGCATTGTCTAATGGTCTAATTAGACATTTGAAACCAAAGCCACAAAAAAGTGAGTTGGGAAACACACAGAGAGAGAGAGAAAGAACGAAAGGTGCACACACACACACACACATATGGTGTCTCCTACTTTCTTTTAAAAGATGTATGTGAATGTATCTTTGTACATGTATATGCACATGTGTCTGGGTACCTCAGGAGTCCAGAAGAGACCATAGGTTGCCCTGAAGGTGTAGTTGCAGACTGTTGTGAGCTGCCTGATGTAGGTGATAGGGACTGAACCCCAGTCCTCTGTAAGAGAAGCATAGGCTCTTAACCACGGAGATACCTCTCTCCAACCCCTTTTTAGAAAGTTAAGACTTCTCGTCCCTCTTGTCAATGTGACTCTCTACTTAGCAATGTGACCTTTCCTGAATCTTTGTCCATATGCTGACTCTGTGCTTCAAAATGTCAGGGAGACTGCACTGGCTGGATGTCCCGAGGGCAGAGTCGGGAAAGGGCAACTGTGTAGATCCTTGCTCTCAGGCCAGTGGGTGTGAACACCGAAGATTAAATTTTAGGTAAGAAAAGGTACCTGTGTGAACAAAACTAGCCTGCATGCAACCTGTGCATCCCTCACTCTGTGACAGGGCACCCAAGGTGACTCTCCACACTGTCAGAGATATGTCGCAGGCTTGAAATACATGATGTTTGGCAGATATAATGCGCCGACTAGCTAAAATTATTCATAGTTTTAACACTGGGTCACCATCCTTTTTGATAGGTATGTGACAAAAACCACTGACTTCTGAAAACCTTTATGGAAATGAGCTTTTCTATAGCCAGTCTAATACAAAGGGGTTATACAGCCTCCAGTAAATGCTCACACCCATTAAAATGCAATTGTGGTTATTGAAGAACAAGGGGGTAATTTTTCTTTTAATGCATGTATGCTTTGTCAACAATACTTAACTTGTGCTGATGTAAGTTATAATGTTCCATGGGAATAACTACCTAACTCATGGAGCTGTTAGACTTATCTGTAGGCTTAAATAACTATAAGAATATGCTAATATACGTAAAGTCTCATAGCCCAAGACAGTTTACTTTAATCTTTGAGAGGAAAGGGAAAGTTTGAAGGTACTTTTGAGTATGCACTGAAAAAAAGATTTAAAAAAAAAAGCTGAGCAGTGAGATTACAAGTTCTAGGCCAGCCTAAAGTACATGCTTCAAAAGAAATTAAGAATGACAGAAGAAAGAAAGAAAGAAAGAAAGAAAGAAAGAAAGAAAGAAAGAAAGAAAGAAAGAAANAAGGAAGGAAGGAAGGAAGGAAGGAGGGAGGGAGGGAGGGAGGGAGGAAGGAAGACGGGGGAAGAAGGAAAGGAGGGAGGGAGGAAGGAAGGAAGGAAGGAGGGAGGGAGGGAGGAAGGAAGGAAGACGGGGGAAGAAGGAAAGGAGGGAGGGAAGGAAGGAAGGGGTTGAGGAAGTGGCTCATTCATCAATAAAGTACCTCCTCCCTATTGCACAAGTCTGAAGTCCTGAGTTTGGATCCCTGAAACCAAATAAAAATATAGCCATCGTGGGACACCTGTTACCCTGATGCTAGGAAGGCAGAGAGAGATGAATCCTTAAGTCTCGTTGACCAGATAGCCTAGTCGAGTGGATGTGCTTTGGGTTGAATGAGAGACTTTATGGTTAAAAATCGAGATAAAGAATATTGAGCAAAGACTGGGCATTGCCCTCTGGCTGATATATGCAGGAGAGGAAGAAAGGGGGATGGAGAAAGGGAAGGAGGAGGGAAGGAAGGGGAAGCAGGGCAGACCTCAACCTCTTCTTGTAGTCACCTTCTCAAATATTCGCTGTGGACTTTGCCTTTCTTGGCAGAGACAAAAGGATCCTTCTGTAGACAATTTAAACACCTCAAGAGGAAAAGGGTAGACAATGGTTTGGGATATTTTTGTCCAAAGGTATCACCTAAATTAAGCAACAGGGAAAGGTAGAATTTCTAGTCAGCTCAAGGAGGGAGGAAAGGGGGGAGGGAAAGAGTAAGGGAGGAAGGGAGAAAGAGATAAAAACCATAAACAAAAGTTGAGGGAATGGAGCACAGGAAGAAAAAAATCTAACAGCAGGGTAGAAAGGTAGAGAAAGCTGAAAGAGACACTATAGAATTGAGATTCCAGAAGGAAAAAGGCAGTATCAAATAAGTGAATCAGAACCTTCCCCTGATGCTCAGGCAGTAAAGCACTTTTTGCACAAGCCTGAATTCTGGCCTAGTTCAGATTCCCCAGCACCCACATAGCAGCCAGGCTTGGCAGTGCCTGTCTGTGACCCCAAAGCTGGGCAGTGGAGGAGCTAGGTGAATGCCTTGGATTCGTTGGCCAGCCCTTCTAGCCAATCAGAGACCTGTAGAGTCAGTGAAAGACCATGTCTCAAAAAATAAGTGGAGAGCAACTGAGGAGGATGTCTAATGTCCACCCTGACCACAATATGCACCAACACATGCAAAAGCATGTATACACACACACACACACACACACACACACACACACTACATGTATACACAGATTCTCCAAGTTTAAAGCCATTCACTTCTAGAATGAAAATGCACACCAAGTGTGCAATATGTGGAATGAATTCAGAGCTGTGCTTATCTCTGGGGAGTTCAGAATATCCAGAATAATAGACCACTGAATCAACACATTCCCAGGGACCTCGGAGAGGCTCAGGCCTTCTCAGCAATCACATTAGACACAAAGAGACCATGAAGCAAAAGCTGCAAATGCAAAATTTACCTAAAACTGGGAATTATCCCCAGAGCTCCAGGTCTGTGTGAAGATCTAGTAAAAATACTTCCAGATTTGCAAGGTCTCAGAAGTGTTCTTCCACAGCCTCTCAAGGATGGTGTTCTCCACCACAACCAGAGAGCTGAACCAGAAAGAGCAAAATGCAGATGTGCAGAACAGGAAGCGGTGATCAAAGGGAACCTCCATGAGTGTACCAGCTGTGCACCATGAAGGAGGGCAGGTCCCCAGTCGCAGATTGCAGGGTATGCGTCAGGAGAAAAACCCACTGTGGCTGTCTGCACTATGAGCTCCACTCCCTGGTTCCTTCCCATCTTTTGCCTTGATAATGGGATGGCTGGATGGCAGAGCCAGTTTTCCCAGTTTTGTTGTCCTGATCTCTCATCCATAGACTGACACCTGGAGCAGCAGAAGAGACTTGTGTACAAAGTTGTGCATTTTGTCCTAGTCCTGAGATCTGATATTTGGCCATATTGAATTGAGAAACATGAAATTTAGTGGTGCCGAGTCCATCCAAAGTAACTGTTAAGCGTCCAGTTCTTGTTCACGCTTAGCCCAACCAGATGAGTATCACATTTTCCAAGATTCAGAATGTTGCCTGGACCTTGTACCTTTGTGGCTTTTCTGTTTGTTTGCTTGCTTGTTTGTTTGTTTTGCTTTGTTTTGAAACATTCAGGAAAGATGATATTAGTTTATGGCCTAAGATAGTAGTGAAGGGTTTTGTTTGTTTTGTTTTAACAGTTACAAGGTTGGACTTACTGTCCAATTCTTTAAATGATATAAATATATACTTGATATCCATTTTAAAAGATGCATATATAGACTGTCAAAGGAAATATTATCTTAAGATGAGGAGGATTACGTTGGAAAAAATCTACAAGTCATTTCTAATGTGCTAACTTTGTTTTATTTCCTCCATTTGATAAATACACAGGGGTCCATTTCATTAACAATCCTTACCCTGCACATCTTAAATGTCCCTCTCTCTATGTGTAGAACTGACTGTCTTTAAAGATCCTTGGAATGTATTGATACCTGCACTGCTTTTAACCACACTGGACTTCTTCTTCATTGAGTTTAGCCAGAGCCTTTTTTTTTTAATTAGTTGTCTTTGCCAAACCATGTAGTTTGAAAAGTAAAAGCTGTTAGTGACTCCAGATAAAATTTTAAAAGGCTATAAATGGAGATATGTACGAAACCACCAGGGGATCAAATGGCTTCACCCTTGCTGCCTCTTCATTGTATGAGTTTCTGTAAATTTGGGGTCTTTTTTGTCTGTGTTTCACCAAGTGTTAAATACATCCAAGAACTTGAGTGATATTCAGGGCTGCCTTCTGCTGCAGTTGAGCAATTTTTAGGTAATTTAAAAATCTATTTATTGCCTGTAAAAAATAATTTCTGACTTAGTAATTTATTACATGCCTTCAAATCACAACCTCAGGAAGTCAAATTTGGGGAAACTGGGTTTAAAAGGATCACAATTAAAGTTATTGATAACCATGGACTTCTCCATTTATATTGGAGACGGTTTTTTGGTACAGACCAGCGAGCCTCTAATCTCTTCATTTGACATGACCGACATTTTCTGACTTCAGTTCTTACCAGAATTTCTTTTACAGATGCTGTAGGGTTGAGTTGCAATCAGATAAAAATTTCGTGTTATAACCTGCGGCATCTCGTTTCCATGTAGCTTGCTTCATATTTAATGATGTCCAAATCATGCAATCCATGAACTTGTCCCATTGGGAGACTCTTTCAAAGGGAAGCCAAGAAAGCAACCTTGGGTACATGGAGTTGGCCAAATGTTAAAATCATTGCAATGTCACAAAATGACATCCCGATGCTGTTCAGGTTTTGTTTACTAAGTCATAACTTTTCTAGATATCTATTTGGTTGCAACCATATGCACGTCTGTATCTTATTTGATATACAGTATTTCTGAATATTCATATAAAATAAGTCCTGTTTGATCATATTAGAATTTTAAAGGAAACTTGGAAGAAAATCAATCTGTATGTTTGTTTTATGGAGCAAATATCCTTCCTTCTATCTACATGAAACTATGCATTTATTAAGAATCAATTCTGAGGAGGCTGCCATGTATTAAGTCCTAGTAACATGAGCCATGAACAAAAGAAAGTAATAAAGCAATGCTGGATAAATGATTCCACTTTAATTATAACATGTTCTCACTGGAAACCTGCCCTCCTAAAATCTCAGTTGGGAAAACTCCGACCAAGTCTAATTTTTTACAGAGGGAAGTGGATTCTAGGACAGACCTTAAAGATAAAAGGAAAGCAGACTTGAAAAGTGCTGCTTAAGGGCAAGGACTGAATGAGCAGGAGGCGAGACATCAAACCCGAGACCAGCCTGGCAGAAGCAGGACCTCGACTGCCACATTCCAGGTCTTGACTTCGTATTCAAATCACACAAGGACCGGGTAGTCATATGGTTTTCTTCCTCCTTAGCTACTTGGCTAGGAAGAGGCAGTTGTGTAAAGAACCTCATGTTTCCTTAAGGAGGTGTAACTTAGAGGAGCCCAGTGTCTGAAGGGATGTAGAAGAAGCATCACCTTTGTTAGGAGTCATCAGGATGCTGGGAGACGGCTCAGGGAGTGAGCAACTGGAATCAAATACTCTGCTAACACTGAACTCATCAGGCTTGGTCCGTCC
>LOEQ01000312.1:163111-176128 GCA_001685075.1 Bramus lutescens | reverse complement strand
ATCTAGTCATGGTGGTGTGCACCTGTAAGCCCAGTTCTCAATCCCAAGCATAGCATAATCTAGTCATGGTGGTGTGCACCTGTAAACCCAGTTCCTCAAGCGTAATATTATCTAGTCATGGTGGTGTGCACCTGTAAACCTAATTCTCAGTCCCAGGCATAGCATTATCTAGTCATGGTGGTGTGCACCTGTAAACCTAATTCTCAGTTCCAAGTGTAATATTATCTAGTCATGGTGGTGTGCACCTGTAAACCCAGTTCTCAGAAGGTGAAGGCAAGAGGATCAGAGTATAAGGTAACATATCATAGCATGGGGATAAAGGAACTCGCCACTAAACATAGCAACTTCGATTTAGTCTCTGGAGTTACATGAAAGAAGGAGACCAACTCCTACAAATTGTTCTCTGACGTCCTCGCAGGAACTGTCACACATACTACACACAGTGAAAACAATTAAGGAAAAGAAATGAATTTAGGACTAACTCCACCCCTATATCCAACCCAGCCAAGGAGCATGGCTCATTGGCCATTTAGTCATCTCACTTCAAAGCCCAAGGACAGGATGAACCTCTGCCAGCTGTGGCTTCAAGATGTTGAGGACATGCAGAGCTGCTGGTGGAGGAGCAGCTGCTTCCCCCATCTGTCCCCAGAGCACTTCCTGAGCTGTGCAGTCTGAGTGCAGGGCTCTAGTCCTTGAGTTCCAGGCATGGGAGGAATCTGACCAAGCTTTCGTTTTAAAGTCACGATACCTTTGTGATTCCCCCTCAAGCTTCAAGGCCATTTCACTTGGCATTTTGCATTGATTTGTGGTCAGAAACTGATTTGGAGAAAGACCTTAAAACTTCTTATTATAGTAGGGGTTTGGAAACAATTGCGCTTCAAGTCATTTTCTATAACCAAGATCTTATGCAAAAAAAAAACATACACACACACACACACACACACAAACTTAAACTGGGTGTGGTGGCTCAGACTTGTGATGCTAGCACTAAAATGGGCAAGGCAGGATCACCACAAACTCAAGGCCAGCCTGGGCTACATAGGTGTTCTAGGCCAGGCTGAGCAGCAATCTAACATGTTTTCTCAAAGATAGGAACAAACAAAAATCACTTGATCTTAGCTTGGTGGTAAGGCGCTGAAGAAGGTGTGATACCGAGGGAGTCTGCATACATGGCGTATAGCGTAATGAAAATCATGTGATCTAGGCTTGGTGGTAAGGAGCTGAAGAATGCATGGTACCTGGGGACTCCACATCCATGGTGTATACAGGAATGAAATGTAGCAAGTGTCACCAACGGTCTCTTTAGTTTGTATGTTTAATTTTTTTTCTGTTTCCTTTGCTACGGGCTTCACCAGCTCTAACCTGGGACATCTCGTTCTCAAGGTTTCCCACAGCATTCAAAGTCATCTTTTGGCCTCTCCAAGCCAATCTTCTTTAAACTGGCATCCACCTACCTTCCCTGGCGGCAAACAAATTGCTTCGATCTTCAGTGTTTTGTTTCTATTTTCCTCTATTTTTTTCTGCCTGACAATTTCATATAGACGTGTTGACTTTGTGATCATTCCCACTGCCCCTCTCCTGCAGTTCCTCCCCATGCTCTCATCACTTTCTCTCTCAGCTTCGTGCACTCTCTCTTTTTTAAGACCTACTGACTTCGCTTAGTGATTCCTACATGTGCACTGGTATGGAACCATTATCTGAGCATTGGTAGCTTTTCAGGAGCTACTTCAGAGTGGGGGAACCTTATTCTCACTCCCCCAGCAGCAAGTAGCTGTCAGCTTCCCCTAACTTCTCAGCTACTGGTAGGACTTAGGAGTCACTCACTCCCCTACCAGTACCAGGATGCTGATTGACTTGACCTTGGGCGGCTCTCACACANGCTCTCACACAGACAGTGGCTGCTGCTGCTCCTGTACAATGGTTCTGCCGCGACCTGCAGATAGTCTCGTGGAACACATACACTACTTCCTCTGACCTTTAAAATCCTGCCCCTCTTCAGAGATGACCCTAAGCCATATTGGTGGGGATACAATGTTTGATATCACTGTCCCATTTTATTCTATCAGGTTTTACAGTTTAGATATGTCTATGCCCCCAAAAGGGTACAGTTGGCTCATGTATCAAATGCTTGATTCCTCAGTTGAGGAGCTATCAAGGGGAATAATAGCTTCATCTATTGATAAACTCACAGCTGATAGTCTGTTAGTAACAGGGCTGTAGGTTAAGGAAGAAGGTCCGTGGTGCATGCCTCTAAAGGACATGCCTGTGTCCAGATCCTTTCTTTCTCTTCATCTCTTGCCCTCCACGAATGAGCAGCTTTTCCCATCCATGCCCTTTCACCCTGATAATCCTGTCTCACCACAGGCCCCAAAGCACCAAAGCCTACCAACGGTAGGAGAGGGCTTTGGAGGCTCTGAGCCAAAGTCAATCTGTCCTCTGTCAACCCTTTCTCAAGTATCTTATAACAGAAATGCAGAGGTGGCTGGGGGGCCAACATCTGGTACTTTCATCGTAACCGTGCAAGTGTGTTGTACTAAGCAGCTGGCTCTTAGTGCAACACACTCTTCTCTCTTCTCCCCTTTGTTCAGGCTCAAGACGTTTCTTTCTATGGCCTCTTCCTCATTTCAAAGAGGGGATTGTTCTGGTTTAAAGCCGTCCGTGATTAGGTGGTTACGTGGAGGCTGCCTATGTAAACAGGCAAGAGGCTCATTCTTGCTTCCTCTGACATTCCATGCCAAATGCCATGGGAATTTGGGGGGAGATGGTGCCTGCTGTTTAGAACCAATTACAGAAAAAAAATTTGCTTTTATAACTTTCGTGGTGGCTTCAAACACTGGGAACCATAAAAGACAAACTAGAGAAGGAAGTTCATGGCAGGTTCCCCTCTCCTGTGTGGTCAGTTTTTGACCACGAGTCTATAATGTCCGTGTGTCAGTGTGCTTTTGAAGAGAGCAGACTTGTGTAGTTGCTCCTCTCTGATCTGATATTTTAATTCTTTAAAGTGTTCTCATGTGTCAGAATCTCGGACCAAGCATTCCACATTGACAGTCTAACCACAGATGCCTGTTCCCCAGTTAGCTAGGACTTTCGCATCACACCACACTGTTACCTTTGCTTTGCTGGCTGAACTGACATGCTATTTCTTACTCAATCTATCAAGTACTTTCAGGGTAATTGAAAATTAGACTGCCAGAAGAGACCACCAAAACGAGAATCAGAGTTAGTGGTGTGGGATGTTCTTTTGGAAGATGGAAAACGTTAATTTAAAACAGTTCAAGAGCTTAAGTCAAAAGAGACTATTGGGATGTGTTTAAAAAAAGAAAAGAAAGAAAAGAAAAAAAGAAAGAGAGGAGGAAAGAGAAGTTGGAGACGAAGACTCCCCAGATTGTTCTTTGATTTGGATGACTTCTCTTATACGCATCAGATGAAATGGATATAAATCTTCCCATTCTGGCACCTATTGAACTTAAGCTCAGGGTATAATAGCAACTTCAAAATGAATTTAAGAAAATGGGCTGAATATCATTAAAGATTGAAATATTCAGTGACATCAATTTTCCATTTTGCTATTCTGTTTAGCTAACTTTTGTCTTATAGAAGTGCAGAAATCTTACTCACCCAAAATGGTATCTAAAGGAAATGACCCACATGAAATAGAGAACAATGCTGAGAGGGCTTGGGCTGGGTTAACTTCATGCTAAGTTGTATGCTTTCCCTATTGTCTTCAGGAGTTATTGTTATATATCTCTGATTTCCATACAACCAAATCCAACTTGAGGCAGCAGATAGCCGAGATACTCTTGGTGCTTCTGTCCTATATTCAAGAAAACAAAATTAGAGGTAAAAGAAAAACAGTGACAGTAGAAAGTTACTATTTTCTTTTGTGAGGCAGAGTCTTCCTGTAGCCCAGGCTGACCTAGAACTCACCATTTAGTCCTGGCAAGCCTAAACTCTTATCTCTGCCTCCAAAATGCATGAGCCACAACCCCTGACTTGGGATATTATTCTTCCCTGTCTTCATTTCTGTAATCTGACCTTTTTGGCATCTGACCTTGTGAAAAGTTCAAGTTCTGAATACAATTCCATCCTTATATTTGTTGTGGTGTGTGTGTGTGTGTGTGTGTGTGTGTGTGTGTGTGTTATAATATATAATGCTTGGAAGCCAGCTAGATGGATCAGTGGAGAAAAACATCACACATGGTGACCTAAGTTCTATCCCAAGAACCTACATGGTAGGGAGAACCAGCTCCTGCAAGTTTTCCTCTGACATCTACATATGGATCATCACACACACACACACACACACACTGTGTGTGTGTGTGTGTGTGTGTGTGTCCAAAAAAAAAGGAAATTTGAGCACCCTGTACCCTTTCAGCTGAGGTTTCATGGTCCCAGAAAGCTCAACTCAGACAAATTTTGGCAACAGAACAGAAGCGTGGTGAAGGAGAAGAGTGGTAGGAACTGGACTCAGATGACAGCTGACTTTATTTTTCCACTGGGCAGAGCACAAAAGTCTTGTGTCCTAAGAGCAGGGCTTAGAGGGTCATAGCAGCTGTTCAAAATGCTGTGGCTACGCGAGGAAAATCTTGGTGAGTTTCCAAAGTAGACCACGAAGAGGAGATTGTCTGTGTTCTCATTGCCTAGGAGCCTAATCCACGGGACCACTGTGGGTGCGTTCCAAGGAAGCAAGTAGATGGCGTTGGGCATAAATTTTTAGAACTCTTGAGTTTTCATGCAGAGGGAATGACTTTCTCTGTCCCAGCCCAATACAGTTGACCATCCTACCACCTTGTTCAACATCTACACCCAGGATCTCTAAAATAACCGTCCTCTGTATTCAGCCTGGGATCCACACTAGTTCCCTTCTCCGAGATCCTGTTTACAATCCTCAGAGATGACTTTAACTCTTCTTCCTCTCACTCAATGTGTAAGCCAAGCTTTGTTCTGAAAAAAAAAAAGAATAAGAATATTTGACACCAATCTTCTGAAACAGAAACCATGCGTTTTAAAGTCAGATTTGGAGCCAGGTATGGTGGCACAGACCTTTGGTCCCAGCACTCAGGAGGTAGAGACAGGTGGAGCTCTATGAGTTCAAGGTCAACCTGATCTACAAATTGAGTTTCAGGACAAGTAGGGCTGCACAGAGAAAAACTGTCCCAAAAGAACTAAAATAAATAAATAAATGAGTCAGATTTAGTAAAAGTATTATATTAGCATTAAGAATTCCTATTATTACCTTAAAAATAATTCACCTGGCTAATCACTCAAATGCATGATGATATAGTGATTTGAATAAGAATGGCCCAAATAGTTTCATATATTTGAATGCTTAGTGAACAGAGAATGGAATTGTTTGAAAGGATTAGAAGGATGGGATGGTGTTCTTAGAGTACTTACAGTCTTCTTGGAGGAAGTGTGTCACTAGGAGTGGACTTTGAGGTCTCAAAAGCCCTTGCCAAGCCCCTGCCCTCTGCTTTTGGACCAGGATATAGCTCTCAGCGACTGCTCCAACACCATGAGTGTCACCATGCTCCTGTCTCCCCCATGATGATGATGAACTAACCCTCTGACACTGTAAGCAAGCCCTGCATAAAAGTGCTTTCTTGTATAACAGCTGCTTGGTCTCTTCACAGCAATAGAATGGTGAGTAAGACGAAAGTTTTGAGGAAAAGAACAGTTTCTGTCCTGTTCCACACCCAACTCAAGCTCTGTTTTCACCCTAAGGTCATGATGTCAATGAAACAGAACCCTGTTTCCCAGCCATTGTTTCAGAAACTCAATAGTAGAGTTTCTGAGTACTTTTCAGTATTTAAAAATATCCAGTATCTTGCATTGGTCAACTGAAATGACTCAAGGTCTTACATTTAGCTGAGATCATGTATAAATTCATTATATTAACTCTATATTTGTTGTTAAGTTCTTATTGGCAGTTTTAGTGCATATTAGCACTAAATTAAAAGACAATTTTAATAATTGGGGGTTCTTGAAACAATAAAGCATGCTTTAGTGAACTTATTCTGCCTTCTTTCTTTTCTATGATTTAAATTTGTTTTATGAATTCTTATCTCTCCCACCTGTTTCTTTCTCCTCTATTCTCCTTTATCTCGAACAATTCCTGTCTACGTCTAAGTTTAGACATCAGACTCAGCTTTTCAGGAGGAATAGCTGGAAGAGACTCCCCTCTGGGTCTTCTCTTGGCCCTAAGTCCTTTTCTCCACATTAACCTTCATGAAAATGCTCCATAATGGCTGTCTCCCTACAAGACTGCAGGATCTCCCACTGCAGGCCTGTCTCTGTCTCAGCTTTGCCCTGTCCTAGCTATTGTCCCAGTGTCTGGCAAAGAATAGTACATAGTTTGACATGGACCATTGTCATACTCAGTGGCATTTAACCATTTGAATGCTTGGTTTTACCACTAGGTTTGAACCAAAGCTGAAAGCTAGAGGGATATTATACCATTGTAGCCATGAAGACATCATCATTTTAAATATCTGACAATAAGAACAGGAACTGGGCTAGAAATATCTTTTAGTTCAATTATATCTGAGATTTCTTTCAAAAATGGAGGCATTTATATATTTTCATAAATATATAAAGACCTGAATGGTGACCTTTTTAAAAAAATACTCTCATTTAGTTCTTGATGAGAAATCTATGGCTTACTCCATAACCAATAGTTCAACATGTACTAATTAGCTTTTTTATCATTGTGACTAAATAAATATCTGAGAAAATCAAGTAAATGGGAGAGAGATTTATCATACTCATCTAAATGAATATCAGAAGCTTTGACGCATAATCACTTGGCTCCATGTTTCTGGTCCATATGAGAGGCAATACAGTGTGGAAGATGCATATAGCGAAGGGAAACTGTTTATGTCATAGCAATCAGCAAGCAAAGGAAGACAGGAAGTATTCCCCCAGCAAGATGCAGCCTTCAAAGACACCCTCCAGTGAGTGATGTACATCTTCCACTCAGGCCTCACCTCTAATAATTTATCCAGTATGAGTTCACCAGTAGATTAACACAATGATATCCTCATGATCCAATTACCTGCCAGTGACTGGATCTACCAGCTGGAGATGATGCCTTCAACATATGAGCCTCTGGGATAGAAAGGTGGTTTGCCATATGAGCTCTAATGGGCAGCGCCACCATTCTAGGTCTGTGGGCTGCTGAATGGTAAACTTGGGACTTCGAAGATATTTATCCCTTTCTCTACTCTCCTAGGAGGTTTTCTAGGTTGCTGACCGGGTCTTTTAACTTGCTGCCCTTGTTTATTTTCTGATTGTTTTGTTTGGTTAGGTCTGGCATGGAGCTTAAAAATAAGAGCTTGCTTGCTCGCAGTCTGACTTTCACTGCAGTTAGGTTTTGCAATCTTTGCAAATCATCCTTCAGGAGCCTGCCATTTATCCATCTGTGGACATCTCCCTGGCCTTTCCAAACAAGCATAACATAAATGAGGGGAATTTACAAGTTTCCAAACTGTACCAGATGGGAATTTGCTTCTCTGGCCCGAGAGGTCTTTGCTCTAGCCAGAGCATAAAAGGAGCCTGAGAGCTCTCTTAGGTATACTCTATCTTTACATCTGAGCAGAGGGAAGAGGACTAGCAGACCTATGTCAGATGTCACAGCCTGTCCCCTCACCAGAGCTCTGAACTCAGAGGACAGTACTCAGGGCAGTTACCTCAGCCATCGGATATTTCCCTTAGTCAGAAAATTGTTTCCTTTCCAAATAATCAGGAGAAAGACCGACCTACAGGGTGAGTGAGATGATTAATTCCTATGTGTGATTGACAGTCCTACACACCAGGGGAGAGGGCTGCAGAGCAAAGGCTCCTGGATGCCTGATTTTCTCTGTTCTGAGCACTGCTTGCTTTTAATAACTGGGATGAGTGGGACCAAGGGAACCCTGTGAGGGCAAGTGCTTTTCTGGTACCCACCTATAGAACAACAGTCGACCTCTGAAATGTTTCAGGCCCATTATCTCCTGAGTATAGAACAGAATAAGACAGACCCAGGATTAGGTACTAGCGAGACACAGAAGTCTTTTAACAGTGGCTCAAAGATTTAAATTCAAAGTTGAAGGGAACCTCAGAGGTTTCATGGTCTAGACTCTCTATTACTTCTGAGGGAGAGGACAACATAGCACTTGTATGATGTCAGATGGCAGATGTCTTCTAGGGGTCATGAAGGGGCAAGCTGTCATCTTTGGAGCCAGGCACTTTCAATCCTGACTCTATATCTTTCATTTGGCTATGACATTGAATATATCATTTACTGTCTATAAGCTTCAGTTTTGTCATCTAGGAAATGAGAATGATGATAGAATACACAGGGTGGTGAAATGATTACATTAAATAAGTCTGGGTAAGGCACTTAGACTGCCTAGCACTTGATCAGTACCTAAAAAGTTTATCAATTATAGATATTCATCATTGTGATGCTGTCATTAATATTGTCATCACCACCACTGTCATTATTAAAGCCAGGACCCACATTTCCTGGCTTAACACATCATTTATTATTCATCTTTGTATTACCTTTCCATATTATTAATGCTACACTGGAAATGCCATAGTTAAAGTATGATTAGTACATCACTAGTTACGGACTGTGGGATGATGTCCTTTAAATGCTTCTCTAAAAAAACAAAGATGTAGCACTTTAAAAGAGAATGTCTATAAAGTGTATGTTAATTTTGTTTCTATGCAGTTGAATTTCCATTATATTCCAGTGGTTTCTTACAAAACGTATTTTCTTCTGTCTTAACATGTATGACTAAAAAAGAGTTCTTTCCTGCTTATTATTTTCATTCCCTTTTCACTTCAATATAGTTGTAGTAAATTTTTACAACTGAAGACATACTACTTATAAATGGCCACTTTATTTTATTGTTTTGGTTCTGTCTACCCTTTAAGTATAAAATTTATATTCATAAATTTTTGAGTCTGATTAAATAATCAGATGATCCTGGTCAAAGGGTTCCCTTTGTCAGAGAAAGGTTTTAAAATTAGTTGTGGTAGTGACAGCTAAGATTAAATATTCCTGTGACACAAAAACATAAGGCTTGAAGGGCAAGAACAGTGGCTCATCCATTTCAGTGCTACCAATGTGCTTAGCACATAACGCATTCAACAAATGTTTCAGTGAACAACAAGCCTTTCCCCACTCTACTCGGTAGATAGGTATGGTACCATTTCTTTTTCCAAAACATAAAAATGTGTTAACTTCAGATTTTATGAAAGTTGTTTTTATTATAATATATAAATATATAATTAATGTTTTGAGATGGAGTTTCATGTAGCTCAGGCTGTCCTCACATTCACTGAATAACCTAGAAAGACTTTGTACTTCTGATCCTCCTACCTCTACTACTTGAGTTCTGGGATTGCAGGTATGACCAACACACTTGGTTGGTTTGCTTGATGATGGGGATTGAAGCTGATGTCTTACATATACAAGGCAGGCATTGCATTATCTGTACCATAACCTTAGTTCCCAGAATTATTACTACTTTTGATTGCAGAGACATTCCCTTCCAAAGTAAGAACCATAAGAGACAAATTGACAGCAACATCAAAAAGCCATTATGTGTGAGCAATAACAATGTGGAAGTTGGATCATTGTGAAGATCCTTCTGGAAAAATGGAACTAAGAAAAAGGATGGAGGCAGAATTTGTATAAATAAGGAGATATAACTAAAAGTGATATTGGAATACAGTCTAAGGAAATGAACTTGACATTTTTCTAGGTGATAAGTCTCCATGAGATAAATTTCCAGAGAAATTAATTTATACCTGAAGCCTTAAAATGCTGGAACTAAAATGGAGTTTATTTGATAAATGGAGACACGGAACAAAGCTCTAAAATTAAATGTATTTCACATTAAGGTAGACTCACACAGTACTTCAGTCTACAGGGAGAGGGAGGCACATAATGCTTAGTAACAGATGGTTTTATAATCATAGGTTGCCTTTTTTGTGCATTTGTACTTTCACAATTCTCACATGTAACTGAATACTAGGCTGGGTGTGATGCTGTCCTTAGCTGGCCAAATGGGCAGCTAATGTCCTCCCTCAGATGAGTATGTGGGCAGATTGCTTGTCTGGGACACTACTCTGAGATCAAAGCTTTGAATGAAGCTATCCAACATTCAGCTTATGCATCAATTTTCACTCTTGTAGAAAAGCATGCCCAGCTTCTACCAAAAGTACAAAGACCTAGGAAGGACAAGTGTTGATGGAAGTTTCTATCCTACCCAGTCCCACAGACATTCAGTCCCAAATAAACACACAGAGGCTTATATTAATTATAAACTGTTTATCCTATTGCTCAGGCTTATTCCTAAATAGCTCTTATAACTTAAATTAGCCCATAATTTTTGTCTATGTTTAGCCACAGGGCTTGATGTCTTTTCTCAGTAAGGCAGTATCATCTTGCTTCCTGTGTCTGACTTGTGACTATGTCTCTGCGTTTCCTCTTCCCAGAATTCTTCTAGTCTGGTCATCCCACCTGTACTTCTTGCCTAGCTATTGGCCAATCAGGATTTTATTAAACCAGTACGAGTGACAAATCTTTACAATATACAAGAATATTATCCCACAGCAAACAAGAGAGTATATAGCCAATTCCACCTACAATTGTTATTCACAACTTACACATGAAAATATAACTTTATTTTCAGAATCAAACTTCAAATACTGATGCTGAAAATGTAGCTCCATGGAAGAATTACTTGTTAGCATGATTGATGCCCTGGGTTCCATCCCTGGCACTATGAAGAAAAAGGCAGACAAACTTTGAAAGGTTGACAGCTTTTGCTTATTTGAGATTGAAGTTGTCCAAAAGAATTGAGTTTATATGATCACCATATACAGGGAAGACAGGAAACCTTGGTTGTATATAGAGAAAGAGACCTAATAAGAAAGTAAGGTAACTTATGCTGGCTCAGCATACCAGGAAAGAAAAGCTTGAGCCAGAAACAGAGTTAGTCTATAACTCTCAAGAATAGCACCCACCCACCCACCCAGTGGCTCATCTCATCCAGCTGGGCACAATCCTGGTTCCACTGCCTCCCCAAACAGCGCCACCAGCTGCAGACCAAGTGTTTAAACAGATGAGCCTATAAGAGACCTTTCTGGTTCAAACCACAGCAGTAGCCTAGTCAAGCGAGTGACCTCTGTCACCTTTGCCATATTCTGTTGGTCAGAAACAAGACACAGATTCCTCTCACACTCAAGGATAGGAGATAATACAAAGGTGTGACTTATGGTTTAGGTCATGTTCACTGAATACAGCAATTATTGTCATTATTGTAATTCCTTTAGCCACCCATAAGGCTGCACTTCCGGGTTTGGAAACCAGCATACGTATCCCAGGTGCACATGCGTGAGTCGCCCGCTATCTGCATTGCCAGCGTTTGACGTAGAAGCCCCCTTGTGCCACCCATCATCAGCGTCTGATGTAGACACGTCTTGTCTTTCCCCTCATGTGCATGTGCTGGGAAACCTTTAAAAGCTAAAGGCGCCATTCCCACTTCCTCTTTCACCCCCTATGTTCACCGTTTTTCCCACGGGCCCATCTGCACAGATCTTTTAATAAACTTATACACGTGGGTTCATTTGTGTCTCGTGCTCTCTCCCCATCTCCGCAGAACATTTTTAATTATTATATTCACAAAACTAAGCATAATTTATTTAGGGTATTTTTCTTTTAAAACAAAGCACACACACACCAAGATTTATCTTAGAAAAATTATAACCCTATCAAAATGAGATCAAGATTGGGTTTTTTCCAACTGCAAGGATTGCTCCAGGAGGTTAAGAAGAGAAGCCCCCGTCCTGGTCCAGGATTGACATAGGCCCATTACTCCTGGCCTCCTCTGTCCATCCCTTAGGCTTGCTTCAAGGCCTCACCCAGACAACTGTGAAGTCTTTCCTGGGATTTCTAGCTGGAGCTCTCCACTTCTCTAATGCCCACAGTACTCCTGTGATTTTCTGATCTACTTTATATTCGCTTGGGTAAATGGTTAACCGCTCTACCTAGATATTAAGTTTCTCCTATGTGGATCTTTTTTCTATAGAATTAAAACGTCTGTCGACCCTGACAGTGAGAAAGACTTTCTAAATAGATGCCCATTGCATTGATTAAATCTAAAACATTATTAAGTTTTAGTTAATACTAAAAATACTTAAAACCAATGCTTACAACCAATTAATAGTTGGTTGCTATTAGATGTTGGATATATATGTTACTGAAACCTACTCTATACAGATGACGATGTGAGAGAAACAATAGTTTATTGTGACAGTTTTGAACTAGGTACCCTGGATTCCAATCCCAGAATCCCCAGTTGATAGCTTTACGGTTTCTATACCTCTCCTCTCTTAATAGTCACTTCATAAATATTAAGCATCACTATCATCAAGCTGGAAGTATGAAATCTTCTTATCATGGTCCATACCAGGGCAAAGACTGTCCAATTTAGACGTGGCTCAGGAATGTCAGCATGCACATGGGTCATGTTCCTTTGATAGCATAGTCACTTACTAGAGAACACAGACTAAATAAATATTGCATCACGCCAACTACTTACAAATAGTCTCCATCTTTGCTTTCAATATTAGTGGTTAGAATACTGGAGAAAGAGTAGGTGGGTTAACAGGACATGAGGAATTCCTTTGGAATTAGTGGTATGGAAAGGTCATTCCATGTTAACAAACTGAGGGAGGTGGAATCAGCAAATTTCCCTAAGCACTGCATTAAGAATCACACAGAACGTGTGGAGTCCACTCGGTGGACTAGGGCGGGATGTTATCAGGACCAGAATCCTGCCGAACACTAGGCTACCTGCCGTAAATAGGAATCCCAAAGTCGGGTTCACACCTGTCAGTTTCTGCCAGTACGCTGCTGGTGTTTTCACTCCCTGTGGTGATTTAACATTTCTTAATCAAAAAGCAAATGTGACTGCTTTTCCAAACTAGGATGGAGAGAGAGAGAGAGAGAGAGAGAGA
>LOEQ01000312.1:137347-147968 GCA_001685075.1 Bramus lutescens | reverse complement strand
TGTGTGTGTGTGTGTGTGTGTGTGTGTGTGTGTGTGTGTATAGCCCAAAGGCTGACATGGGGTGTCTTCCTACTCACTCAGCACTTTACTTTCTGAATCAGGGTCTCTCACTGAACCCAGAATTCACTGTTTCAGCTTGCTAGCTAGCCAGCCAGCTTGCCAAGGGGTTCCTTGTCCTGCCTACTGAGTGCTGCAATTACAGGCAAGATGCTGCCCCTCCACACACACACCCCAGCTTTTACTTGGCCTCTGGGATCTGAATTCCACTCTCCAGACCTGCACATCAAGGACTTTATCCACTGAGCTGTCTCCCGGGTCCTAGTGCTATGCCGCTTGCATGTATTTCCAAGTCTCTCATGTTATAAAATGGTGCCAGTAGTCACTAACATCCATCCAGTCATAAGGTGAGCCAGGGTACCGCACTGAGTTTGGGGCTGAGCTCTGATCTCTTCTGTCGACACTGTTAAGTGGGAAGCTGTTGTATGGAGACAGTCTCTAGCCTATGAGTAATACTCGTGCACAGTTCAAACAGCGTACTCTGCATAGTGTACATGCCCTGGTTGTGTAAACATGCCTGGTACCCCTGCACTGTGCAAGTGGAAAAACACATCCCAGCTACCTGTTCCACGGCCCGATTTGTACTGGATAAATGAACACAAGAGGAAGTGTACTGGAGTATAGCTCACTGATAGAAGCCTTGCCTAGCATACACAAGGCCCTGGGGTCTGCCTCATAAACCACACATGCACACAGCAGAAGTATCACTAAGTGCCATGGAGAAAGGGAAAAAAAGAACAAGGGAGGGAAGGGAGTGGGCAAGAGAAGGAAGGAGAGGAGAGGTGGAAGGAGAGAGCTACTCTGTGCACATCCCTATGTGGAGACTGTCCCCAGCCTACATCATCCTGAAGTCCAGTGTTTCAGAATGAGGTCACCCTCGTGGCTCCATGCCAACTTACCCTTCTACCAGTGACACTCTCCCCCGAGTTCAGAGTGCGAGAAGATTTTCTTTAAATACTGGTACCATGAAACTGGGATTGTTTGGACTCCGAGAACTGGAAGCTGGTGCCTTCCAACTGAGCCCACCCCATCCATTCAAATCCTAGGGACAGCAAAACTCAAGACTGAAAAATACACTCCAGATCCATGACTGGTAAGCGTTTCTGTGCAATCCAAGCTCGAATACAATGAAGTCTCTTTTAAAACTGTGTGGCATTATTTGACCACTAAGACTCAATAGCATAGACTTCAGTGTACAGGTTTAACATGCCAACAAAAATTACAGGGGTGCCAGTGGCCTTTCTGGCATAGTCATTAGTGCTAGGTGGGCATTGCCTCCCTTAAGTCTCACGGTTTTTCACATCGTGGGAGATCCGTGAGGAAGACCACAGTCACACGACTGGAGTAGATTCCAGAGGTTGTGCCATAAGCCATTCTTACGTACTAATCCCAGACTTCATCTTTAGACACCAAGACTTCCTGAGGTTGTCTGTGTGTAACTTCACCTCTTGCCCTGACAGCAGTGATAACTTCTGTGCTGCACCCCATCCTGCTGCCCACCTCCCTGGCTGCTATTCCGCCTGGTCTGAAAGGTCATAGGTACACACCCAACTCGAGATAGTATTTAGTCAGCTTCCCTTCTCATTCTCACATTTAGGAAATGTGCCTTAAATGCTCCGGACATTTCAGGAGTCTATTTATTAAAAATTCATTTTCAATTGAACCACGTATCATTTCAATTTCCCTTTCCTCAGCATTGTATAGCTCCGAGGACAAGAGTTGGAAATGTGCCTATCACTAGCTGAGTCACATGTTTTTAATGTGCTCCCTCCTCAAGCCATTGTTTTCTTTTTTTCTTTTTTTATTTTGAGAAGAAAGTATTTTATTTTAAAAGTAAACCACATGAAACAACAAGAACACATATGAAGAATTTATATATATGCGTATGTAATGAAGGAATGTAAGACAAGGACCCTATGTCACCACCCAGATCAAGAACGAGAACTTTGACACATGTCCCCAAGCCCCGTGACCCTGGCCTTGCCACTGTTAACATTAATCTTACTTCCTTGGTAAGGTTCCCCTTGGGCTACAGATCCACTCAAGGCCATGCAAGGCTTCCTGCCAGCAACCAGGCTCAACCTCCTAGCCAAACCCTCAGGCTCCTGTGGAATGTTTTAATTGCAGGTGTACTGTCACCTTTTTCAAAAGGTTGAGTGACATACAACCTGCAGCACATATTTCATGTGGATGGTTGGATAACGTTTGCATGGATGCAGCCTTGGAAAGTATAGGCATTATCTCCAATATTCCCGCAGATCTCTGTCATCCTTTCCCCTCCCCCTCCCCCACATCCTTGTCTATCCTATTGCTATATGTCTATTTATATTTTTTTCTAGAGGATTATGAGAAGGAAATAGCAAGGTGTGTGCTTCCTTTCCTGGTCTTCCTTTTTCACTCAGCATAATGACTTTGAAATTTGATCTTGAGTTGTGTGTGTGTAAACATTTCATTTTTTTCTTGCATGTGTGCATTGTGTGTGAATGAATATGTGTTCAGGAGCACATATGTGTGCCTGTGTGAAAAGACCAGTGGTCACCATTAATTGGCTCCATCACTGGGAAGGGTCTGTCACCGAACCAGGAGCTCACTATTAGCTACGCTAGCTAGCTAGAGAGCACCTAGATCTACCCCTCCACCTCCACAATGCTAGGGCTAAAGATTGACAACATCACACCCATCTTTCCCACAGGCTGAGTTCAGGGATTTGAACTCCGGTCTCTGGGCTTTCTCATGCTTGACCAACTGAGTCATCTCTTCAGACCCTCATTCTCAGTGAACTTAGCTTTATTTATATTATCTTATTGCCAAGTTATATTTTGTTTTATCCATTCAGCTACTATTTAAAATGCCGTCAATTTAATTTTTGTCTTATTGTCACATGAAAAGCCATTTGATTGACTTAGGCTTTTTCTCCAGGGTAAAAAACAAAACAAGAGTGGTATGCCTAGCTAAGTCCACAGAAGCAATAGCTTTAAAAGAAATTTTCACTGCCAGGGTTGTCTCGCTTCAGTTTTTCACGAATATTGCTTGAGATCTCCAGTTCTTATGTGTCAAAACCAACATTGGTACATTCAGTTTTTCTTACTATCTGGGCGTGAGTAATGAGACTGTGTTGCAGTTTGAATTTGCGCTTTTTGATGCCTGTGAGGTAAACATCTCTGTTGGGTGCTTTTGCTCCCCTCCCCACCCCTGTGTGTTTTCCTTGGCCAACTGCCCTTGGCAGCCCTTGCTTGGTTTTTAGCTGAATTGCTTGCCTTCCCTCTACTGAGTGTCTTATTATATTACTTATAGATTTTAGGTGTGAGTCCTTCATCCAGCCTGTGCTTCCCAAACACTGTCTCAGAATCGGGAGGTTTTCTTTCAGTTTCCCAATCTCTGAAACTGAAGTTACAGACGGTTATGAACCATTGGGTGGCTGCTGGGCACTGAGCCTGACTCCTCTGGAAGAGCAGGCAGAGCTATTAACTGCTGAGCCACCTCTCCAGCACCACTACCTCCACCCCACCCCAGTTTCTCACTGTGATTGATCACCTACCATTCAGAAGTTCGGTCTATTTTCAGTGAACGTCTGTGGTATGAGATACTGATTGAAGTTTTTGATACATATATTCTGTTTTTGTTTGTGCATCAGGTTGTTCTAGAACTGTTTCTTTTAAAGCCTCTATTTCTCCTTTGATTGTAACTGTGAGGAATCCTTTGCCAGTGTAGGAGCCCTGCCCCCTAGGTCTCATTCCATTGGTGTCTCTCTCTCTCTCTCTCTCTCTCTCTCTCTCTCTCATGCTGATATTTTACAGTTTTGGTCATCATGTCTTTATAGTGCAAATTAAAATCAAACAGTGTGAGATATTGAGCTTTACTCTGTTTCAACACTGTTTTGGCTTCTGCGGATCTTTTCTCATTGCTGCAAGTTTTAGAACTGGCTTATGGGTTTCCACCGGAAATGTGTTGAATCTATGTATCAGCTTGCTGACACCTGTATGTTTAAAGGAAGAGAAGCGATATGTTAAAAGCTAGGAGTGTTCTCCCTCGTGAATTAAGGATACCTCCTCATTTGGTTACCTCTTAGAGTTGTCTCCACTCTGCTCATTGTTACATTGTAGCCATCATCTGGGTCTTCTGTTGGATTTAGCTATTTCTTTAATCATTTATAAGTGTGTGATACAAGGTTATAGAGTTGGAAATGAGTTTTCATGTCTAAGTTTCTGCCTGGCGATGGCACCACATACCTTAGTCCCTACCGCTCAGGCAGCAGAGACAGGAGAGCAAGGCTACCCTAGATGACAGGCCAGGACTGCATAGTCCTGTCTCAAAAACAAAACAAAAAAAAAACAGTAAATAAATAAATTTCAGTTTCTGGTTGCATCATACCTTGTGTTTAAGACTATAATTAATTTGCATACATATTGATTCTGTAATATGTAACTTTGTTAAACTACATCCCTGATTCTAATCACCTTCTGTTGGCTTTTCTACATACACAATGGTGTTAGTACAAAGCCTTGCTTCCTTGTTTCCAAACTAGAATGTTGCCATCATTTTTATTGCCATATTGCAGCGGTCAGAACCTTCTGGAAAATGTTGGCCATCAGTGTTAAAAGCAGACACCCTTGCCTTGTGAGGAGGAGGCCTTCAGTCTTTCACTATTAAGTTTAATGTTAGTTGAGGGCTTTCACAGGCCGCCTTTATCAGTTAATGAAGCTCGACTCTATTGACTCTATTGCTACTTCACTTGGGATTTGGGGTTATTATTTTTGTTGGGATTCTGGATTTAGTCATAAGCTTTTCCCAACCTTTATTGAGATAATCATATAGGTTTTAAGAACACAGTGAATTACATCAGTTGATTTTTCAGATGTTAAAATTGGAATTCATCACGTAGCTCAGACTTACATCAAATAATCCTCCTGCCTCCACTTTCCAAGCACTAGAATAACAAATGTGAGGCACCATCCCCAAAAACCTCTAATCTTTTAGGTGAGTTCCACATCACTGCCATGTAGTAGCCATCATATACTTTATTGTGTCTGATTTGATAAAGTTTTATCTCCATGCTAAGCTGAAGAGAATATTTGCTATGGTTTTGAGGTTTTACAGCCTGGCTCCACTTCCTAATCTGTTTCCTGACTGTTGATGCCTGTCACAAGCTGGCCTCATGCCCCTGCTGTCATCCTTGCCTATCCTGCCTCACCTGACATGCTGGACTATATCCCATCCTGACCTACAAGCCAAAATAGAGTCCCCTCTCTCTTTGCTGTTTTCACGGTATTCCATCACAGCGATAGAAAAGTATCAAGAGTGGCATTAACCTAACAATGTATTTCCTTTGTTTCTCCTTATACAATTTAGAAAGTCCTTGCTCCTACCGAAATTCAATAGTACCTTGTTTCCTCTGAGACAGAGCCTCATCACAGAAGCCCAGATGTTGTGGCACTGTACACAGCTGGGGACTCCTGCAGCCCTGACTAAGAAGTACTCAACGTGGAGCCTTGTCTCTTCTCTGAGTCACTGCCCCGGCACTGTAATTCAGAGAAGCAGCTGGGTTGGAGGGAAAGAAAACGCTCCTGCTATGGCTTACAGAGCTCTCAAGGTATTGCCTAATCAGCCCTGAAGAACTCAGATGAGTCTCAACCTCAGATTATCTTTTCGCGTCCACTGTGAGTCTGGTGGATGGACTTTGAGAGGGCGCAATGAGGGATATACAAGGGAAAGGAAACGGGAAAGATGGATGTTAAGAGAACTTTCTGCCTGGCCAATGTTTCCTGAATGTGTTTTAGTAGATACGTCTCCACATGCTGTGATCTCTGGGTGTTTTGGTTTGTGCTGTGTTTCGTCGTAAAGGATGATAAGTGAGATTGTCTCTGTTTCTGTCTTACTGGGTGGGAGTCTTGGCACTTTTGAACAGACACGTCACCCAACCGTCTCTTAAAGAGCATCCTAATCTCTAAGGAAACAATACAAATTATAACTCTGCCATAGCTTAAGACAGATGAATGAAGCACCTAGTGTAATCAACATAGTCAATGAATTTGACCTATTTATGGGACTTAGAGTACAAACATAAAACATCAAAGTAGAAGCTAACAAGTCTGTCTGTGCTTGGGTGGCGTACCATGGCTCACAGCAATGGTTTATTTTGTTGAATTCCCTAAGGACTGAGCTATCTTTGGTGATGTTTGGATTTCTGGTGCTAGCACAAGGTAGATACACATAATAAATATTTATATGACAATTTTTGCCTAGCAGTGAAGCACTATTTTAAATGCCTCAAAATAGAAGACCATTTATTCCACACTCACTGTCAAAGATTATCTACATTTTACAGATGAGAAACTGAGTTCAGAAAGATGAAGTGACGACTAGCCATGCTCACATGACTCACTGAGGAAATCAGGACCTGCTCTCAACACTTGAAAAATACACTGACATTCAGTTTTCAGTCATTCAGTTTATTGGCACCTGGAGACATTGTGAAAGCATCCAGCATGAAGTAATGGGATCGTGTGAATTTTTCTAAAGTTAAACACCAGACATCAGACTGTCTTCTTTTCCTAATCTCCTATGGATTGTGGGTTCCACAGTCCCTGATCCATACTATCACAGTACCCCAAATTGCATTACATTTCAGGCTAAAATACATATTACTTTCCAAAACAAAGAATCCTTTCTCTCTCTCTCTCTCTCTCTCTCTCTCTCTCTCTCTCTCTCTCTCTCNNNNCTCTCTCTCTCTCTCTCTCTCTCTCTCTCTCTCCCTCACACACACACACACACAAACAAACACACACTGATAGAAAAAGAGACTTTTATTCTTCTGATGAACACATCAGATTTTGTGACTTCTTTGCCATCCAGTACACCGCACAGAAAACTCTGCTCTGCCAAATTCTACCTTCCCTTGCTGCAGCAACTTCAATCCTGTAGGAGCTTCTGTGATGTCTATAATCAGCGGCTTGTCTCCAGAATGATCTCCTACAGCGTTCTCAACACAGAGCCTCTAGGTCTCAGTAGACATCGTCCCCATTCAGCCTTGGTCATTGTCCCTTTGCTCCTTGCTTTCTGATGTAATCCTTGTCATGCCTCTTTTTCTTGATGTGCAGCCACTGTACACTTTTTATGTTGTTTCATTAATGCCAGTTATCATTTTCTCCTTGCTGTGGAGTCGAGGCAGATTAAAAACTTTCCTGCCAATGCCACCCGTGCTGTTGGGAGAAAACTCAATGTGGGCTGCCTACGGTGATGATTCCTGAAAACTCACATCCGTCTGGCTTAGTCTGAGCCTTGTGAAAACTCTGAAGCTAAATAAATATTTTACCAATTTTTTTCTTCTACTCAATCTAGCTGCCCCATTGTAATCTCTGAGTTTTTTTTCCCCTGAACAAAATTAGCCAGTATTCTCTCTTACCCTACCTCCTTTTTTCCCCTGCTGCAGGTAGTCATTGGAAAAAGGTTGCCATGGATAGACCTGGTAGTTACCTGTGGAAAGTGTCCACAATCAGAGGCTATGTGTTTAAAGTGTACAAGCCTACGTGGATGTGGCTTTTTAAAGAGGCAAGAAATGAATTTGCATTATGAGCACTCAAAATGAATTCTATTTAAATACCAAAATCATATTAGCATATTAACATACCTATAAAGGAGCCACAGATCTTTCCCCACATCCTCGTGTGTGGGGGGGGGNNTGAAAAACCCATAAAATGTGATATTTTGGCAGTTAGGGCCTTAAACAATATCAGAATGGAATAAGATGAAGAAAACCACTGGTTTGTGATTGTTAGATGCTGTGATACTTAGTGGGAGTTTGAGGTGGGTTTTCTTCTATCCATCTGATACATTTTCAAGTCAAAATTAGAGAGAGTTCAAGGTGGAGCATAGGATCGGTGATTTGGACAAGGCTCAGCCTCCAGCACAGATATGTAGAAAACAGAGAATGGAAGACATTCGAGCAGAGACGTGAAGAGACCCGGAAAAATGGGAACAAATACGTTCAGAGGACAAACTAATATTTAAAGGAAAACAAGAGAATGCAACTGGCCATGGCAAGGTGAGGCAGCTCTGCCTCTTCTCCCAGAAGTTGGGCATTATTAGAGGCTCTGGAAATATGGCCATGAGGACTTTAAACGTTACTATCTAATGGGTCTAGGGAGAGGTTTTGTTGACAAAGTGCTTGCCTTGCAAGCCTGAGGACCTGAGATCCCAAGCACCATGTAAAAAACCAGACTAGCCAAATAGGTGAGCCCCTGGTTCAGGAAAGAAATTCTGTCTCAAAAAATAACGTGGGGCTGGATATAGCTCATTTGGTAGATGGCTGGTTTAGCATGTATGAAGCCCCAAATTCAATATCCAGTATTAAATAAAACAGGTTTGATGGTATGTGATTGTGATCCCAGCACTTACCAGGTCACAGTCATCCTTGACCCTGTTCAAAGACACCCTGAGCTACCCTAAATCCTGTCTCAACAAAAGAAACAAAGCAGAGAAGCAATAAAGGAAAAGTTACCAATGGCCACATCTGAACTGTGTGCGTGTGCTCACACACATACATGGAGATGTGCACACGCAAAAAATAAACATTGCCAAGTTAATATTTGTAAAACACTTAAGACAGTTCCCAGTACGTAATAAATGTCATGCACGTATGAATGAAAGAAACACAGGTGGTAGAGACAGGGTTTGGTTGAGAAGATACTCCCAGAAGTCTACAGCAATGACAGCCCACAGAACTCAGGACAGTCTCTGCACAGTGTTGCCGGCAGTGGCTCAAACTCCCAGTCCTGTGAAGATAGTGGGGACTTGGGTTGGAGTGTAAGACAGATTTGGGACCAACCATCAAAGCATTGAGGCGGAGACTCGTGTAAAAGGAGAACCAGGCAGTCCATTCTGAATGTCCTTGCACCTGCCTTCAAGGCAAGCGGGAGGCAACTTGGGGACACTAGGTTTCTCCCTCTCCTGCTTCCTTAGAAATGCTGTCACGTGCGAGTTTCCTAGCAGGACAGGGTGTGAAGCTGTTAAGTGCACAGTAGTCTACTCCAGCAGATGTCCCTCATCATCCCAAGCAGACCCTGCAGAGCCACAAACAGTACTGTCTTATGAGCTCTGGTCAGTCTGCTCAGGACACCTGTGGGGATTTATTTTCTGACTCTGAGAAGCAGCTTCCCAGAGACTTGGCAGGCGAACCGGGCTGACCTCAGGGATATTTGGGCTGTGGGTATATTCCAGAGCCAAATTCTCTCCCTGACATTTCCCTTTTAATAAAGCCCTGGCTTTTCCTTTTTTCTTTTCTTTTCCTTTTCTCTTGGGTTATGAAAGATCATTACATGTGAAGCCTAATGGGGCCCTGGCTGTGTTTCATTAACTTTTAATTTAGGCTGTTAGCATGGAATTAGTTAGCAGACAGGCAAACCAATTGGCTCGCCAGTGGGATTCTGGTTTAACAAGGAGAGTCCTGTAGGTGTTCGATGTTAGGGGTACGTGTGTGTGAACATGCAAGCTAAGGAATTTTGCTGTTTGCTCCCAATGCTGCAGCCAGTCGAAGCTCCTGCTTTCCTTCCTGCTGCCAAGTTAATTCCCTAGCTAGAACAATGTGTGCACTGCCTATCATACCTCCTCTGCAAAACGCGAGTGTGAGGCACGCAGTACATGCAAGGAAAATTCCTTTTTTGTGCTGATGAACTCAAAGACTTTCAGAATTCAACCAAACTAAGTGACTCTGAGCGTGGTGAACAATTTGAGCATTTGCTCTTTGGCTAGAGGTTCCCTACCATTCTGGGAAGCTGTAAGTCTTCAGAAACTCTCCAAGTCATCTCAAAGTGCCTCTGTCTGCTTCAGGCCTGAAATCATGTCCTTCCTCTTTCCTGGATTCTACCCCCGCGTTAGAAGATCTGGCAGCTGTTAATTTAGATCAGGAGACCCAGTTCATAACTTCAGTTTCAAATCTAAATCTGGTCATCTTAAAGGAAGATGGCAACGCAACAGGGCAGCCCAGCGGTTAGCGGTGATTAAGTTGGCCTCCTAGGGATTTATAGAGCATTACAGGGCTGATTTGCGGAGAACTGGTTCAAGTAGCAACAGAAAGCCACATAGAGACGTGACGGGAGGGAGACAGGTGCTATTAGAACCAACAGTAATTTTTTTTTTAAGTAAGGAATCCGTGTGCAGCTCTTAACACAGGATCCCCAGGAAACATGCTTGATTTATTGAACTTTACTTTTTTATGTGCATTGGTGTGAAGGTGTCAGATCCCCTGGAGCTGGATTTTTCAGACAGTTGTGAGCTGCTATGTGGGTGCTAGGAATCGAACCTTGGGTCCTCTGGAAGGGCAGTCAATGCTCTTAACCGCTGAGCCATCTCCCCAGCCCCCCAACAGCCATGTTTTAGGAAATGAAATGCCATGGCCCAGCACCAGTTGTTAGACTTTGGGAAAGAAACATACAGGTGGAGCAATGTGCTCACCAATACCGCAGTATTTAAATAGTGCAGAATACACTGTGACATGCAACCCAGCTGTAGTTTAATATTAGGACAATCCCTGATATCACACTCAGGAAGATGCAGGCTCAGCAAAAAA
>LOEQ01000312.1:124820-137176 GCA_001685075.1 Bramus lutescens | reverse complement strand
TCTCTCTCTCTCTCTCTCTCTCTCTCTCTCCTCTCTCAGTTCTTCACTTATTCTAGCACATTTCAAGTGTCAGATGTGGCTAATAGACTGCCACACTGGACCCCACAAACCCAGCATCTCCACTCTATCAAAGAGTTCTCCAAGATACTGCTGCTCTGTACTTAGCTGATGAGAACACAATGAATAAGGAGGCATTTTCACACTTTTCTGATTTGTTAAGAATTAGGACTTTTATTAAAAGTGTATTTCCTTTGGTTCCCCCTGTTTGTTCTATGCTCTCTAGGAAATCAGATCTGGAGAACTCCAGCACATTTTAGCACCTGCTCCAGAGAGCAGGCATCAAAAGGCTAAGTCAATCCATTTACCTCCTTACATATGTTTATAGAAGCTTGGTTAAATATTAATTTTGAGTGGTTGTAAATGACACTCGAGGATTGCAACAGCAGCAAAAAGCCCTTTTAGCTTAACTTGGAACATGTTCAGCAGTGTTAACCTGCTAAACTGTAACTAACCTGACATTCCTATCAGATTATCAACTTTCACAGGGTTTGTGGCCATGCCCTACAATGTCAAGAACCTCAGTGAATTTGACAACACAGATTTCCGCTTCAATTGATAGAAGGTTCAAATGACTTAATTCTAATTTTTATTTGAGTGGAAACCTAAAAGCTGGAATCCCAGGAATTTTCCAGTGACCTTTGCAATTGTATTGAACTCGTTCTTTCTCTTGAAAACATCTAGGAAAACATGACATACGAGTCATTCTGTTCCGAGCTTGGTAGTATGGCTTTGGGATGATTTTTGATTTCTATGGAGTTTGGGAGATTGATTGGTGGGTCATCTGGCTGGAATTTGAGCCTGTGTCTTACTGTATTTTCCAGGCTTGCCTGAAGCTTGCAATCCTCTCGGCCCCCAGTGCTGGGTTTGCTTTGTGTATAACAATCCTGGCTTGTAGCATTACTTTTGAAGTAGAATGGTAATTTTTAATATGAAAATAAAAACAATCTATAAAACATAATAAAAATATATATGAATATATATAAGGATGACCTGTACATTGTCCTGAAACATAGGCTTCGCTGATAGAGTGCAGGAGACCAACAAACTGAGAGATAACTGTCATTGAAAAGATAGTTTACCAGTGTTGGAGAGGTGGCTTAGAAGTTAAGAGCACTGGCTGCTCTTCCAGAGGTCCTGAGTTCAATTCCCAGCAACGACATGATGGCTCACAGCCGTCTATAATGAGATCTGGTGCCTTATTTTGGTCTGTAGGCATCCATGCAGGCAGAATACTGTATACATAATAAATCAGAAAAAAAAAGTATCAGAAATCCAGAAAGCACAAAAGACATCTTATAATACTAAATAAGACTTGCGAGTGATAAGGATATATGCCTGCCATCGTAAGTCATCCAGGAGTTACAAGAGGAAACAATGAGCTAAGACTACACATTTGATGTAACAACCAACATGCAAAACACTGATGGCAACAAACGCTGGTGTGGATGTAGAGCAAGGGGAACCCTCCAAACACTGCATTTGGCCACTTCTTACAAAGGTAAACACTCTTACCACATGATCTAGATGTTGTCCTCCTTGGGATATAGCAATGGATTTGAATACTTGTGTCCACACAAAGCCTGCATTATAAACAGTGTGAATTATAATTTAAAGATGCCCTATGGTACATAAGTATTTAAATAAACTGGGGTACACCCCAACAGTGAAGTATTCAAAAGAAATGAACCAATGAAAGTCGTGAAAGAATATAGAGGAAAAATCAATGTATTATTAGATGAGAAAAGCCTATCTATCTGTAAAGGCTCCATCCTATGAGACTCCAGCTAGACAACACTCAGCAGCAACTGAGGTGGGGCTAGGAGTACAAGATAAATGTAAATCATTACACTTTAGCCAAACCTATAGAACTTCCGATGAACCTTCACACTGTAAACCATGGAACTGGGGCAGTCGTGATGGCCAATGCCCCAGGCTGTCTGATGAAGAGCACCCTGGAAGCTCAGCATGTTTGTTATCCACAGTTGAGCAGGACAGTGGGGTTATCACATACAGATGAACAGTGAGGCAGGGATGCTATTATGATACCACTGAACAAGGATGCAGGTCAGCTAACCTCGGTAGGAGAGTCTCTGTAGAAGAGCATCCCTCAGTCCATAAACATGGTGGGGAAAGATTTTATAGTGAACACTTTCTGCACATATTATCAAAATCTGAACATTGACCAGAGGGACGCTTTGCCATCCCTCTGAACCTCCCCCACGAAAGGCTTTACTTCTCCCACAGATCTAAGGCACCAGGGTCATGGACATGGCTATGCGCAGGTCAAACAGTAGTCATTCACTCAGGATTTCACTGGCTCCCTACAACATTCCACTCAATATTAACCTGAAACTTCTCTTAAAAACAATGTCATTTAAGCCAGGTATGGTGACATATGCCTGTGATCTTAGCACTGAGTAGCCTGAGACAGGGAGGAGTTAAAGACCGGTTTCTTCCTGTGACCTTTGTATGTTTTGTGCTGAATATTGATTTTCCAAGTGAAATGGCTTTTAAGAATGTTATGGAGCTCCTAGAAAACAAACTGTTAACAAAAATGCCTTCTGGAGAAGAAGTACATGAGACATGGGTGCATTTTTATTCAAGTAATTAAAAAACCTTTAAATAGTGCCTTTGCTTCCCCAAGATCAGTTCTGTATAAGAGGAGGGTTGATGCACGTAAGCGTATAGGACAGTCATTTTTATCTGGAAGGATCCGGGACCTATTGGAAACAGATACCATAGAAAATGAAGCCACTTCCCCCTGGAGCATGGACGGGCCCAGGCACCCAGAAGTTACAGCCCCTTTCTCCCAAAGGATGAACTGTGTGCTCAGGCATGCGGCAGCTGCAGCCCTTTCTCCCAAAGGGAGAACTGACTCGGGTGCCCAGACACGATCCCAAGTCTGTCTCAGAAAGTAGAAGGCTCTGGATTCCCCTGGAAATTGGCATCTCACTCAGCCTGATTGAGAGTAAGAGTGGTAAATACCACGGTCTTCAGAGACCAAAAGATTTATCCCTGCTCTCTACTTACCCATCATGCCTTATACTGGATACAGAGCAGAGGCTAGACCCTTTCCAGTTTCCTCAGAGCACCTTATAACACCTTATAACCTTTGACCCGTTCCCTAATGAACTGAGGAAAACTAAGAACCGATGGAGGAAGCAGCAAGATGGCTCAGTAGGTCCAGAAACCTGACTGGAATTCAGTCAGGTTCCCTGAGCTCCCGGGAACTCACTCACAAAACTGTAGAAAGAGATAACCAGCTCTGCAAAGTTGTCTCCCTCCACACACGTGCCTCCACACTTAAATGTTTCCCCAATACACACGCATTTTTTAGTTGAAAACAACTTTTTCATACAGTATATTCTGATCATGCTTTTCCCACCTTCCAATTCTTCCCAGATCCTGCCCTGTCCCTACCCACCCAACTCCATGCCCTTTCTTTATCTCTCTCTTCAGAAAACAGGCAAACAAAACAAACAACTAAGCAAAGAACAAACATAAAAACATAAAATCAGAAACTATAACATGCAAACAAAAAGCCAATAAGATGAAAAACGTTCTGAAAGCAATATGAGACAAAAAGTCTAAGAAAATGCCATTGAGTTCTTTTTATGTCGGCTGTGTACTGAGGGGCTGGCATGTGGCGTAACCTTAACAGTGATTAGCATGCCCAGTGAGGCTCCACTAGAGGAAGCTAATTTTTCCTTCTCAAGCAGGTGTCAATTGCAAATAGCTTCTTGGTTATGAGTTGGGAAGCTCATGTCCACTACCCCCTCTCAGCACTGGGACTTGTCTGTCTTGAATCTGTGCAGGCCCTGTGCATGCTGAGCCCATCTCTGTGATTTCAAATGTGCATCTGTCCTGTTGTGTCTGGAGGACAGTTTCCTTGAAGTCATCTACCAGTACTTCGGGCTCTTACAGTCTTTTGCCTCCCCTCCCACATAGCTCCCTGAGCCCTGAGGGGAGGGGTTTGATGAAGAAATCATATTTAGTACTGAGGGTTTTTCTCACTCTCTCACATTGTCCAATTTTGGGTCTCTGTATTTATTCTTATCTACTGCAGGAGGAAGCTTCCCCCGATGATGACTGAGCAAGACACTGTTCTATGGGTATAAAACAGAATGCTAAGAGTTTTTGTATTGCAGTGCTCCTTTATGAGAACAACACTATTTGGTTGTCTCAGTGACTTGGATACCTGAACAATGTCAGGCATGTCATCTCATTTAATCCAATTAGAGAATGGTTGGTTACTCCTACGAAGTTTGTGCCACTATTGTACAAGCATGTCATGTGGAGAAGTCACCATTGTACATCACAGGATTTGTAGCTGGACTGGTGTGGTTACCTTCTCCTCTGGTGGTGTGCAGAGTAACTGCTAGTGTCAGGCTCTAGGTAGACACCAGTTCTACTCTCCATATTCAGTGAGATACATATGTATTGTCGTTAGCAATAGGACCTCACCATCAGTTTTTTGAGAGTTACTAGTAGCCTTGACAATAACCAATGATGTTTGATGGTTTCTGCGGAGCCCTCTTCACTGGCTCAACTAGACGCAATACATTCCTGGTACTGGAGCTTTCGGTTGATGGTGAGTGATGTCTAGTTGAGGTGCTGTCTCCCCCATTATTTTGTGACTCCATTTAGAATTCTTTCGTGTGTGCGTGTGTGTGTCTGTGAACTTCTTCAGTAGCAGGTTTCCATTTGACCCCTCAAATGGCCCTTTTAACACACACACACACACACACACACACTTTCTCAAAAAAGGGAGTAACAGAAGATACTGCCATGTTAAAAGAAAAAATGTGCTTAGTCAACAGCCTCCACTCCTACATCTGAGTTTGTCTTTTGGTTCTAGCTTTCTTCACAAAAGGACTCCAAACAAAGGATAGGGATGCCTTAATTTCCTGAGACTGTGGTAACAAATTCTAAGTCATTTATTTCTTTTTGATTTTATGTTCATTGGTGTTTTTCTTGCATGTATATCTGTGTGAAGGTGTCAGAACCCCTGGAACTGGAGTTGAAGGCAGCTGTAAGCTGCAGTGTGGGTGCTGAGAGTTGAATCAGGTCCTCTGGCAGAGCAGCTAGTGCTCATAACTTCTAAGCCATGTCTCCAGCCCCGACAAATTCTAAAGTAGAGCACACAATCCCAGAAGTCTACCTTGAGTCTGTGTGCAACACTAAAGTATGATCAATCTTCCTAATATAAAGCTTATATTGAAGGCATACCTTTAAATTACATATATATGATTATAAGTAAATATACCTGCATACCTTATATATGCATTTGTCAAGAATTAAAGCAGATCTCTGAAATTGCAGCCAGTGTTTTGACTCCTGGTTGAATTTTAAACTTAGACTCTGGGTTGCTTAGACACTGCAGGAGACTGCCTGGGCCTCAGCTTTGGCTCCGCCAGCCACTGTCTGTGAAACTTTGCCTATAGATGACTTAACTTTCCTCTGAGTATCAGTCTCCCTGTCCGTAAAAAGCAAATAGCAAAGCGATTACATCATGGAGTTATTGGAAGGATTAGATGTGTAATGTGTTCAGTAAACGACTTTGTAGAGCCCAGAGAATCCGCAGTCCCGTACAAACATCATGTTTCCTCCCTCCTCAGCAAACTCCTGCCTTGTGGTCTCTTCTTTCCCTGCGCTGGGTGGAATTCCAGCCAATCTCATCACTTTGCAGAAGTACAAAGAGAGAGGTTTTCCCATCAGAAACTGATCATTATAGTAATTAAAAGTCTGCCTGGTATAGTAATCTAAACTCGGTATAGCCTTGTTTAAAGCCTTTCCCACCCTACCAGCCCTGTATCCTAGGGCCTGGCTGTGACATCTGTGGAGTCGAGAAGCACAGAGTTGGCCCTCTACGTCCCCCACCCAATTCCTGCCCCTTCTTCTAGCTGCAAGCCACCGTTCTGGACGTGGCCCTCTCCTCTAGATCACAGAGTGCATTCTCAATTGGGGATCCTCACCAGTCAGGCTGTCTGCCCTCTGGATGGAATTCCTTAAAATGATGCTGGCAGCTTCCATCCCAGAGTCCCTTGGCTTGGAAGGTCACCCCCTCTCGTGCATCCTTAAGTTCTAGAGACTCAGACCCCCCCCCCAAGAGGTCCTCTGGAGCTCCTCTCACTTAAGTGAGGGTAAAGGCAAAATGCTCCACCTCTCCTCTAGGGCAGATAGTCAACAACAGAGTCCCTCAGGTGGCCTCGGCCCCTCTCATTCGTTAGCCTGAGGCCAGCCTAGCAGTGCTGGCTTTCTGTCTGGACAGTCTGCAAGCCCATCTTTGACTCATTTGGTGATTTAGTACTTTCCTTCCTGGTGTAGGGTATTCCGTGACTATTTTATCATTCCAACGCTGTGGGAAATCAGCCAAACCGAGGCTGAAGGAACTGGAGCTTACCATTGTGTAAGAAACACGAAGGCATTGGGAATAATGCAGCCCAGTCAATATGAGCTGTCCTTAGCAGTGTTGGCCTAGCCCCATTTTGTATAAACTGTTCAACATGCTGTAACAAACCGCCACTGAGAAAATGGCTTTATAAATAATAGAAGTATATTTCTCGTAGTTCCGGAGATTAAGAATTTTAAGACTAAGTTTCCAGCTTCAGTGACTGGTAAGGGCCTGTTTTCTTGCTCACTATGCCTTACTCTGGTCCTCACGGGAACCTCACCACCTCTCTACCTAAGTCCATAGTAATAAACTGAAAAGGCTACATCTCCTAAAACCACCGCACTGGGATTCATGATTTCAGTGCATGGAATTTTAAAGGGGCACAGATGTTTAGTCTGTACCTGTTCCCACAGTTTCCAACTATATATAACATATAATGATATATCATTGTATGCAATCTAGTTTATCACAATGTTTTTTATAACTCACTGTTCAAAACCACTTTAAATGTTCTCAGAAAAGAGTTTTGTTTTGTTTTGTGACTGTGTCTTAATGCAGAGTCAAAGCTAACTTTGAACTTACTATGTAGCCCAGACTGGCTTTGAACTTGTAATCCCCCTGTGTTAGCCTCCCAAATGCTAGGAGTAGAGGCACATACCGCTTCACCCAGCCTTGAAATGACATTTTTAAAATGTGAAACTTTTTTTAAAAAAGAACGGAAAAATCAAGAATATATTTATTATAATACTTATCTCTTTATAAAACTTTTATCCTAAAAGACATAAGTATATATTTGTTGTGATTTTTAAAATATATTTTTTAGTTTAAAATATTGTCTTGGGACTGGAAAGACTGCACAGGGGGTCACAGAGGACTTCTTGGGGGGCTAAGATCATTCACTGTTCTCCCAGAAGACCTAAGTTTGGTTTCCAGCACCCACATCAGGCAGCTCATAACTGCCTGTGACTCCAGATCAGGGGATCTATTATCCTCTTCTGGCCTGTCCAGATACCTGCACTCATAAGTGCACATGTACACATACATGTGTATGCACACGCACAATGTGCTTGTGTATGGGCACACACAAACACACACACACACACACACACACACACATGATTTGTCTATAGCATCTGATGTTAGCAGTTGCCCCCACAGTAATCAGATGTGAAAGTCAGCGTGGTTTTGCTGGGACAAGTTCCTATGAGAATGAGCACTAAGAAAAAGAGGACATTGTGTTCCTCCTGGCCTCTGCAGTGAACACAGCCAGTCTGTGGTTAATAATGAGCTGCTCGGTGTAGTAGCTCCCAAAATGTGAGAAACGTAGACGAGTTTCATATAGCCACTGAGATCCTTGAGAGCCCAACACAAAAGCCGCCGTAAGTGCTGACTGATGGCTGACATTTGATCTGGCTGTTGTCCTGGTCCTGTGATATCCCACCCATTCATCTGTGTTAGTCTGTCCCACGTGCACCGTGTACAGATGTTAAGACACACGAGGCTGGAGGGCAGCCACCCAGCTCTCCGCTTAGCCCAGGAGCTGAGCTGTAGCATCAGTTGGACATACGTGAGGAGCCAGGCGTGGCGTTCTGACCACCAATCCACCACTTGGAAGGATGAAACAGGAAGATCACAAGTTCAGGGCCAGCTATATCATCACTCTGTCGCTAACAAAATGCAAGCAAATAAATAGAAATCAAGTAGTAAATAAGGGGCTACTTTATGTCATGAAATCCACTAGCAGAAAAGTAATCCAGTGGCCTTCCTCTCATGAATTTTATTTATTTTTTATGAGATAATTTTTAAAATGCCAATACAATTAGGTGTTTGAAGAAAAGCCTCAACACATTCACATGCAAAGAGAGCATAGAAATCCCCAAGAAGTGCAGTTCAAGCAAGCGTTTTACCCAATCACCTTTTTATTGGAATAGTAAATGTGTAATAGAAAGTTCACGCGGCTTTCGCTTACTCACAGCACCAGGTCACGTGACAGTCAGCTACAGGGGTAAAGTATGTGTCCTTGGTTTTACCTGCACTTCCAGCAGCTGCAGCTAACCTGCACCAAATGCAACTGCCAGCCCATTCCACAAAAGCGGTGGCCAGTGCTTACCAGAAGTTCAACTTGTTTGCTTTCCTGAGGAGCTGGACAAAGCCGCTGTCTCCCTTTCACTTAATAAAATAAAGCAAAACACCCAGCACCCAAATCTAGTGTGTCTGCTTGCTTATAAAATTCAGACCTGTATAAATCTTCAAATACTTGACATTTTTGCCTCTCATAAAAATTCTTATCTTGGAAACACACACATACATATATGCACACACACACACACAAACACATACATACACAGTGAGGAGGAGGAAAGGGGAGAAGGAGAGAGGTAGGAAGGAGAAAGAGAGAAGCAAAGAAGAAAAAACTCAAACGGCTTTCAGATATCTTCGAATGACCGTATGCTTGGTTTGAAACCTCTCCACTCCTCCTTCATTCTGTTTTGTCGTCTTCTGTTCTTCTTCCAATACTGTGAGCAGAATCTCTGTGACTCAGCAGAGGGCTGTGCATTTAGACATCGAACAGTGTAAACAAAGCTACTCAGTCTTTCGTCATCCTCCTGCCTCCAGGAAGTTGTTGGATTCCTAGTAAGGGAGATATCAGTTTGTGCTGAGATCACTACGGGTTGCTTCCTAGTCAGTGGAATCATAGGCATTTTCTTACTGTGGAAGAGCAAGTACCTTATGGAAATGAAACTGGGTTTGAAAGAACCAGACTTGGGTTCTAATTTTCTTTTTTCAGCCCTGTTCTGTAAAGATGGCATGCAATAAGTGCCAATACCACAGCTAGAATTACCAGTCTGCATGACAAAGTCAAGCCCTTCCCCAGTTTAAAGAAAAAAAATTAATTTAAAAAAAGTTGAAGAGTAGACCAACGACCCAAACTCTGACGTAGCTGCCATCAGAGGTCTGTTTTGTCTTTACTGTCACACTGATTTCTGCAATGACCTTCTCTTCCCCATCTCAACACCCTCTTAATCCACTGCCCACTTGCTAATTACTCAGCGTATTGCTCCTATGTATGACTCACTCTTGAAGCAAATCTCTCGGGAAATTTTGCAGCTGATTTAGACTGAAAATCTCTGATCCCAATCAGGCTGTTTTCCTCGAGTTCTGTCATCAGGGCAGGAGCAGGACCACTCTTGTGACGGGTACCGAGTTCAGAGCTGCCTCATCTCTATGAAAGGGTCACACACTCGCCTCTCGGCCCCTCCCTCACTAGAACCTATTGCATATGGAAACGCTGTGTATATTCCAGAATGTATACTATACTCACACAGCCTTAACATCATTACTCCTGCCACATCCTTCCCACCACAGGCCTTGGCTTGTCTAATGATCCCATCATGAAGAAAGGGGAAGGCTGTTCTTCCAAAAATAATACCATTTGAAGAAACTAAATGATGAAAGATGGAGTCTCCGTTGAAATGCTGGCTTCATGCTTCCAAATTCACGGGTGTCATTGTCAAAATAAAGTAATTTTTATTTTTGCACAATCTTAATGTCACAGGTGAAAGCTTCTTGTGACTAGGCCCGAGGCACCTGCCCAGCTTTCTTCCTGCTTCCCATGGACTTGTCTACAGGCAGGTATTGATGCAGAAACATTGCGAGGTACTGCAGTCCCTGCCTCTATACAGGTGGTCCCAAGTAACTTTTAAAACCTTAGCTAGTGACATATTTAGTGTTGAATATCAAACCCAAGGCCTTGCACAGGCTATGTAAATGAAAACGAGAAATAAAATGAAGGGCATGACTGCTCCTAGGTACACGGAAGAGAAGGGTTACTGTAGCTATGGGGGAGAACATAGTCAGAGGCATCTGGAAGGATCCAGAGAGAGAAGGATCCTAAGCAGGGTCCTGTGAAGAGTGGGGGTGAAGAGAGCCAGGAGACCAGGAGACCAAGCAATCAGGGGGATAAAAGGCAGATAGGAAAGAGCCAGGTAACCAAAATGGCTGGATTATATAAGGAAGGAGAGCTAGAGGAAGGACAGCCAAGCCCCTGGGCTAGAGAAGTTTAGGGGTGGGGCCTGTGTACCAGTCATACCCTATGGCAGGTAGAGCATGAGGGATGTTGGGAGAACATGGCGACCAGGTCTGGTTTGATAAGTTAAATAGACAACCAGTCAGCCATTTGTCTTGGGCCTGAGACCTAGCACTAAGCGCTTGCTTTCCCACTGATACAGCCCAAGCCCCACTGATAGCTTCTGAAATGTTTGAATAAGCATACTTTTAGAGTAGAACCATCATATATGTACTAAGTATGTCCTATGAAAAACACAGAAAGGGTCTCAGTTAGGGTCTCCATCTCTGTGAAAAGACACCAGGACCACGGCAACTGTTGTAAAGAAAGCATTTGATTGGGGTGGCTCCCTTACAGTTTCAGAGGCACAGTCCATCATCATCATGACAGGGAGCTTGGCAGGCAGATGTGGTGCTGGAGCTGAGAGTGCTGTACCTTACAGACCAGAGGAAGTCAGCTGTCCCACTTGAGGGAAGCTTGAGCAAAAGGGACCCCAAATTCCACTCCCACAGTGACACACTTCCTCCAGCAAGACTGCACATCCTAATAGTATTACATCCTTTGGGGCCATTTTCTTTCAAACACCACAGTAAGTGTCTCCTGAAATAATTTAATTTTGTGGATGTGTGTGTGTGTATGTTTTTGATAGACATGAATGTGTGTGTGTGTTTTTGTATATGTATGTATGTGTGGTATGTGGTACAGGCAGGGCTTGCAGTCACTTGACTATGTGGGCACATACCCATGTACACATATGTGGAAGGCAGATATGGATGTAGGGAGACTTCCTCGAGAGAGAGAGAGAGAGAGAGAGAGAGAGAGAGACTCTGCCTTGTTGCCTTGAGACAGGATCTCTTCCTAAACTAGAAGCTTTCCACTTAGGCTGGGCTGATGGGCTAGCAAGCTCCAGGGACTGGCTGTTGCCTGCCCACAGTGGGGCTGCAGCCCTTGTAGTCATGCTTGGCTTCTACATGGAGTCTCAGAACATGAATTGAGGCTCTCATGCTTGCAGAGCCAAGTGCTCTTATCTATCTTACCTATTCAAGCAAAATCTTAACTTTTTAAACATATATTTAAATATATGCAAATATACACTTAAGTATATAGAGAGATGCATCTATGACTTTTCTGCCATAAGTATACTACTTAAGGTTACTTACTGTTGTCTAAGAGTCATTAAACTTAAAATAAACTAATTCTCGTATTAACAGCGAGACACGCAGGAAGAAAACAACTTGTCCTTTGTATCTTCCAAGATTGTCCATTGGCAAGACACCGAAGTCTCTTAAGTTTAAAATTTTTTCTGTTGTTTTTGAGACGAGGTCTTACTATATAGCCCTGCTTGGCCTGGAATTCACTATATAGCTCAAGCTGGCCTTGAATTCACGGGGTTCCTCCTGCCTCTGCCTCCTGAGTGTTAGCTAGGATTAAAACTGTGGACCTAGCCTAGGGCCCAAAGTTGAAAAAGCTCTCTCTCTCTCTCTCTCTCACACACACACACACACACACCCCTCTCTCTCTCACACACACACACCTCTCTCACACACACACCTCTCTCTCACACACACACACCTCTCTCACACACACCTCTCCCTCTCACACACACACCTCTCTCTCTCACACACACCTCTCACACACACACCTCTCTCTCTCTCACACACACCTCTCTCACACACACACCTCTCTCTCTCACACACACACCCCTCTCTCTCACACACGCACCTCTCTCACACACACACCTCTCTCTCTCACACACACACACCTCTCTCTCTCACACACACACCTCTCTCTCTCACACACACACACCTCTCTCACACACACACCTCTCTCTCACAC
>LOEQ01000312.1:82621-92668 GCA_001685075.1 Bramus lutescens | reverse complement strand
CTCTCTCTCTCTCTCTCTCTCTCTCTCACACACACACACACACACACACATCCAATGAAGACCTGCCAGGCTTCAAAATTGCTGAGAATGTATATTTTTTTAAATATGTTTCATACAGCAGTTAGGCTCACAGGCCAGTCCAGCAAGGCTGCTGAAGTAATCTGCATCATCAATAGACTCATAGGACCAGGTTACTGTGTGTAACACAGTTGCTGGGGGAAAATGCACTCAGATTCAACTTGAACACTTGGGAGCTTTTAGTCCCAGCAACAATGGCACAAGGGATCCTCCTTTTGTTTTTCCCTTTAAACCCTAGAGAAAATGTAAAGTAGAGAGATGGATTTTCTTTCCTCCTCCCCTTTTGCTAAGAGAGACTCCACCCTGGATCCACAGAACTGTGGGAAAGGGGATCCTGCCGGAAGATGGCTTTGTAGCCCCAGAGGGAAGAAGAGCAGAAGAGGGTGCCAGTTAGGTAAAGGGGGAGACTGCTAATCTGCTAATCGCCCATCACCTAAGGGACCGGCTGGGATGGTTTAGCCACGTGTGCTACCTGATGATTGGCATCATTTCCTTACTAAGCCACGAGAGGCTTATGGGAGAACACAGACCTAGGTGTTAACAAGGGTTAGTTGTGTTTGATAGTTTTAAGCCAGGACTAGGTTTTAAATTGGATCTGAAGTAGTAGAAGGAAAGGAAATGCTACTCCTCCTCTTCCTCCTCTTCTTCCTCCTCCTCCTCTTCCTCCTCCTATTCCTTCTCTGTCTCCTTTTCCTCCTCCTCATCAATCTGCCATATACCTAAACTTGTGCCAATTTGGATTGTAGATTGTTAAAACAAACATATATGTATATATTCATATATATATTATGTATCTATGTATTTCTAACTAAGCACAAAATATGGGTTACTTATTGGACACTTTATACCAGAAACTGTGCTGAAATAGTTACTTGTTTATGTCATTTAGTCGCCATCATAATCCCATGTGTTCTGTACTTTAAGTGCCCCCACCTCAGAAATGATGAGGAGGGAGATCCGGAGCGGTTTAGTCATTTTCCCCAGAGTCACACAAATCAGAAAGGGCAGCACCGGGCCTTCATAAATATTGTTGTGTAAGTTCTGTGTCCCAGGCACTGTGAGAATAAAGCAATGTTCCAACTGGAAAATATGCAAACTCCCTGTCCTTCTGGGGCTTAAAATCCATGGGTAAGTGACAAACTATAAACACCTTACAGCTTCAGATGCTGCGAGAAGCAGAGCTGTGGAGGAGGCTGAGGCATGTCAGTTTGGGATGCGATTCAGTGAGACAGAAAACACAGACCGCCTAGTGGTCCAGAGCCAACAGAATCCAGAACAGTCACAGTATTGCTCCTCTCAGTAAACCATTTTGTTTTGTACCACTCAATGTTTGGTTATGTGCCGTCTTCATCAGTCACTGCCAATCCTCCAGCAAGTGACCAGGAAGTGCCAAAAAGAACTCACAAAGGGCTTGACCTTGTCTGTCCAGAGGTCAGGAGAGATGGAGGCGGCTGCTGGAGGGACATTCTGAAGAAGGTAGGGATCTTCTGTGCAGCAGGAGATCGAGTTAGCTTTAGTATAAAGGGCAAAGGAAGTTCCTCTGTGGGGGGGACAGAAGGGAGTCTTAAGGCAATGGGTTAGGACTGGGTGGGAGTTCTCTCAGTTTCTGTTTTCTTTGTGAAATGGAGAACTCACTCACCAGCTGAGAGTGGGGTGGGGAGGGAGTGTAGGGGACAGGATGAGAAGAGAAAGGTATAGCAGTCACCTGGGAAAGGGGAAGTCTGCCTTTAACTGGTGAGATGGACACTGGGGTCATCCCCAGTTCAAAGTCTTATTCTTTAGGTCTGTAATGTATTGGAGCTCAGAATTCTTTCTTGAGTTCTCTTGAGGAGAGGAACCCTTATTCTTGTCATTATATGCCACTTTCTTATAGCAGACCCTGCAGTTAGTGTCTGTTTCGTGTTCGTGAGTGATGGCTATAATAAGCCCCTCATACATTTGTCCACAAATGATACTTAGAACTATCTAGCCTAGGACAGAGCATGGTGGCGTGAGCCCCTCATCCTTGTACTGTGGAGGCTGATATTTGAGTTCTAAGCCAGGCTGGTCTATATAATGAGCTCCAGGCCAGCCAGGGCTACACAATGAGATCCTGTCTGAAAACCAAAAGCACAACCTTCTATCCCTTTTGTTACATTGTTCTCTTTCTTGTGTGCTAATTCATTTTTCTTTCTATAACAACGTGGGTACCAAGGTGTTGTATTACCACCTATTTCTTTAACATAGCTCTATCTTCCTATGGCTGAGTATCAATCTTGAGAGAATTCAGTTTATTTTTTTGTTTTTGAGATGGGGTCTTACTTGGTTCAATCTGGTCTCAAACTCCCACACTGAAATGATCCTTCTGCCTCCAGTAGCTGAGACTGTAAGAAACACTATAGCCAACTGCTGTGAGGGAGTTCATAGTTTTGTGTTGGTTTGTATTCTGGGGCGGGCTGCCTAAATTGAAGCCCATTCCTTCTTCTACCGTGCCTTTGTTAAGGTCAGCAAAGATGCCTTCTATGTGAATCACTTCTTGTTAGCCAGCACAGCACTGGGGCACAATGCACGTGGTCAGCTGGGAAACCAAGAAACCCAGGGGGGAGGGGGAGGGGTTAGAAGGAGCCAGGAAATAGTGGTTATCTGGACTAAGTCAGAGACAAAGGACTGATTACAGTAGATAATGTCCAGGAGACTTAAAATGGGGAGAGGAGTGGCTAAGGAAATGGCTCAGTCAGTAAGGTGCTTGCCACACAGTACAGAGATCTAAGTTGGGATTCCCCAGCACCCAATAAAAGCTAGGTGTGTCGGCAGGCACCTGTAATACCAGTCCTGGGAAGGCAGAGACAGGCAGATCCCTGGAGCTCACTTGCTGATAGTCTACCTGTATAGATAAGCTCCAGGTAGAGCATGGCTGAGAAAGACAGCTAATATAGACTTCTGGTCTCCATAGAATGCACGCTCATGCACACATACACACACACCAGGACAGACTGTTCCGTTGGCATTTAAAGAACAAAGGGTAATGCATCAGGGTGAATACAAAGCTTTGCTAAGCAGAGGGTGGATGGAGCTGCCTTCCAGAGATGCCACCAGGAAGAGGGAATCTGGAAAAACAACAACAACAAAAACAAAGGCCAGCCTGGCCAGGAAGAGGGAATCTGAAAAGAAAAAAAAAAAAAAGGCCATTAATCCCAGCACTCAGGAGACAGAGGCAGGGAGATCTCTGTGAGTTTGAGGCCAGCTTGGTCTACAAGAGCTAGTTCCAGGACAGGCTCCAAAGCTACACAGAGAAACCCTGTCTCAAAAAACAAAAAATAAATAAATAAAATAAATAAATAAATAAATTAAGTCCTTGGGAAAACGCATGATTTGTACCCAAAGAGCATTAGCTCTGAGTTGGAAGACTGAGTAAAGCCAGCCTCACTTATGTGATTAAGCTGGCCGATAATCACAAAATCTGACCAGTGACCAAATACTGAAGGAAAGCGTATTCCAGTCAAACCACAAATGAATTGCTTTAAAACTGGAGCTAGAAAACAAATTGTGGCTTTTCTTGATAAAACCTCATTTTCTACTTGTCTTCATAACTAAAAATGGATGCAGTTGTATAGAAGGTGGCATGTGGACCTTACAAAAGATTAATTTTGATTCCTATTTCTAGACAAAATGAATCCACATGTACACTGTCCTTCTCACACACCACACACTCTGTTATGTAACATAGAATGTTCCTGAGAACATACTGTCCACACCAGAAACTATAAATCCATCCAGGAAAGTGAGTACAAGATACTCAGAGATGGTTCATAAGGACTTGGACTTTGATTTTCCAAAGGGAAGTATTTATTTGTAAGAGAGAGTAGCATATAAAAATTTGTGTATCTCTTTGAAGGGCAGAAAAAGCATCCAGGGATAATAAGGCAGTGATCCAAACCCATGCATTCTTTGGCCCTTCTTTATATACAGCCGGCAAACTCTGTCAGTTTGCAAACATAGAGAGTTATACCGTTTAATATCAGTTCATCTTCTGCCTTTTCCAGAACTGTCCAATAGTGTGTGGTTCGTGCTCTGTGAAACTACTTGATGTGTGAAGTTTCCAGGCCTTTGCTACAGCTTATTCTTTGCCTAGGGGCACAAAATAAATGCCATGATGACTCAATTTTAAAAGTATTTATTATTTTGTATTAAAAGATTTTTAAGGGGCTCAGCATTTACAAGTGCATGCTGGCTACTGTTGCAGAAGACTTGAGTGAGTTACTAGCACCCACATTGGGTGGCTCACATCTGCCTGTATCTTGAGCTCCCAGGGCATCCAATGGCCTTGGGCATCTGTACGCATGTGGCATACATTCACACAGAGGCACACATACTCATAATTTGAAAATAAAGTAATTCCTTAAAAATGATTTTTCAAAATCTAAATTTAAACTCATCAGAAGTAGATAAAGTTGGAGATGTTCACCACCCAGTTCTGTACATGAAGGCCAAGTTCTCATCCACTTAAAAGCCCTAGGACCTTTGCCATTTCCTGGTTGGGATGCTGGGTTGGGGAGCTGTCCTTTAGAGCTACTATACAGATTATTAAAAATTAAATAATGACTCTCCCAAGCTGTGTTTGCTTTCCCAGTCTCTAGGCATCCTCCAAGAGGTTTGGTGACGTTACTACTTGAAAATGTGCACCAAGGATGATGGCAGAGTTTTCCAGAAGTTTCAGCTCATATGTCAAAGCTGGCTAAGTCAAATCAAGAGCACTCATTACAAGTTCAGGGAGGCTTTGAAGGGTAAATGCTAAGTATCTAAAGAAGGAATTGGTTGGGTTATGAAGGAGACCGCATGGTGGCACTTTCTGTAACTTGGTCACCTGCCCTGGGACAGCTGAGAAAGAAATGGAACAGCCAATGGTATTTAGTAAAATATTGGCCACTGAGTAGTGCCCCTGCCTAGCCACTGTATCTAGCCTGTGCTTTTCTTTAATGTCTGAGCTCCCAGGTTAAGTTGGATGTGGCTTCTACAACCTATCCTGGAACTCGTTTTTCCTTTATGAGTTTTGTTCAATTCTGTATTTTAATTTTGTCTACTCACTAAATCAAATACAAATCTGAACATAAAAGAGAACAAGATTCACTTTGGTGTTTTAAAATATTTGCCCAATGTAAATGTGGCTCTTGCTTTTGATTTTGCTGCAGCATCCTTCTTCAATCTGGAGTTAGGAGACATTTCGAAAGTAAACGGACAGTGAATGGCTTCATATCCTGTGGAGTTCAAACTTTATTGGTTTACTGTGTGTTAAGTAAACAAAGTCATTAAATAGCATCCATAGAATGAGACTTCTATATTGCCAGTCATTTGAGGAATTAACGAAGAGCAGGATAAAGTATATCTTGAATCAAAGTCCGGGCCCACAGTTGACTGTGCTGTGAGGATCTTCTCACTTTAAAGTGGCACATGTCTGTCCATCCTTCCTTTCATTCCCTGTGCTTTCGGGGTGATATTAGATACAGCATCCCTTCTTCAGTGTTCATTTAGAGAAAAATAATTTCACTTTCACTGGTAGCGAGCATTGAACCAAAATTACAAATTAGGAAGGTACTAGTGACTTGCTGGCTCTCAGCAGTCTGGTGAAAGGGTGGAGCCTTTTAAAAAAGAAAACAGAGAGTCTGAACATCTGGGGTCACTTTCTGGCATGGTGAGAACACACCTGGTGTTTTCCTCGGGTTCCCAGGGATCTGCATCTTGGTCTCTTTGTCTCAAGCTAAGGTTGCAGGAGGATTTAAACATGTGGCAATAGCTTGCAGCCTACACGCCATTTTCTGAACTAGCTGCAGAAAAGGTTCCATCCCAGCCCTGTCATCTGCTGACAGGCTGTAGGTCCTGTCTAAGTCATCCATAGCCACAGTCACATGCAGATTCTCCATGTGGCCTCTGGGCCTTTGCTTCTCTTCGAATAAAAAGAGAGATGAACAGAGCATATAGAGGGGACTATGAGGGTGTTCCCAGCCAGTTCCCCTCTGATCTCCTTCCAACCCCCGCCCCCCGCCATGCTCTCAGGGAGTTTGTGGTGAAAACATTTAGCAAGTTGATGATTCTGTGGGATTTGATTTTCTAGTCTCGGAGTAATTAATATGAATCCCAGACTTGAGTGAGCACCACATTCTTGCCCAAATTATAAGCTCATGCATTTCTAATACAGTAAGCTTCTCCAGACCCCCAAGTGCCTATTTCCCCCACCCCTCATGGTGACAGAGGTGGTCCTACAGAGTGTGTACCACAGCACACATAGGCTGGGGAAGCACCACTGTGCCACCTAGCCTAATAGCCTGAAAGCATGGTTATGATGGTTTTGCCAAAAAAGGATTTTTAAATGCAGAAATATTTGCCAATTAATGGGTCATAAAATAACACTACGAGACGGATCTGCAAGCCCACTAGAATGTTCATGCTACCTTATACTTCAGGAGACAGTCTCTTTGGGTATACTAGAAATGTGACACGGTCAGGAAATGAGGACCATCTCTAAGTTAACGTCACAGGAAAAAGTTTGCTTTGTAAAACTAAAACCATTTCATAAAAGCAGGGATTCATAAAACTGCCTGCTAAGAGTTTCTCTTCGTTGCTTAGTTTGGGGGTAGGGAATCCTGATTTTTTTTTAAGTGTGTAAAATTTATATTAGACTTCCCTTGATCTCAGTCAGATAGCTGTTAGAATTTAGGATGAGCAGATTTGAGATACCCGGAAATATTCTTCTCACACCATGCCCTTATTCCACATAATGGTTCTGCAGGGAAGTCCTGGCCATGGTGTAGGGGTGTTGGCTTTAGGAAATGCATTTGCTATTTTAATAGGCAGCAAGGTTCATCACATGAATTTGAGGCCTTCCATATTAGGCTTTTTGGATCACATGAGGTATTTGGGGGAGGGAGGACTAATTGAGTGCAGAGGCTTCTTTAGGGCAAGCAGAGTGAGGAATTCAGTCAAATGAAGTCATCCAAGGGTAGCAAGCCCAGGCAGAAAACCCTGGCAGCCCTTTACCCACGCCAAACCACCTGAGCCACTTCCTGGGCTGCAAACAATATTACGGAAATTACACTTCCCTGCCAAGCTTACCACACCTTGCCAAAGCTTGGTTCTTTCGTATTGCCTCAAGAGGCATTACAGCTGTTTAGCCTATCTTCCAAGAAGCTTCATGAAGGACAGCAAGGAATGGTCATGTCTGTTTTCACAGATGAGTGGACAGTGTGGTACTCTTCCCTTGCGTGCAAAAGGATGCTTCTGCCATGCAAAGCATTCCGTGAATGATTACCCACCATGAAGCAGCGTGTGAGGCTATGCAAATCACAGAACTAGGATTTTGCTCCGTTTTCTTGTGCTTAAACTAGGATTAAATATTTAAGCATCGTGATTGACTAGGTCTAGAAACAGAGAATGCACTTGACTAAGTTTTCTCCACTCACGAATTTTGCTCTATTTATTTCTTAGATATTAATAATACTGCTAACTTCTGTACGATGTATACTCTATCAGTTCTTCCAACACCCCTGTGAAATCTTTGTTTATCCTGTTAAATATGCATGTGGGTGCTTAAAGGAGAAAATGGGCCTGTATATGTTAAAGAATCTGATATTTTCAGAGCAGTCCCAAGAGTTTCTCAGTCCAAATTCCTGTCTTTCAAAATCCATATGCCCTCAGTGAGCAGGAGTCTATGAGTTCTGCTAATAGTTTTCACTCATGGTATCTAAGACTTACTAGATATAGATAGATAGATAGATAGATAGATAGATAGATAGATAGATATAGATATATATAGATATAAATATATAACATGGAAAAATAAAGTTGCGCAACAGGAAATTAGACTGTGACAAGCCATAGCACCTCTTCCCTGCTAATTGCTTAACAGGTAAGGATGAATTCCAAATCATGAAACATTACAGTGTGACATACTCAGATTTTTCCAGGGCTTTACAAAGCAAGCAAAAAAAAAAAAGCAGCATCTTTGATTGACTAGCGAGCATACGTCCAGTGCACTGTGTGATTAACGCATACCTGGATGAGTAAGATAGTGTCTGAGGCCTAGTTGGGAGAAGCAGACCTGGGAGCAGAAAGGAAATGACTATCTAGAAAGTCTTCAGCTTGGGGTACAGAAGCTACAGGAGAGAACTGAGAGCCAATCACAGAGAAGTTTGGTTGACGGTCAGAGCTGGGTGGAGCAAGGCCAATTGCCTGAGGTGGTAGAAGGGTTGTGTGTCAGGGGTGGAGATCTTGTGCAGAGGTCACAGCTGGAGAGGACCCAGAACGGAGAGAGACGAGAGAGACATGAATATTCCGCTGCTATGCTCAGTGTCATGGGACCATGACAACAGGAGTTTCCGCTTCCATAAAGAGAGTAAAAACTGGTGAAAATGTTCCCTGTATATCTCATGAGTAAAGCCACTGGATGCTTTGACAATGAAGTGTGGGCCTCCTCGTCCTTCCTGACACCCCCCATCTTTTCTATAACTTCATCTGGTTTGATGTCCTGGGAAACAGGTGGTACTGAGTTTAGAGAACCTCAAAATCACAAAAATCCTTTCAAAGAAAGCTTTTTGCTAACGTTAAGGATCTCATCATAAGAAGAGTTTGGTTGGTCATGACCCAAGAAACGCAAGAGAGATGTGGTTTAAAGTAGTGTTTCAAGGGGCTTGGGAGCACTCTGTGTTCAGTGAACCTTTTGCCAGATTTTGTACCATTGACAAATGCCCTTTTTAGTTGTTCATGAAAATCTCGGATACTCCAGAAATTTCTGATTAGTGTGGCCTAAGTGAATGAGGCAGCATCTCTCATAGTTTGGCACAGAACACAGTTGCTTTTTTACACACTAATACCATGACATGAACTCTTAAAATACACCATATAGCTGGGAGCATAGCTCAGTAGAGCACTTGTTGGGACTGTTCTACATATTGAATTTGATCAGACTCCTGGTGCACACATACACCACACACACACACACACACACACACACACACACATACACACACACACTCCAAAACAAACCCCCATCGTGAACTGAGTGTTCCAATCAAGGAATTAAAAGGTCTGCATTTTGATAAGACATCCTGTCAAAACTGGCCATCTCTTCCTTAGACAACAATTGGCCTAGCCCACCTTTTCCTGCTCACCAACAAAATTCACTCTCTTCTGTCTATTTTGTTATTAGCTTGCACTTTTGTTCCATCCACTACCCACTACACAATGCACACTGTCTGCATCCTTAGAGGCAAGTCCCAGGACAGGAACACACTGGAGGGATTGTACAAATGCACCGCATACAGGGAAGTCAAGGCTCCGATTGGCCGGCCTATCTCTCAGCTTCGCTTTTATATCTTGGATAATTAAGAGCTAGCTCTGTCCATTTGGTAATTTAAGCCGCTCAGGCATCTTGTGATGATTACAAACTTAAGAACTTGACACACAAAGAATCAGTGTTAAAACCAGCAACATGTGACCAGCCAAGAGTCCCATGTGAGAATGACATGGATTTATTTATTGATTTCTTTATTTTGCGATTCCCCATGTGTATCTTATACACCTTGTATGTGAGGAAGACAGATCTACTGCACAACTGGTAATTCTGGTGAGCAATTCATGGGTATCTGACAGCTCACCCCTTAGAAGCCACCCTTTAAAGTGCCTGCTGTAACAGACGGAAAGACTTGTTGTAGTAACTGTGGGGACTGAATCCTACCTAGACTCAGGTAAATAATCCTGCTCAGGTGAAAGCAGTGGTGGTCCTCTGATTGCAAGTTCACGTCCATTGCCAGGGTATCCTGAAAGTCATGGCTCTCAAAGTGTGGCTGCGGCCCCCACAGCTACAGCTCAGCAGCACCATCTTAGGAAGGCAGAGACACTGGCATCCAGTACATCCATTTCTTACCCCTACTGGAAATTAGCAGTGCTTTCATTTGGTTTCAGAAAAACATTTTTCTTGTTGTTGTTATTGTTGATGGT
>LOEQ01000312.1:69335-82606 GCA_001685075.1 Bramus lutescens | reverse complement strand
TGTGTGTGTGTGTGTGTGTGTGTGTGTGTTAGCCGGCTTTCTTGAACCGCTAGCCCCCAAATCATGGCATGGAGAGCTATTAATTTTGAATGCTCAGCATTAGCTTAAGCTTGTTTCTAGCAATTTTTTAACTTGAATTATCCCATTTCTCTGGATCTGTGTGCCGCCCCAAGGCTCCTTTACCTCTACACACTCTTCAGCTTACTTTTTTGTGCCCTCCATGTCTGTCTGTCTGACCCCTGGCTAACTGTCCCCCCTTTTCTCTCTGCCCATCAGTGCCACCTATCCATCCTCTGCCAAGCTGTTGGCCATTCAGCTTTTTATTAGACCAATCAGGTGCCTTAGGCAGGCAAGGTGAAACAGCAATACATTTTAACCTAGTCAAACAAATGCAGCATCAACCAAAGGTCATCTCTTGCTCCTCTGGACTCAGTTTCTTTGCAAGTAAAATGAGTATTTAGGCTGAATTCTAGCTCTAAGATTCTGAAGAACTGTTATATTAAAGTGAATGATATCCTGAACTAGATATGGTGCTAGTGTTCAAAGGGCAGAGGCAGGCAGATCTCCGGGGCTTCTAGGTCAGCTTGGTCTACATAGTAAGTTCTAGGCCAGCCAGGGGTACACAGTGAAACTTTGTCTTGAAAACAAAAACAAAACAAAACAAAAACAAGAACCATCCTGAAAAACACTGACAGGAAAGCACAGAATCAAACTCAGTTTTGTTAATTAAACATATTAGTAGTCCTGGAACTTAGTTTCTTTCTGATATTTTTCCTTTAAAAAATAAAAGCTTTATGTGTATGTGTGTGCACGCACAATGTGTGGATGCCATGTGTACAAGTGCCCATAGGAGCCAGAACATGGCATCTGTTCCTCTGGTGCTGTAGTTATATGCAGTTGTGAGCTAGTATGTGGGTGCTGGGAACGAGCTTCAGGTTCTCTGGAAGAGTAGCAAACACTCTTAACCACTGAACGATCTGCCTAGTTCCCTGCCTGGTTTTTATTTCTCAACATGAATAAATAAAACAACATTGGAAATTCAAGCACAAAAATGACATTTTTTTTCCTAGAATTACCAGTCCTTACACAAGTCCACTTCTCGAGAAGGGTGACCAAGGACTGAGCAGAGTCTCCCTACCCTCCCTGAAATGCAGTGAAGACTAGGAAGTTCACAGTCTCTGAGCTCATTCCCATGCACAGAGCCAGAGGCTGTGCGTCTAGAACTGTGGCGAAGCTGTCAGGACCAAGCACACTGATGTGGGTTGTCAGCAGCTGGAGGAGCAGGGCTGCTACAAGGGCTATCATGCACTGCCTTGCAACCCAGCGAGAGTGCCACACAAATTCAGGAAGGGATCAGCTTCCCGACAGCTTTCCTTTATGGACCCCTGATGCACAAATAGTTGGAAGAAAATGTAAAGTCACTCAGTATGGGAAAGGAGTAAACACCAAAAGCAAGAAGTCGGGGATGATTGGTTGCTGAACCTAGAATTACACTAATAGAATTTAGACCTTGAATCTGGAATGTACTTTGAGCCTATGCCTTAAATAGTAGAAAGTCTTAGATAAGCAAGACGTATTTCCTACCAAATGATTAATAAATGGTAGCCTTTCACAACCGAAGAGCAGACTCAGCTTTCTGGGGGGACTTGCCTTCAAACTCCACCGGCATCAAAAGCTGCCTGGAGCTCTTTATTTCAGGAAGAAATCAGCAATTCAAGACACACATTGTCTGTGCTACTTTCTGCAGTCAGTTTGTAGGTTCAAGCAGACACAAATGCACGTGCCCTCAAATGTGCAGGGAGAGCATGAAGTGCAGCTAATGGTCCCGGGAAGAAGTCACTGGAAACTTTTCCTGGAGGCTGTGAGAATTTTTCCCCTTCAGGCAAAACACTGATTCCATCCTTACCAAGAGGGAGTCTCCCATCTGAACATAAATGAGCCCTACCCGGTTGGGACATTCCTGAACACAGTTACATTCCAACTGGGTGCAACAGTTGACTTTTGTCTGAGCTTTCTTTGGCAAGTGATAACATCGGAGGAAGAGATAAGACTGCTGCTTGGAGAACTGAGCTGTGACAGGCTCCAGACCGCTGCATGCCCATTGTGTAAGCGCCAGCTTTCAGATTCAGGCTTGTGTGGGGTGCTCGGGGCATTCGCTATCTGCTTCTCAAAGATGCCAGGTCAGATTTTCTTCATTGTCTCAACACCATCTGCAGAAGGTATTCTGTATAATACTCGGCTGGCTTAGTTGTGGAATCTAAAGGGGAAAGGAAAAGAGTGAATATATTAGCATGTAGCAATTTGTATATGTGTGTGTGTGTGTTCATGCGTGTTTCAATGTGTGTGTGCATGTGTGTGTGTGTGTGTGTGTGTGTGCTCTGCATATTTATGTGAAGGCCAGTGCAGGTACATAGAGGACAGAGGGTGACCTTGTTTCTTCCTCTGTCACTTTCCACTGGATATTTTAGAGACAAGCTCTCTCACTGAGTCTGGAGCCAGGGAGCTTCCAGAATCCTCCATCTCTCAGTGTTGAGTGAGACTGTGGTATGCGCACGCTGCTACTACCAGCTTTTTACCTGGGTGCTGGGCATCCAGATGAAGGTCTTCATGCTTTTACAGCAAGGACTAGATCCAGTGAGCTACTGTCCCAGCCCCAACATGTGACAGTACCGGTAGAAACTGTATTCATTGAAGGAACCGGATAAAACTTAGTGGCTGCTTTCAAAAGTCTGAATTGATTTTTCTATGAAGTCTGACATCTTGAGAATGTTTCTAAGACAAACAAAACTGTATTTATATTTTATCAATACTGAGAGAAAATGAAAGGAAGCTAAAATTTCTGGACAGCCAAATTCAGCACTGTATTTTACACGTATAACTTGGAGCGTCGTCGGCAGTAGCTGCTCTGTACCCGGCCTATAAGCTTGAGCTGTTATCTGGAAATACCGAGATTCAGACATGTAACCGGTTGGATGAGATGACCAATGTAAAGCCAGCCCATTTCTCTTCCCCTTCCCTGTGCTTACTCCCATGTCACCCACGCAGTGGGGGAAAAGGGTTCTATGCTGTTTTGTTACCACCGCTAGTCAGTCTGTGAAATCTCCGGTCATAAAATACAGCGCATCAACTTCTAACCTGTTGCTCAATGGACTTGTTTGATTACAAAAAAAAAAAAAAGCAATAAATTCCCTGATCCTCCCTCATTCTTGAAGACTACCAAGAAACAAAGGATTTGATGACAAATCGGCGAAGCTGTGTCTACCCATAAAGCCAGGGGACATACTTTGCCTGGTTCCTGAGACTGAAGTCATCTGCTAGACCCTGACTGTGGGGTGCACTTGTCTCTGCCTTCCTAAGGGAGGGAGGGCTGTCCTCTGCTCCTGGAGGGAGGAAACAAACATGCTCTCTCCCCTCCTGCTGCCCAGCAAAATCTAAGCCAAGAGGAGCTTAGTTCCCTGATTCTCAAGGGGTCTAAGCATATGTCTGAACCTCCTCCCCTCAAACCGTCCTGAAGTTCCTCTAAAGGTGGCATTTCCCTACATTCCTAGCAGATTTGAAAAGCTTGGAAAAACCCAGGCCACTGCTGGGAAAGCCCGCCCCCTTTTGTCACATGTAATTACTTGCATTGTAATTTCTCATCATATTCTAAAGTATCCTAGGTCTGGTTCTGGAGCAGCAAAATGTTGTAGGCATTACGCATGTGTGACTCCTGTGGGTTCTCAGACCCTGTGCACCTGGCAGACAGACGCATTTTGCCGAGTGCCTGAATCTGGCCCGCGTATCACTGAGGCATGGAGCGAGTCAGATGGGCAGCCATCCCCCATCCTACATCGGATGTACCCTCTCCTACTGTGCCTTCCTCTGCCTCCATCTCAGTGGGCTCGCTCTTCCTTTCCCGGAAGTCTGAAGCCTGCCCACTGTAGCTGCATTTGTTTAGCAACTGTGGACCCACCGTCTGACTTTCATTTTCTCTGCATCCAGAACCTCTCTCTTTTCCCACTAAATCAGAAGCGACCTACATATGTAAGATGAAAGAAAGGCAAAATTAAGGCAGTTGGTAAGCTGACATGCCCGTTGTTCAATCTCCCATGGGTCTGTTTTGTTATGCTCACCACAAATTGGTTTCTATTGAAGACATCAGCAAAGCACTTCAGCGAGTGACTTACCAAAAACCATTGATGGGAGAGCTTCAGAAATGAGACTCCCTTCCTCGCATCTGACAAGCACACCGTCGGCATCAGTAGCAACTAACAAGTCGCTGTTGTCCAGCAAACAAAATAATGCTGAGCCAGCCTGACACTTGAGTTCTCTTGGAAATGTGCTGTTATGGCTTCCTGGAACATGAGGCGACAGCTCGCTGTTAGGGACAAAGAAGGAGAGGACTGCACAACACAGGGGCCTCTGGAGCCTGTGCCAGCTTTCTCACAAGAATGTAGCTTTGCTGACAGGGGAGCGGTCCCCTGAACAAGAGGGGCAGGAAGGCTGGGGAAATGGATAGACTAAGGACAGGGCACACTCTTTCTCCGGCCTGTGACCAGGAGAACTGGTGCAGTTTTGCACAGGCGGCGCTGTAAATGACAGCTAGGTTTTCAGCACAGAGTTTAAGCCTCGTATATAGGGAAAGCTCCATCCATATTCTAAGTTCACTGAAGAGGGGTGGGCAAGAAGGACGGACTCAAATACAGTGAGTAGGGGGAAGGATGGGTTTGACTCCAAAGCCCGTAGTATGTGTGAGAGTTCTTACTTGTTCTTTGGTCTGGAAGTTTGGGTTATTTTGCAATACTTATTAAGTTCTGCCTTCAGTGATGATAATAGATTTGTTGTGTTTTGTGGGCTTTTAGATAATCATATTAAGTGCCTATCACTTCTGCTTCCCAGTTAAGTTTTTGTAGGTACTAGACAATGGGACGCCTACCTGCTGACCTCACCAGATTGCAGGGCTTTGTGCAGGAAGTACCGTTCCTTTTGCCTTAGTTGTTTTTGGTTATGTTAGCTGTTCACCATTCAGCCTTGCAGAAAAAAGTGAAGTTGGCTTTGGGACTCTATAAAATTGGTTTGCAGGAGTCTAGGCATCTGGAGAAATCAGAAGGAGCTGTAGCTCAAAAGAGGAGAGTCATGTTGGGCTAAAAACCTGTCAGAGAAGTGGTATGACCACATTTGAGAGCATCTCTCCTCGTCATCTTTTCTTTCTGCTGGGAAACTTGCTGGTGTTTTCCATGAATGAACCAAGATTCACCTCAAGTTCCCCCACAGAACTCTCAGCCTTAAAAAAAAAAGTCATATGGGCCGGGTGGTGGTAGTGCAAGCCTTTAATATCAACACTCAGGAGGTAGAAGCAGGTGGATCTCTTTGAGTTAGAGGCTAACCTGGTCTATAGAGTGAGTTCCAGGACAACCAAGGCTGCATTGAGAAACCCTGTCTCAAAAACCAAAAGCAAAATGAAACAAAAATCTCATATGGGTTAGGGTTATTTTTATAGGTGGCCAGAATAAAGCCTAGAAAGAGCTACACTCAGATACACTCTATGTGTAAGCATGCTCATGTCCACTTATGTTTCTATTAGTAATGCCTCCTCCTTGTTCTCATTTTACTGAAGGTCAGTATGTGTGGAATCATTACAGAAAGACAAAAGATGTATAGGGCGTGTCTTTGGGGCAGACACATGAAATGTGTGCAGGGACTTTGGAGGACATCGTGAGGTACCAGAAGTGAGGTCTACATGGGCATCTGGAGAGTGAATGGGAGAGAAAACGAGGGTTTACGTTGGGAGACTCGAGTATGGAAGAGTAGCTGTGATACTAGGAGGAAAACCAGGCAATGGGAAGAGGCCACAGCCAGGCACCAACCCTTGTGGGTCAGAGTCAAGAATGTAGAATTTATCCTAGCAGCTAGCAATCATGGACATGGAAATCAGGGAACCACGTGACCAGATGTGGATTTTGAAACTCTGTGATGCTTGGAGGATGTGGTGTGGGAGACATATAGGGGACAGAACATCAGGATTTATCATCTAGAAGAGGAGTTGAGAATCATTGGGGACCAGTGGGGTTCTGAGAGGAACAGGATGAGGCAATGAGGAAGAGACCCCAGCAGCTGCTAACAGAATGTGTCTCTGTGGCAGCTGGATTGGACCGCTGCTCTCCTGCTACATAACTGAGAAAACTGAGGTAGAGAAGGAACACTGGTCCAGAACCACACAGCAAGCAGAGCAGATCTGTGCTCCAAATTAATAAGCCAAGTATGTGGGAGATAGCAGTGACCACTGCTTCATGCTCCTTCATCCATCCGTTCCTGGACCCACTCTTAAACTTACATAACATATCAGTGAACAAAAGCAACGTGGATCCTGCCCACACGGAAAGTACAGCCAGCAGAGAAAAACAAGCAACAGCCAGAGCGTTGTGTAGCTTGGGAAAGCTGGTTGGGGATGCGATGGTGCAATGTCTAGAATCCTTAGACAGAAATGTTCGCATCCTAGATCTTGTAGAAGTCTTGAGTAGACGTGAAATGGGGGCTACAAATTATTGACTAAGCAAAGAGAACTTTCTCAGGTGTTCTCAGAGGTTCTACAGACACCCTTAATGGGCTGGCCAGACTTGGACCTTGTGCCAATTCTATAGAGGGAAAGACTGATTGCCAGCTCTGTCTGTATCTCAAGAGAGCCAGAGTTTGGGGTCCTGGCAGCTTCTGCTATCCTTTGGGGCTGGGGTGGTATTAAATGGCTCAAGCGTCTTTAGGTCAAGCCATGGCTCCCCGTTCTCAACTATATATAGTAGAGAACTTACGTAAGAGTGCTATTTTAAAAAGACCAGAGAGAAGAAAAGAGAATGCCAGCTGAATTTTTTCCACCAAAGCTCATTTGTAACAGATGTGTTTTTTTCTGTTTCTACGATGACAGTGAATCAGGAGACAGAGTCCCTGGGGCCAGAGGGAGGAAAGTTGGTTACTAGTATTAATCTGGGCTGTATGTGGTAGATACGTGGTATCCTGCTTACCTATCACTTGCTATTCCTCTCTTCCCTTCCCCCAATGATATTCCCGTTTCTCTGCTGTCTGTGGGAAGAAGGCATGATGAAGAGTGTAAACCTTGCTGAAACGATCCAAACTGAACCCTGCAGTGTAATTGGGCAGTGTTGAAAAGGAATGCTCCAAGTTAAGCACACTAGGAAATTAACACACAAGCGTTAAACCTGTCTCACCATAAATGTCTTGAATTATAATTAGAAACTTTTTGATGAGGCTTTATTATTCAGTTTAATCTCTTGTACACCCTAGAACCCGTGGATGCAAACATTTTGTTAATTTTGTAAGTCAGTTTATTTCAATGTTGATCTTGTCCATGAATGATGCTGTGATTACAAATTCCCTTTTTGCCAGGACAGTTGGTTTGTTGCATAGACCTCTCTGGCATACCATTTGTCCCAAAGGAAATGGCAACCCTCTGGATAAGAAATTATATGTGTATGTTGATGGTCATCCAGAACATCAATAGTCAAGACTCACTGAAGGCTTGCTTGAGCATTCTTCTTTACACTTACTTATTTCATCCTCTTAGCCTATGAGGTAGGTGCTGTTGTGACCCCAAATTTAAAGAAGAGGAAACAGATTCACTTCAGAGTCAACATACCCAAAGAGTACACCATTACTTTTCATTGCTAAGTCAGCAAGAAGTATCTGGATAAAACTTCCCAGATACAGGCAGGACCAGCTAGAAATGGAAAATTCACTGAGTCCTTGAATGAATTCCTTGTCTCAATTTCCTAGTGCAGAAGCCCTTGGCAGGAAACAGTGAGAACTATCTGCCACTCAATTTTGTGGGTGCAGGAGATTCAGATGTATATATTTAAAATAATATGTATAGCAATATATGTAGTAAATTTTAAATATATATAATTTTCAAGTATTTGTAAATATATATATAGTTAGTTAGAAAAATTCAGTGATCAATTTGAAAGTATCAACCCAGAACTGCTGGAATCATTCTGCTTGTGTCCAGGCCAATGTTCCTCCCTTTCACAGCCCTCAGCTGACAGTCACTCCTAGCCCGCCACGCGTTTGTGAACAGTGAAGTTAATCTGGTTTTGCCACCAGCAAACCCAGAGCATGAGAAGTTGTTTCTTGACAAATTCCTCTGAATGTAGCATTAACTCTGTCAACACCATTGTACCATTGTAGCCTTCAGATGTAGGACTTGGCTTTCAGCTTGCTTACTCCTTATGGTCATAGCTTTTACCTCCCGAGGAAAGATAAGTGATGTACAGGAAGAATCAGTAACATGGAGAACAATTTTATATCCCTGAAGGGAAATGTTTAAAGAATACTATGATTGATTTTTACTTTACACACACGCATTAACTTCATAACCATCACTGCTCATATCAAGCAGTCTGCATCAGTTAGTGTATTAATATTTTTCAACCTCAGAGCAAAACCTGCTAGCCCAGAGTTGGCCAACAAAAAACCTCATGGCTTCATCGGAGCTTCTTCATCCTACTTCACCCTCATAATACATCAATGGGATACAGAAATCTTTTAGTTGTGTGCATGTGTGCCCATGCAGGCCAGAGGAGATGGATCCTTTGAGATGGAGCTACAGGTGGTTGGGAGCCACCTGATGTGGGTGCTGGGAAACAACCTCTGGTCCTCTGGAAGAGCAATACATGCTCTTAACCACTGAGCCATCCCTCCAGCCACATGGAATCGCTGATAACAACTAGTATTCTGATTATAATATGTCACGAACCTAAGTATTTCTGCTTTCTCCTCTCTGTGTGCACAGTGATACACACATATATCAAAAACAGGGGAGGAGGGGCTGGCAAGATGGCTCAGTGGGTAAAGCAGCCTTCTGCCAAGAATGAAAACTTGAGTTCGAAACCCAGGACCTACATGGTGGGAAGGAATATGTCTGCTAACATCTTAAAGCTGTCTTCCAACATCCATATGCATGCTGTAGCTAGTGTGTGATCAAACAGACAGACAGACAGACAGACATACACACACACACACACAGGGAGAGAGAGAGAGGGAGGGAGGGAGGGAGAGAAGGAGAGAGAGAGAGAGAAAGAAACTAACTAAAATGTAATGAAAAAATTTAAACACAGAAAGCAAAAATTTGAAGAAAATGAAATGTGCTTTTCTAAATATACCTTTTCTTAAGGGATTAAGTGCACTCTTTTAATGCTCTCCACAGTATTACTGTTGTTGGAAACATTGCCATGGGGCTGGGATGTGGCTCAAGAGTGTTTGCCTAGCGTGCTCAAAGCTCTGGGTTTCATCCCTCACACTGACTAAATGTGGTGGTACACACTTTCCGTCTCGGCACTCGAGTGGAAAAAGAGGAGCAGAAGCCCAAGGGCATCCTTAGCTATGTAGCCAGTCCATTCAAGGTGAGCCTAGGCTACCTGAGACCCTGTTTCAAGACAAAACAAAAATACACATTTCATGACACATTTCTCCTTCTGCAAAGCAACCCTTGTGTGACTGTGGTTCACTCTCTAGAGTCGCTCACAGAGAATTAAACTCTGATTGTTTAGGGCAAGATTTTAGGTTGTAAGTAGTTTCCCTAATATGAAAAAACAATGTGCTATTCATGGAGACGGCCCAGTTCCTTCACTGTTTTGTTTGTGTTAGCTGAATTCCAGGGAAAAGCGCTGCTGTGCGTGTGGCCCGCTCAGTGGGTCTGAGCTAAATTAGTGATGCTGGGAGGCATGTTTTTCAAACTCACACACTCGGCATATTCGCGGCTGTTTTTCTAGGCTTCTCAGAGTTTTATCAAACACAGGCAATACTTTTGTTAAAAGCCTGCTTTTTGCTTTGAATATGAAGAGTCCACTGTAATCTTTAACTGGGTGAGTTTTCCCGGAGATTTAAAGGTCTATGCATAGCATAACTGGCCATACCTTACTAGAGACTGATGCCATCCATTTTCCGAGGGGCGTTAGCAAAAAAGCAATAATAGCGATTGCCTGTACCCTTCCAAGAGTGACCTGACGTTTGTTTAACAACCGCGGCCACCCACTGTCTGGCATTGCCCAGTCTAAGTCTGCCCACTACCTCTTAGCTCAATATGAATGTAAAGATGGGCTTTATGTCCTGACTATTACTGGTTTTGTGTTTTCCTAGATTCTAAACAGTTTTAATATATTAGATGGGTGAAGGGCACGATCTGTAGGTAAAACAAAAAACCCTAGCTTTGTAACTGGTCAAAATTAAAGGACACAGCAAGCCTAAGAAATGACCTTCTAGGAACACAGTCCAGTAGAAAGATAAGGTTCCCAAATGTGGGCTATGTGTAGAGTCTTAATCTTCTGGTAGTCTCATTCAAACGGTAAAAGAAGCAAGTGAGGAACGTCGAGATGGCTCAGGAGGTTAAGGTGCTTGCTGACAAACACTATGACCCAAATTAATTCCCAGAATCAAACAATGTGGTAGAAGGAGAGAACCAACTCCCATGAGCACAAAACCTACAAGCTGTTCTGCGAATTCTCATGCACACTCGCACACACAAATAAATAAATGTAAATTTTTAACAAAAAGAAAGAAGTGATATTAATTTTGATGATACAGTTTATGAGCCCAGTATACTCAAAACGTATAAGCTGAGCATGTAAATAATATGAACATCAGTGATGAGATCATTCTGCATTCCCCTTTCAACTCAAATATCAAAATCTGGTGTTTGTTTTGAATTTATATCATATCTCGACCTGGAGTAATACAGTTCAAGGGTGCAGTAGCCACAGGCAGCCAGCTGTTGCCATGTTTTCACAGAGCAGGTCTGGAGATGTTAGATGGAGTATAGACAAACCTTTGTGCTCCAAGTCAGTGTAACAGAACTAGGATTTGAAATTCTCAGTGGTCATCTCCTTCTTCCCCTGCTGTGTTACAAACCTGGAGAGATCAATAAGGACCCATCCTGGTGCTAGATATGAAGTCCCTCCTCCAGTGGGGAGGGACCTGCTTGGTATGTCATATGGAACAGGCCCCTTTGAGATCCTAGCCCACGAAAAGGTCTTAAGACACCTCTGACTGTCAAGGCAATTAACAAGATTCTCATTAATCTTTAAAAGAGAATCTAATTATTTAAAGACTTTAAACCCAAGAAAACAGAAGAGACTAAAGAAGTTGGTTTCTGTTCCTGCCCTGCCCCCACGACAACAACTTTACTTCAGGGATACAATAGCCCAAGTAGCTGAAATATAAAAGATGCCCTCAGAAGCACAATGAGACAGATAACTTAGGAAAGGATTGCTCTGTGTATGTGTGTGTGTGTGTGTGTGTGTGTACGTGCATGCCTGTGTGTGTTTAAACTGAGCCAAACAGTTTCTAAAAAGCAATTATCCGTTTAATATCCGTTTTTGTTTAAGTAAAACTTCAAAGGTAATTCCTTCCAAAGAATTTGGTCTCTGGTATCTGAGTGTCCAGTCAATGCTGTCACAAGCATGTCACTGAATGGGCCAATAAACATGCTTCTCATGGAAGGAAGGCCATGTAGAAGACTCTGGGTCTAGAAAGCTCAGGGCTACCCTAGGATATGGCGGGGTGGGCACGCCCCCATAAGGGTGCATATGGAGGCCTGTGTGATGAGGCTATGCAGCTGGAATATAAAATACTGGACGATCATCTCTGTGTTACCCTAGAGCACGGACATGTCCTTGCGTGACTGGTGTGGAACACAGTTCTCCTTGGGCTGTACACTGTGTCACTGCATTCCTCTTGGAACATGGAATATAGACATCAAAGATTTGATTAAACCTGCTGGGGAGAGTTTTTACCTCCATGGCCTCACATGAGAAACTGGCATGAACAGATGCTGTCCCCAGTCTAAAGCTGAGGGATGGGGATGACCCAGAGTCTTCCCTTTCACCTGCACCTTATGAGACTGCCATGTACATTTGAAAGAAAAAGCCACATCCGTTCATCTGCTTATTCTACGTTCCTAGCGGAAGTAATGCACAGTTTCAAAGTTTACAGTCTCTCATAGAAACTTCCATGTATGCAACAAGATCCATGGCTGACGTGTAAAGTAAGTTTCACTCCACAACTGTACATACTATGTATGGCGTTTCCCTTTGAAAGGCATTTCAAGATCTTGTAGTATTTTTATGGTTTTGGAAGCAGCCATAAACACCATAGCCTAGAAAATTCCATTTGACAGAATGCTAGATTAGCGACTCTGGACTATGGACTATGTACGGCATTATGTCAGCATGCTGTAAAAGGCGGGATGCTTTGATAGGTTTCTCTAGATTTTGTTTTTTTCTTGAGAGTAATTACACTAAATAGTTGGATTGTTTTAACTCAGAATTATGGTAGTTGTGTTAACCATTTCTCAGGGAGAAACCTCATTTGTTACAGCTCTTCCCAAGAAACGTATGGCTAGATTTCACTTATTGCTGAAAGTCAGATCTGCCTCCTGAGGGGAAAGGCCGGCCACGTCTGTCAGTCTCGCACCTCACCCTTTGGCTTCTGAGGAATGTCAAGGTTAGATGGTCAGAAACTAAGGGGAAAAGCCATTGCAAGTTCATAGTTCCTTCCCAGGCCACAAATTTCTTAATTCGTGATGGTAAGCTGCATCTCCTGAGCATGCCAAGTGCATTTTTTAAATTTTTTTTTCTTTCACAACTTCTTCCTTCTTCAGATGAGAGGTTGGACCGGGAGTCTGGTGACTGGGCAGAGCCTTCGTTCATACCACAGAACCTTTGACTTGTATGTCTTGGCTATTAACATTTAAACTAGCAACGGCTGACCTTTAATGGAAAATAGATCACTCCAAGTCCCCAGAGCCAACTGTGCATTCCTCTCACTTATTTGCCCTTGCAACACTGAAGTACACACGAGATCTCGTTGGCAGTGTCTTCCTTATTCAGATAAGTTATTTAATAAGCTCCTCAGAGATAGGCCTGCATTAATGGAAAATTGAAAAGAATCCTCCTTTTGAAATACTGGTTTCCTGAGTATGTGAAAAACTACAGTCTTCCTAGAGTCTGCCATAGTTAGTGACAAAATCCCTCAAGAGACCGGATGGCAGAAGAGTATCAGCAGCAAGACTCCACTGTATCGTCTTGACGGCTAGACAGTGCTTTTTAATAACTTAGAGGGGATTTTTAAAGTATTTCATGTAAAAAAAAAACCATACAGATTTCTATGTCACAGATCATGAAGATCTTTAGACCAGAGTGGTGTGAAAAGCCACACAGCTCACCAAGCAGTCCATAGTCAGGTCTGCAGAGGAAAGCCCCCGGGAGCTCAAGAGCAGGGATACTAAA
>LOEQ01000312.1:27832-41086 GCA_001685075.1 Bramus lutescens | reverse complement strand
GTCCGGCGGCGACGAGGGACAGTACCCGGAAGTGCCCGCCGAAAGTGCCGCAGCACCCTTCTTCGAGATGAAGCTGAAACATTACAAGATCTTTGAGGGGATGCCTGTGACTTTCACGTGTCGAGTGGCTGGGAATCCAAAGCCAAAGGTAAGCAAGCGACATCATTTTTTAAGCATTGCTGTAAGAAAACACGTGGGCAACGCATGAGGAAGAATTCTATAGTTGTACCTTTGCTTCATCAGAAATCATCAAATCACTAAAAATGCATGATTGGGGGCTGATGCCTTATATAATGTAATTTTAGAGCTGAAATTTAATCTAATTCTGGTGGTTGCCGCATAATACAGCTTTTATAGCTTGGATCCAACTTTAAAAAACATAGGAGTTACAGAAAACCAGGCATGGTGGTGCATGCCCTTAATCCTGTACTGGGGAAGCAAGGCAGGAGGATCTCTGTGAGTTCGAGGCCAGCCGGAGCTACAGAGTGCGGCCCTTTCTCTCCGGGGAAAGGGTGAGTTAGAAAAGCTATGGCAATAAGAGGATAATAACGGGCGTGTTTATTCAGAGCTGAACGTGTCCGGTCTTCCTAACTCCAGGGCGGAAGGCTTTTCATTACTGTCTAGGTGAACACACTCGGCGATGGCTTGCACCGTGGCATCCTCCTACAGCCTGTCATCCTGTCATTGTATTTGCTCTCTTTCTTTCCCTGGCCCTCCTGGGCTCTTCACCTCATGCCACCGCAAGCAGGTTCTGTCTCCTAGCTAGGCATCTTCCTGATCTCCTATTACAACCTCACCACTACCCTGTAAAAACTGGAACTTTAGACAAAATTTTTATTTGATCAAGATTTATTTTTTACCTAATTATTTTTAACATATAGTTTTCAATCAGTCCAACTCACATATTTAAAAATACTGTGTCTTTCAAATATACTGTCTTCCTTTTAAAGGTACTGGGGAGAGTTGAGAAAGATGGGTCATTTGCATCTTGACCCAGAAGTACACAGTGGCCTTGCAACCATCATCCGACTGTGTATGCTCCCTCCCTGGTACACTTTTTTATGCACAAGTCACCAGAAACAGTTTGTAGTCATTTTAATTCTATAAAGCAAGCTTTTCACCTTTACCTTACAAGTAAAACATTTTAATTGCCAATACATTTGCAAAGAAAATAAAAATTCATATAGTGCCACTTCATGGAGCTAATCACTACCAAGGCAGTATATAGGCAGGTAAACACATATTACTTCATGTGAATAATATGAGTGTAAATAACAGCTTCAATGAGAAAAAAAGTTAAATTTTCATGCATATATTTATTAAACAAAAATTGAGGTACAGAAGGCTGGAGAGATGGCTCAGTAGCTTGAGCACTTACCACTCTTTTGAAGGATCTGGGTTTGGTTCCCAGCACCCACAACAGGAGCTCCAGGAGACCTTGTGGCCTCTACAAGCGCGTGTGCACACACACACACAAATACACACAAAAATGCACATGCATGTACAACTTTTAAAAACTAAAATGAAATTGGATTTGCTCTTGGTTTCCTCCTTTTATTGCTCAGAATTCGATCTCCCATGAGATGCTTGGTTTAGCATTTTAACAGTGCCTGCTGCAGACCGGCACAGCGACACATCGGAACCGTAAGGGGCCACGCACAGCCGTTATCCTTGTTTTCTTCCACAGATCTACTGGTTTAAAGATGGGAAGCAGATCTCTCCAAAGAGTGATCACTATATCATTCAGAGAGACCTCGATGGGACCTGCTCCCTCCACAGTACAGCCTCCACCCTAGATGATGATGGAAACTATACGATCATGGCTGCCAACCCTCAGGTGAGAACAGACGGGGGCTGTGCTGTGTTTATGGCTGGGGTTCAGCCTGTGATGAGGCAGAGGAACTGCTGAATTAAAAGGTGAAGCTGTACTTTTTTTTCCACCTATGAAACTGTTTTCTACATCTTTTATCAATCTCTCTCTTTCCCACTGATAGAAAGTTTGTCTTGCAAGCATTTATTCCATCAAGAATTCCTGTAGGAATGATCCTGGCACACGTGTCCCTTCCTTTCACTAATACTATCAAGTGTATCTTATATGAGCACCTCTTACTGGGGTTATGGAGTTGGGGTGGAAAGAGGGCAAGGTTTAGAGATAGAAAATAAGCCTGTAAAATAATAAACTGCATAGTTTCAATAGAGTTAAGTGCAAGAAAATAGAGAAGGAGAACAGGATACAGACCAAGTGGTGCCATGTACATATATACTAGACAAACAAACCCAAACTATTTGAAAATAACTGCATGTAAAACATCAATGGAAATCTTGGTCCAGAACCTAAGTTCCTAGTAGATTTCGCCACCGACAGCACCTATCTGTAGATTTAGGGTTTGTTTGTATCAAAATGGTTGGTCTTCTATTGCTCATGGATTTAGGGTTGGAAAAGCAGTTGCCTTCTTGGAATTTAATGATGCTGTCTGGCATCACACTCTCAACTCAAACCTGTTGATTCCTTCTCATTGAGGATTGTACAGCACAATGCTGGGAACAGGGAACAAAGACAAAGTGAACAGGGGTTATTCTGTATGTGTAACAAGGTTCCCATAAGTCCTCAGAATTATATCAGTCATATATTTAAAAGAAGGGGACTAAAATCAACAAATTCATTATATAATTAATGAAGAAAGTCATATTTTAAAATCCAGTCCATTTATCTCATTCCATACTTCATCATTTTCAAAATACTGGGTTAGAATATATTTTAGTGTAACGTCATTCCATGAGGACGGTACCCCATCTCTCTCCACCTCTGAGCTAATCAGAGTCATCCTGGCTAGTACTATATGGGAGAAGGTGATATTTTAACAGAACTTGAAGAGTTGAGGGTTCTTTATGAGATTTTTCCTATCCAAATACCAATCTCTCTATAAAGATATCTGTGTGCACTATCAAAATTAGACTGAGATAGTTTATCCAGATAATCGGGTTACAAAAGAGCACAGCAGCCTCTTTGCCTGGAACATGTCTATATTAATGCACCTTCTTGAGGCTCTGATTTTGTTACTCATGACCACGTGACTACCATCTTGAAAAAAATAGAATGAAAATCTATTCTATTCTTAAAAGGGGGTGCAGTGATGGCTCAGAGAGTAAGTCACCTGCTCTGTGAGCATGAGGACCTGAGGCTCCAGCACCCACATATACAGCTGGGTTGTGATGGTACCCAGCATTGGCATGGCAGGCATAGGCAGATCTTCAGGGCTTACTGCCTAGAAATTGCTAGCACAATTGGTGAGCTCCAGACTCAGAGAGAGACCCTGTCTCTTAGGTGGTGAGTGACTGGGGAAGACATCTAATGTTGAATGACCTCTGGCCTCCATATGCACACATGTGCATGCACCTGCACACACACGGAAATTCTCTCTCTGTCTCTCTCTCTCTCACACACACACACACACACACACACACACACACACACACACACAGGCATAAAAGATACATCCTAATGCTTATGTTCCTGTTTGATGTATTTGGGAAAGAAAGAAGAAGTAGAACTTGCCCCTTCCTTTTTCTGGTTTTCAGTATATTTCCTTGACTATTAACATATTAACACATTTCAACTGTCAGTTTTCTGACTACTTAAAAACAAATGCTGGAGAATCAACGAAACCCAGAGTCTTTCAGTTGGGTTCTCTCTAGTGAGGTTAGGACTTACTGCGGGGCAGAATTATCAGTGCTCCTCAGCACTTGGCCAGAACCAGTCCCTGCTATTAATTTCAGTGCATTTTCCTGGCGTGTTTGAAATTGTTAGTGGAATAAGCTGTTTTATAAGACCAAAGAATGCAAATGCAGAACTGCAATTGAATCTGCTTCTAGCCCTCTTCCAAATTGTGTGTGTGCATGGAAGAATTTAAACAAGGGACAGCAGAGCAGACAGGACTTCACACACCAGCCAGCCCCAAGGGTCAGTATGTCTGGCTATAGAAACTGTTCTGACAAACTGTACTACAGTCACTAGTTAAAGGGAGACACTAAAGATGAGATCAGTACACACCGCATGCCTGTAATATCACATTACACTCATAAATACATGTAATTACATTTTCTAGTTAAAAAATATAATCTTACCCAAAGCCTGTGTATAAACCAGAGCCCCCCACTCCTCTGAGTTGTAAACAGAGGAACCGAGTGAAGGAAGGAACGTGGAAGAAAGACACAACACAGATGGTGTCTGTGAGGAGCCAGGGCTGTGCTCCAGCCCCTGGTGGCTCTAAGCACATGTCAGCTCTATCACACATTACCTATGGCCTTGCGGAATCAGTTCACTTCTCCATTTCCTCCTATGGAAAACACAGATAATAGCATGGATTTACATAGTGCATGTAAAAAACATTTGGCTTATTTGACATACAGAGTACCTTCTATGTGTTACCATTATTCTGAGTCACATACACAGATTCATCCATTGGAGACTATAGCTGGACACTTAGCAGAGCCTGTGGAGCCAACATGTCAAAGGCCAGACGAGCTACAAGAGCTAGTCAGCCCCATATTACTGTTGGTTGGGATGGGATTTGAAAAGTTGCTGTGTGGTCTTCTGACCTCCTGCCATTCTCTTTATCACCACGGGGAAGAAGGGGGGCGGCATCAGATGCAGCTGTGCCACAACCACCACTGTGTGAGCCAGAGACAGGGCCGCACCCACAGCACAGCTGATGCTGGGGGCCACACATCAACTGGGAAGCTGCTCTGCTCTCAGAAAACCCAGAGCCAAGAGAAAGTTGGAAAGAATACTTACTGCCCTCACTCTAAGTCCCAGTACCTCTGCCTTGTGAAGCCCAGGCTAAAGCCCCATGATCAGCGTCTTTATGATCAACCTCTTTAGTTCCTGCCTCCTGCCTCCAGGAGAAAATACAGAGATGTTAGAAGTGGACCAGATGACATCAGCAAACCAGAATCCCAGCTCTCCCTCTCCTGTGACTTAAGCAAAGGGTGATAAGAATGAATTCTCTGGGTCAACCAGGAGGAGCAGAATACTCAAAAAAAAAAAAAACTAGGATCCCATTCTTAGATCACTGCGTGCAGATCTAAATCTCAAACTGCTCGCAATGAATGCAGACGAAGCAGGGGAAGCTTGGGGTCCAGCTGAGAGGTAGAGCCCTTAGCCACCTGTGTAAGAGACCAAGGTTCCATCTCCACTGCCACAGAGCAGGGTGGTGGGCTCCAGAAGGCAGTCTGCGGAAATCCTCCAAGTGGACATTTGGGAACAGGTTGTGTTGATGTTTACATCCCGTCAGCATCGCTGGGAAAGGATTCAAGAATTTGTGATACTTTACAGTAATCGCTAGCCCAAGTGTCTGGTCATGGTCCTAGGTTGATTTTAATTTCAAAAGTAAAACCTTTTTTTCATCCTGACTCATTAGGAGCTGGTGCATCCTATCCAAATATGCCAGATGTAGGTTTTGTGACTCATATATAGATAATGAGATTAATCTTCCAATACATGAAGAAAAAGTAGCATTGATATTAGAACAAGTGACAGGCCATTTCTCTGCCTACACTTTGGCAGACCTGATCTTCTGTGGCTGTGGACACATGGTGTTAAAAGTAACTAACCAGCAACAGTCGCAACCTTAGGACATCTGGTATTGCATGTGGAACTGTTGTCATGTTCATGTAATTTGTGCATTTGAAATAATTTAAAAGAAGAATGCCCAAAGTAGACATGGGTAAGAAGTCAAAACAGAAAGCTAACTCAAGAAACGTTCACTCTCTGAGACATCAAGTATAGCTGACTGAAAACTGCAGGCAGCTCTCTAAAGCCCTGATGGCCTTTAGTTTCTTCAGCTGTTCTGTTCTAATTGTGAAAGCTTGGAAGGGAGACAGGTCACAGTCTGTGGCCTACGTGATGTTAAATGGCCAGGAGGAAGAGGACAGGGTCAGAGTGAAAATGAATTCAGTGTCATGGCACAGAAGGCAGGGTTTTCCTGCACAGGGCAAATGACTGCAGAAAGCAGGCAAGAAAGAAGGTGTTGACTCTCAGCAGGATATTTTAAAACAGGGCATTTTTCCACCTTGATGAATCTTTGGGGAATAAGAAACATGCTAGATATTGTCAGCAACCTCCAAATTTTACCTGGGACAGAACACACAGCTCTGAACCCATGTTGATTAGGTCATGTGTTACACTCCATGTGTCCGGCCCCAGCAATTCATCAGAGACCAGAACGATCACAGAGCTTAGCATGACTGTACAGCACTACACCAGACATTGCCAGTTTGCAGATCACAGAAACGGTTGTTTCAGACTCTAATCCGGTCTTTAAGATACAGCTGGATCTAAACATGAGTGTTTGGCTGTGTTTTGTTGTGTTGCTAAGTTACCTGATGATGTGCTTGGGTTTGGAAGGGCTGTTTTGCAGCTTGCTGTTTCCTCCAATTGCATGATGTGCACAAGTGGCAGGGGCTTGTGTGCCATGAGCTGGGCTCATAAACTATGAAACATAAATGTTATTTTCATATCATGTAAACATTGGGCTCAAGTGATGAGGCATCGAATAACCTCCACAAGCTAGACGTCACATGCAGAATCACTGTAACAATTCAAACTTCATGCTTGTAGTGTGACTTTAAACTCTGAATTCCCCCCCCCGAAACAGACTTAACACAGGGCTGAGTTAAATACAGAAAGTTAGTGTGTTGGTTGTGTTTATGCTGAGATGGGGTTCCCAGGCTTAGTCTGGACTTTACATAATAATTCACTTGATTACCATTCCACGAGTTAATAGAGCAGATGAAAATCAGAAGATTAAAACCAAGTACAGCTGCATGTAGTTGTGCATAATTTCATGATTCCTCAGGTTGGTTGGAATATTTAGAGGATTAAACTCCTCGGCGCTGATTCTGAATGAGCACCTTCTTAGTAAAGTGTTCAGACTTCACACCTGTCCTTTCTCCTGATGTGCACAGGTGGAACTTTCTCCTGGTGGGCACAGGCAAAACTTTCTCCTGGTGTGCATAGGCGGGACACTTTCTCCTGGTGCGCATAGGCGGGACTTTCTCCTGGTGTGCACAGGTGGAACTTTCTCCTGGTGTGCACAGGCGGAACTTTCTCCTGGTGTGCACAGGCAAAACTTTCTGTTGGTGCGCACAGGTGGAACTTTCTCCTGGTGCGCACAGGCGGAACTTTCTCCTGGTGCGCACAGGTGGAACTTTCTCCTGGTGTGCACAGGCAAAACTTTGTCCTGGTGCACACAGGTGGAACTTTCTCCTGGTGTGCAAAGGTGGAACTTTCTCCTGGTATGCACAGGTGGAACTTTCTCCTGGTGTGCACAGGCAAAACTTTCTCCTGGTGTGCACAGGCGGGACTTTCTCCTTGTGCACACGGGTGGAACTTTCTCCTGGTGTGCACAGGTGGAACTTTCTCCTGGTGTGCACGGGTGGAACTTTCTCCTGGTGTGCATGGGTGGAACTATCTCCTGGTGCACACAGGTGGAACTATCTCCTGGTGTGCACATGTGGAAATTTCTCCTGGTGCACACAGGTGGAACTATCTCCTGGTGTGCACAGGTGGAAATTTCTCCTGGTGCACACAGGTGGAACTTTCTCCTGGTGTGCACTGGTGGAACTTTCCCCTGGTGTGCATGGGTGGAACTTTCTCCTGGTGCACACAGGTGGAACTATCTCCTGATGTGCACATGTGGTAATTTCTCCTGGTGCACACAGGTGGAACTATCTCCTGGTGTGCACAGGTGGAACTTTCTCCTGGTGTGCACGGGTGGAACTTTCTCCTGGTGTGCATGGGTGGAACTATCTCCTGGTGCACACAGGTGGAACTATCTCCTGGTGTGCACATGTGGAAATTTCTCCTGGTGCACACAGGTGGAACTATCTCCTGGTGTGCACAGGTGGAAATTTCTCCTGGTGCACACAGGTGGAACTTTCTCCTGGTGTGCACTGGTGGAACTTTCCCCTGGTGTGCATGGGTGGAACTTTCTCCTGGTGCACACAGGTGGAACTATCTCCTGATGTGCACATGTGGTAATTTCTCCTGGTGCACACAGGTGGAACTATCTCCTGGTGTGCACAGGTGGAACTTTCTCCTGGTGCACACAGGTGGAACTATCTCCTGGTGTGCACAGGTGGAACTCTCTCCTTGTGTGCACAGGCGGAACTTTCTCCTGGTGTGCACAGGTGGCATTTTTGCAATGATTCCACTTAATTGTAGACTTTATTTTTAAATAAAGAGTTAAAAGTATATGACTTCTTAGTCTGAATGCTTTCTAAAATATTCCTGTACTGGTTAGCAACACATCACAATGTTTTTATTACATTATCTACTGACTTAGTATGGTGTGTGTGTGTGTGTGTGTGTGTGTGTGTGTGTGTGNAGAGGATGGCTTGTGGGAATCAGTTTCGCCTCCCACCGCATGGGTCCCAGGGATCAAATTCAGGTTATTGGGTTGGTAGCACTTGGTTTACCCCTGAGCCATTTCACTGTGTGATGCAGTGATATATTTAGCCAGTAACAACAAAGTATTCAGACATATAATCCTACCTCTTGAAGACCAAGCCCTCCTTGTTTATATGTAGAGTGAACATTGATATATAAGTAGAAAGATCATAAATGGTAACTCCTCCTTTAGCATCTAATCCTTACAGCATCTTCGTGAGGTGTGCATATGTGCATTCGTTCATCTATCCTTATCTTGCCCAAAGTTGTAGAAGAAAACCAGAATTCAAATTGATGTTAAGGGGATTTTTTTAAGCAATTCACATTTGCTTTCCTAAATTCCAAGTTGAAGTTTGAATTTAATTTATACTTCATGATCTTCTGACTACATAAATGATTGGTTAATATAAACTTTTCATGTGTCCTGGGCTTATACCACAGGAAGGGTGTATTAATTTCTATGCATCCCACCACTGAATCGGAAACACAGATACAGAATCCACATGCCATGTCAGTGTACTTAAAGGTGTCAGTGAAACACAAAACATGCTCTTTCTTGTTCTCGGTCTCAAAGGGAGATCTTAGAATTTATGTGTTCATCTGATAAAGCATCTAGCATGATTTATCAATGGAGTAATTAATGGAGAGGTATCTCTTAAGCAAGTCATAGGTAGATTTTTCCAGAGTGGGTACTGATTTAGAAGATTTTGATGAGATTAACTTCCTGATTCCTAGCTATTCTAGAGAGCCTCGAATGTTTGCTGAGACACTATGAGCACCTGTGTGTAGTAGCCTGGGCTTCAGGTACAGTGAGTCTAAGATCTAATGGGAGAATAGTCCTCCTAATTCTCTCCTCAGCAGTTTTGGAGAAAGATAGAGACTGGGTTCCACTCTGCAGCAAATGTTGAGTGTTAGAGACACTCACTGTCTAGTGGGAGGAGCCTATTGCATTTCCTTGTCATCCACCCCTTTGTATGTAGTAAGAACTCTTCTCTGGTCTGCCTTGCATCCAATGTGTCTGCCTTTTCTGAGTGGCTGCATCCCTGGAGAAGTCATGCTTAGGAAGACCAGAGATCAAGACTGTCTGGATTCCTGCCCTCCAGGAAATCCTACAACGGGTTTCTGGCTATGATTATCCTACCTTGTTTCTTCTAATGCAATCTGCCCTGCCCACTCTCAGCTGGAACACCAGCCCCCAACACACTGCCGCATTCCTGTCTATATTGGCCTCTTACTCCAAGGGTTTCTCATCCATCCCAAGCTGGGATTCAGCCTAATTATGCTTCTCATGTCCCCTCTCTTGCTGTTTCTTTTTTGCTTCTGAAGTTAGAGACAACTCATTCTGAAAAGTGGGAGAGGAACTCATTGATGCTGCTGCCTGTTAGTAATAGCATGAGAAAAGCTGAAGCCAAACTCCAGAGCAAGATCTGGTGACTTATTCTTGTCATCTGGGTCCCCTAAGTATCAAATGTGTCTACTTGCAATTTATTGTAACTTAAGAGATAAATGCAAGTTTTCATTAGTTGGGCCTTTATCTTGTGAGCCACATGTTCTGGGTATCCATTGGTTTTAAATTGCACACCAGTTTATTTTCAGAGACCACAATGGCATGTTGTTGTGACACTCACTGTGTCTATGCACACTTCCTACGGGATGCTCATTTTAGCAGGCTGGCATCCCTTAGTACATGGCTTGGGCAAAGCAATAATACTAACTGCTAATGACTGTATTATGGAAAACTAAAATCATCTAATTCTGATCTCAGAACTGGCCACAATAAAAAAAACATGTTCAAATGTTTGACTATGAAAATGGAGCATCACCAGAGAAAAACAGCCTCCCGTTGTATTTTACAACTCAGCTTCATGTGCTAAGGAAACCTTACTGTGCGGGTTTATGAAGGGTGTTATTTCAAATGCCATCCTAGAGAAAACAGACTCCTGTAGCCCGAGTTCTTCAGCAAATGGTTTCACTGGCCCTTCGGCTTGATTACCAGTGGTACAGGACTAAGAAATAATGTCTTAGGGATAATGAGATGCAATACTTGCCAGGGTGTGTTGGTCAGCGGTTACATGCATAGCACATAATGTCTTCTCTTGATGTCTCTAACAGGGTCGTGTCAGTTGTACAGGACGGCTAATGGTACAGGCTGTCAACCAAAGAGGCCGCAGTCCCCGCTCTCCCTCAGGCCAGCCTCATGCCAGAAGGTATTTCCCATGCTCATTCCTGGGTTCCCTAGGCGTTCCTTCTCATTCAGTGATTGCTGTAAACCACTGTACCACCATCAGGGCGAACACAATGACAGTGAACACAGACTTGAAGAGTGCGGTGTCTTTATTATGCCCTTTGCAGTTGAGGAATGGCAGGGAGCAAATGCTTGCCACTATGTGTCCAAACTCTTCAGATACATGATCTTTAGTTTGCTAAATAGGACATAATTTATGAAAACATGAGAAAATCAAGATGCAGGGCCTTTACATGGCACATGAACATGAGAATACTAGCAAAGAGAACACAAATGTTCAAACACAGGTCTAAACCAACAGCAGTGTGTGGGCTGACAATCGTGCGCTGTGACCTCTATTCTTAATCAGCTAGTTTGGTAAGTGTACGTTTTAAATCACTCAGTTCAAAACATAGCACATAGAGACCATAAATCCTATATGTAGGACTTGTCATGAGATTCTAGCATCTGGAAAATGTCTACACCCAGGTCTATGCCAGACCTTGAAGCAATGATAGCAGGCAGGCAACGGACGCCATTTCTGAATAATAGTTTTGAATCTTAAGAGGAATATGATAAGGGAGCCAGCCCATCATGCTTGGCTGTGATTCAGACACAGCCTCCCGAAATAGCCCAGAGCCCCACGTGCTCCACCCTTGGTGGAGAGATAAGAACGCAAAGTAGGTAAGCGTCAAACAAGTAGTGGCCTATCACCCAGTGACTGTACCACAGAGCCCTCGCTTCTGACAAGGGTTGAGCAGACGCTGCTCTGCGTTCCCTCTGGCAGTCCCAGCTCCTGGGTGCCTGTTCTGTCTGTGGCTGTAAACACGTCTTTGCGTCCTTCTCTCCTTCTCTTCAATATGTAGAATACACCTAAAACTTTTCCACATATCAGCAGCTCCACAAGGCATTGTCGTCCACTATATCTGTATTTAAGCTTTATGAAACAGCTGGTTTTTGTTAGCCTGACATACTTGAAAATCTTCTTTGCTCCACTATTCTCATTCTGAGAGAGAGAGAGAGAGAGAGAGAGAGAGAGAGAGAGACCTCTCTCTCTCCTTTTCAACTTCATCTTCCTAATGATTTCTGAAATTTGCATGTAACATCTTGCTTGTTCTCATGCATCCCAGGACATTACTACTGTCATTTCCATTGCTTTCATAACGCACACCAGGGAGACTTACAAAGTTTGACTTACAAAGTAGTCAGCACCACCCCTGTTTAAAGGAGAAAATAAAGACTTTAGGCATATAGACAAACTAATGAAAAATTAAACATGCCTAAAAATGTAATTTATTTTCCCAAGGAACATGAAAAGAATTTTGATGAGAAATAATTATATTTTTATAAAGTAAGAAATTATAATTATAATAAATTATAATAAAGTAAGGCATTATAATTATGTACAAAATTTAAATCATAGTGAAAAGTTAATATTCATTTCTATTGGGAAATATTTGATTTTTTAAAAAGGAGAAAAATAAAAGCTGCTGTTACTTTAATATAAAGCTGGGCAGTGGTGGTGCACATCTTTAATCCCAGCACTTGGGAGTCAGAGGCAGATGGAGCTCCTGAAAATCTTGTTTGCTTCAAATAAAGCTAGCCTGGACACTCTCTATAGAGTGAGTTTCAGAATAGCCAGGGCTATACAGATGTCTCAAGAAACAAACAAAAATTAGAAAAAAAAACCCAAGCAAACAAACAACAAAACAAAAAAATCTAACATAAAGCTTTAAAAATTTCTGATTAGGAAAAAAAATTCTCAAATACGATAACCCCCTTCTTGATTTCCCTTTTCTGACTTAGTAGACTGCTGGTTGGAGACTATTATATTACTTCCAAGGTTTTCTTGTGGCATTTTTTTTTGCGTGTAAATATTTGGGGGTGAACTTAGACCGGTTTACCTCTTCTGGAAGTAACTATGTCCTATTGATCCGCCTGTCGCATCTCTCGTCTCAAGGCCTCGCTCTCGATCAAGGGACAGTGGAGATGAAAACGAGCCCATTCAGGAGCGGTTCTTCAGACCTCACTTCCTGCAGGCTCCTGGAGATCTGACTGTCCAGGAAGGCAAGCTCTGCAGGATGGACTGCAAGGTAAGCGCGTCCGTGTGTCTGCGTGTCCGCGCCCGCGGCATTTCCCTCTGTCTTTCCCGTGGAGTCCAAGAGGACCCCAGCTCAGGAGAAACGGACTCTATGTTTATGTACAGTTATCATTATAATTTTCTTCCCTTTTAAACTTTCATTAAATATGCTCTTTATTCCGACCTAAACTCCAGGAAATCACTAAGTCTTACTCCCCACCCCTCCCACCTCACCCCATTTTATAGCAACAATAAATGTGATAAATCTCCCAAGCATCCCAGTCATCCGTGATCTTCATGATTACGCTGCGCTATGAAGTTACTCACCTTTTTATCCCTCCCTTTGCTGCATTACTGTCTTTCTTACAGTAGTTTTTATTGGTTAATGTTATTTAAATTAGCTTACATACTAACAGATTTCCTTAAGGCATTTTCATACATATTTAGTTTGGGTTGGTTTCTAGGTCCCTGCTCCACCCTTCACCTACCTTGCCTCCCTAT
>LOEQ01000312.1:7172-18839 GCA_001685075.1 Bramus lutescens | reverse complement strand
AAAAAAGTACGGCCCTCGGCCAGTCGCTACGCAGCACTTTCGGACCAGGGACTAGACATCAAAGCCGCTTTCCAACCTGAAGCAAGCCCATCTCACCTGGCACTGAACAGCGGCTTGGTAGAAAGTGAGGACCTGTGATTGGCACCCCGTTGAAGCTGAAAACTGAACGCCATTGCTTTGACCAACATACTCCTCTGTCACATTATGTAAAAGGCAGAAGTATACTTTTGACTTTAAGAAATTAAAAAAAAACACCAAAATCATATTTTTCTTACTTGATAGAGAATCTAAGTAGGTGATGCTTATAGAAACGTACACATTGCACAGAAAACTCACATCTGTTGTCCAGGTTAGAACTTACAAAACTGTTGTGATTCAAATGGTCTGAAATGCCAAAATGCCGAAAGAAATCAACTATTCAAAGGTAACCACGATTTAAGTTACCTCCAAGTGCCTTCAAACACAAGCTGTAGGTGCTATAGTGTGGCAGCGTGGAATGTTATAGGGACTCTAAGGTGCAGGGTCTACAGTTGGCTACCGTGAACCATGTGCAATAGGGAAGGGTGGGAATGGGAACCGTGAGGAAATCCGAGCGATGCCTTGTCTTTGCAAGCTGCTTGTGACAGATCAGAAAGGAGGAATTCCTTGCCTTCAATTTCATCCATATCAGTTTTCTTTTCATGCTACTTCAGTCAGTACAAAGCTTACTTACAATCCGTTTTAACTAAAAGACTAAGTCACACTTAAACAATTGAAAGTGTTCTCTAGAAAGTCGAGATGTATCACAGTCCGTTCCACAAGAGGCATGGGAACCACCCAAACGACCAAGGCAGGATGTATTTGGAGGGAAGGGGTTTGGAAGGCAGAGAAAGAAAGAAGGAAGGAATTGCTATCCACACAGAGACGAAAGCTTCAGGAGTGGGCCAGGCTCCTCTTTGGTTTTCTTCTAAACCTTAAAATCACAAACGCAAAAACACTGCCGTTAGCCAGTCAAGGACTCTAGGAGGGGGCCATCTGGAAGTCTGGAGCGCATGTGTGGTGATGACTTCCATGTAGCTGAGTGTGTAGTTGATGACGTTAGTGTGTAGAGTAAGTTGGACATGGTTGAGATTGCAGGGGTGGTATGAACGAGAAGTAGCCTGTAGGGTCTAGTCTGCCTGAGGGAAATGGAGACTTTAGGGACAAAAATAAGCTCGTGCTACAATGACTTTCTTTTCCGTCAGCACTAAGAGGTGGTGAACGGAAACTTCTAGTTCCCTTCGCTTCCCTGATGCCATGGAACCTAGCCTAAGAAGGGCGAGGCTCGGAGCACCTACAAGGCCAAGCTGCAAAGACCGGTTTTTGATTCTGCATCAGCTAAATGGAGTCGATTCTGACCAGACTTGATGACTTTAAGTCGGAACCAATATTTTTCTTTTTTAGTGAGAGAAAATAATTTGGCCTGATAGTATGAAACATGAGGCTTTAATGGTACTTTGCTATGAAAAGAAAGCACTGTGTTCCTCATGCAAAACCTATCGTTCATTATTTATAAAAGTGTCGAACGCTCTTAGCTCAGTTACTCAACCCATGCACAGTACTTCAAGCAATCTTGTGTCTGTGACCACCCCATGTGTTCCATATTTACTGCTGCACATGCACAGCCTTCTCCTTCTGTAAGAACACCAACCAACCGAGCTTTAGCAGGCTTGAGCACTGAGTGGCAGATGTTCTATACAGTGTGGCACAAGACTCTGCCCCCACACACATTGCTAATGGGGGATTTAAGTAACCATGCAGGGTCTTATGGACCTATCTCTGTTGTAGAATTGTGACCTATATTATATCATACTTGCCAAATTTTTCTGAATGTGACTTTTTTTGCTAATTTGCTGGGCTTGGGATTAACTAGCATTCTTTTGCCACCTTTTATGTTGTATTTATGAAAAAACATTAAAAAAAGTACTACCATACTTTGGATTGTTGTGCTGTTGTAATGTGGACTTAACATCAATAAATAAATATTTAACAAACAGTAGTTGATCCTTTGTGATGCTGCGCTCTGTGGCTGCTATACTGAACTGATAGAGTCAGAAGCATCCCGTTTCACTGTCAAAGCTGGGGAGATCAGATGTTGGGCATGAAATGGCAAGGTCCCAATTCACTGTGTAAGAGGTGGCATCAGTGTGTCACTGGCTGTAGTCTCACCTGATGCTCAAATAGTTAAGACAGAATTCAGAAGTTCCTTGGCGTAATGGGACAGAGGACCCACTTAGTCTGCCAGCCAGTGGTTGCTCTCCTCTCCTAAAGGCCATGGCTGTTTCTTCCCCTGCATCTTCAAAGCCAGAAGGAAGAATTCCCTTCATGAAGACCCTCTCATGCTTTGATTCTGGTATGGAGAGTCCATTCCCCTTTAAAAGTGCATCTGAATAGATCAAGCCCACCCACACAATCTCCTTTCTAAACAGCACTTAGTGTAGAAGCTTTAACTGTACCTTCAAATCCCTTTGATAGGGGTAGGGAGCTGGCTCACCACATAAATATTTGCTGAATACAAATGAAAATCTGAGTTCATATCTGCAAAAACCTACCTAAAAACCTGTCCAATGACATCTGTACCCTCAGTGCTGAGTGGGTAGCAATAGGCCAATTCCTGGGGCTCACTGGTCAGCCAGGTTCAGGGATCTTGTCTAACAAAATAGAAGTGGCTGAGAAAGACATCCTGATGTCAATTTCTGGCCTCCACATGTGCCAGCAATTGTGCCCATGCTGTGTGTACACCATACACACACACAAAAGAAAAAGCAACCTCTTCCAAATAACACCGAGATTCAGGCTTAATTGCATAGAAGAGGTGTGTAGGGCAGCTTACTAATTCTCAAAAATAGTTCAGCAAGCAAATAAAACCAGAAGTACCAGGTATTCACCTGGGCTGTTCAAGGCATGTGACATATTGGGATTTCACCTATAATGCCTGGCATTTCGTTTTTATAACATCAGATCTATTCTTTATGTCAAAATTTCAAAGAGTTTTCCCACGGTACTATAAATGGCAGATATTCATCTGATTCCGTTTTTGTTTTTTGTTNTTTTTTGAGAAACCCGTAGATCAGTTCTTAAAGTAGTTCTCGCTAGACTAGCTATCAGGAACTTACTAGAAATGCAACTTCTTCAGTGGTCCCCAACTCTTCTGAACCAGAAATCTGAATTTTGAGGTCAGACAGATGACTCAGCAGGTAGACACTTGCCAATAAGCCTGATCTGTGTCCAGTCTCTAAGACCCACATGGTAGGGGAGACTGGCATAAATATTTAAATAAGCACACATATGAATGTTTAAAAAGTTAGAAATCTGGGTTGTTCTCAAGCCTTCCAGATCAAAGTCATCATCTGAGGAGGGTTGTTCCCTCATTCCTTCCCAGCTTAGCTGACTCTCAGAACTGTGGTGCTGTGAGCCTGGAGAAGCTGTTAACAAACTCAGTCACAATCATCTCTCAGAGACAATGGTTTTTGTTCATGGTTCCTTTGGTTACTTCATGAGAACAGTCTCTGCCAGTGAGGTGATCTTCAAGAGGCCTCAGGATATGGGAATCAGTGGCTACAGATCAGCAATATGCTGTGTTCTATCACCAAAATTCTTCCCAATCTGAGTTATTTGACCTCACTGTAAACCCTCTCTAAAAATAAGTACATACCTCACAAATACAGTGTGCTGTCATGAAACATAAATAAATACAAGGGACACATCCATTCAAATGACACTGTTACGATTTCGAAGCAAAGGGGGTCCTTCATGTATATATACACACGTTCCTAGCCTGAAGCAGACTTCACAGAGCTTGTTTGTTTTAAAAGCATATATGCCCATAAGGAAAATGGAAAAAGAAGAGACAAATGCCAGAAACAGAGAGATAGGTACTTAAAACAGGCCCATAAAAGCTACCCAACAATTGAAGGAAATGTCATTTAAAAAAGAAAAGAAAGAAACCACTGTTTTCCCAAGACAACGCTCATAAAAGCCTGTAGTTAGCATTATTTTCAATCATGTTCATTCTCTCACAACTATGTCCACCAACTTCTAAACTTCCATTGTTAATAACACATTTCTCCCAAAAACGTTATCTCCCACGTACTTTTTTCTCAGAAGTTACTGCATGATGCACTCCTTCCTATGAGATAAGCCAAGATGGAGGACTGAAGGAATTTTGAGAACAAACAAGAAAGATACTTGCTTAGAATTCATGTCTCAGAATAAAAGGGATTAAATACTAATACAGGGCTTGAAAAATAAGATTTAAAAAGTACATTATGGGCACCATATACTACCAAATAAAATCCCCAGTACCAGGAATGGGTTACATCTTTTTGAGTTGTTGACTCTCATAATATTAAACTATTGTCACTATTACTGGTTACTCTCCAGACTGCTGAAGATATCACATACTTATGTCATCAAGCATAGGAAAACCAAGTGGATGTTTACCCAGAAGACTTACCCTTACTGGCTACTCTTCATAGTTCTGGAAGGTACTACACATACTATGGAGAGAGAAAAGCAATCATCAATATCACCTCACTACTAACCTGTGAGTTAAAATAATTAAACTTCCTGCAAGGTGTGGCAATTGATGCAATAGTGGTACAAAAGTGTCACAGGAGAAACCAAACACTTTTAAAAATGGATTTAGGGTCCACTCTATGAAATGGAACGCATACATGGCACCATTAATGAGCCAAAGCAAAGCTAGATAGATTATGAGCCTCAGGAGAAAACCTACTCCCAACACTCTGCTACATCAGTGGCTCTTAACCTGTGGGCCATGACCCCAGGCAAATCTCTATCTCTAAAAATATTTGCATTACAATTTATAACAGTAGCAAATTACAGTTATGAAGCAGCAATGAAAATAATTTGATGGGTCACCACAATATGAAGAACTGTATTAAAGGGTCACAGCATTAGGAATGTTGAGAACCACTGTGCTAAACGAACAGAGTGATAGGACTCCAAATAACATATTGGTATGCCCATAGATGTGTGCATTCTTCAACCCTCATCACGGAAGTTTCTTCTCGCTGTAGATGGTGTTTGATACAGAACCCCACCACTGGTCCACATGTAGAAAATAAGACTGCAGAATGCTTAGCTGTACATGGAATGTCTCTATCACACTCCTTGGCTTAAGGCTTGAGGATCTATGCAGAGGAAGGATCATAAAGACTGCAAGAGCCAGAGGTGATGAATGGCTTCTAGGAAACGACATTTTCTAGACACGACGGGGAAGGTGCACGCTTGAGCTCACTGAGACTGACAAAACGCACATAACTTGCACAAGCTCAAACCAGACAAAACCCCAGCACAGAAGTGGAGAAGAGGGCACAGAGTCCAAGCCCTCACCAAGATGCTATTCATAATTGATACCTTTGGGGAAAAGGAAATCAGTTAACACTAGATATACCAACTGCACTCCATGGCAGGCTCCATGCTCAGGAGTAGCCATACAACACAAACCGGACTCCATGTTTTTGTTTTTTAAGATTTATTTCTTTATTATGTACACAGTGGTCTGGCTGCATGTATCTCTTCAGGCCAGAAGAGGGCACCAGATCTCATTACAGATGGTTAGGATCTTCCATGTGGTTGCTGGTAACTGAACTCAGGATCTCTGGAAGAATAGCCAGTGCTCTTAACCACTAAGCCATCTCTCTAGTCTCCAGACTCCATGTTTTAAATTGTTGTTGGCTTTTAGTTTGTTTGGTTTGTTTATTTTAAGAGAGGGGAAAGAACAAGAAGTTGGGTGGGTGGGGAATTAGGGAAAGATCTGGAAGGACTTTGGAGAGGGAAAAGAATATGGTTAAAAATATATATGAAATTCTCAAAGAACAATAAAATCATTATTTTAAAGAAGAAAGTGGGGGCAAAAGACATGTTACTGGCCTATCTGGAAAGAAAGAATACATTCTAAAGAGACACTTGTATTTCCCTCTTTGTACATCAGACTATTGGAAGAATGGACCTTTAAGAAATTAATATTTATCCAGGAATATTCTGCGGTGACAAGAAATGGCTGAAGGCATAGGGGCGGCCAGAAGAAGAACTTGTCTCCAAGAGAAAAACTTTACAGCTTGTCGGGTGACCTTGCAGCACAGACTTGGAGCGAAAACAAGGGTAGGCAGGGGAGCAAACCTTGGGCACTGCTTAGTTGTGTATCCTCTGCTTTGTCTTTAAATATGCTCCTGTGTTAGGACCCCAAAGAGAGACTTGAGGAAGGGTTCATTGTGGTACATTTCTTTAATTTCACCAACTACTCGGGAGTTTCTCAAGTCCAAGAGCAGCCTGGGCAACACTAGGAGATCCTAATGGAAAAATAACAAAAACGGAAGTCCAACAACTTGCAGCAAAATAGACCGAATCATCTCAAGTACTTCTTGAGGCCTTTCTCATATTGGCCAGAGTGAAACCAGGAATCCACCACATACCAGTGACATTGAACCCAAGAGTTTGCCCATTTCAACAAGGTCATCAGATACCTAGACCGTCATCGAGAAAGAGGTCAATATTTGACTTGGTATGGTAATTTATCCTACCTCCTCACTAATATGATGAAGAGGTAACTCTCCTATATCCTCTTTCCAGGCCCTATGGGAAGGATGTTATAAATGCTGCAGCTAGTAGGAATGCGATCACTACATCACTATGGAAGCAGGATGAGCCACCCCAAAGATCATCACTCTTTGGCTGTACTCCAAAGAACAGACTTTGGCTTTGTTCTCTATAGCAAGGGAATGCTGGAATTTTAACCTGGCCTATAGCTTCACCCCCACAGAAAGCATATGATAGACAGGTAAGGGCTGCTTTTGTTGGACGATTATGTCATAAGTTTTCCATTCACCTCTGTGAAACATTATAAATTTACTACTAATACTAAGGAAATTAACACAAATGAGCTTTAAAGGAAGCCCAAAACCCAGCATCATAAGGTACAAGTGACATTTGATAAAGGAGAGAAATGGGATTATGTCATTATTACTATTATGGTACGTAAAGCCTTGGCTGAACACTTGAGAGTTTGCTTGCATTGTAGGATTGGCCAGTATTCTCCAGATTATGCTGATCTATCCCACAATCACCTCTCCTTCACCTACCTCCGGCTGGAAGTGTCGGGGAAGCCACCATCCCTACCCCTTTCCCTGTAACAATGGGTGGAACGGTGACAGTGGGAAGATAAACTGTGACTCACTATCCAAAACGCCCTTCACCCTAGTGCTCCAGATAAAAGCGCCTGAGCACTAGCATTGAGCTGGCCTACGGGATCCTAGTCTTCATCTTCTAAGTCCTGCTGTTTTGTTGAATCAGTGCTTTTCCTTGCTCCAACAGTCTGTCCTCAATTCACTGGGACCTTATCAATTCGTTAAGTAAACGGACCGCCTTGGTAACACACACAGTACTGAGAGCATCCTATTTAGATTACTGGTCCCAGAATTCCAAGTTACATTAGAGGTAATTATTCAAACTTAAGACACGTGTATACCTGGTGTGCATTGTACAGAACAGCAAGGTAGAGCTATCAGGAAAGTGCAGGACTTTTAATTGCATAACAAATGAAGACGCAGTATGTACTCTGCTCTTAGATCCTATAATGTAGTTGAAAGACAAAAATTAACATAAATGTCAGCTATTAAATACTTTATTTAGGAATGTTTGTTCAAGCGGGACAGTAGAATAATTTCATAATTCACCCTTTTTCTGATTCACAAAGCTTGGGGGAAAATGCTCCAATCACAATAGGTATCAACTCTTGAAGATCCAAAGCATTCTGTCTTCTCTCATTATTCTGGGTAATAGATGCGTGTAAATTAACTTAGCTTTTCTGCATAAATTATGCCCCCAAACTAATTTGCAACATACAATTCTATCTGTAGAAAGCTTACACAACCCCTTGTAAATAGAATATGAATAAAAATATGAAAAAGCACACATTTTAAAACTGAGAATGAAAACTGAAAACGTTGGCTCTGGCCACCAACCTTTCCTTCAAATGTTCAGCATGGGCTGGACCATGAGCTGCGGGGAGGAGAAAACAGCTGGAGCTGAGTCTTCAGCCCAAGAATTCACTGAAGTTCTTGAGCCTCGGAATTCAAGTGTTCAGTTGAAATTTCTACCAAGTCAGTGAGAATAGGAGGAGAGTTCACGAGGAGTGGACCATGATGATTTATTTCTCCTTTTCCATAGCTCTCCACATATTTCAGTCTGACACAGAAGGGAGGAGCAGCTTATTTTAAAGCGCAAACATACACTCAAGGGTAAGCTTATTGGTAACCTAGTTTTCATTGCTGTTTTTGAATTTTGCTCACATAGCCCATGCTAGTCTCAAGCTCACTATGTAGCTAAAAACAACCTCCATCTTCTATTCTCCCCACCCCATGTATGAGGATCACCATACCCAGGCGAGTGTCACCATACCCAGGCGAGTGTCACCATACACAAGCGAGTGTCACCATACCCAGGCGAGTGTCACCACACCCAAGCGAGTGTCACCATACCCAGGCGAGTGTCACCATACCCAGGCGAGTGTCACCATACCCAGGCGAGTGTCACCACACCCAGGCGAGTGTCACCATTTTCAGGCGAGTGTCACCATACTCGGCTTCTTTCTCATTGCTTTCCTCTTGTCTACACAACAAAACGGCTTCACTGATGACTTCAGAACATGGTGTGTCCAGCAAAGGGAACTGAGGCCTGTACAAGTATAGGTGGCCAAAGACACATGGGACAGAGCATAAGGAAGCTACCCACTCTCTATGCACAAAGTCTCCTACCATGCGCACCACCTGTGAGACATCCTGCGTGTCGCATTACCTAACATGCCTAGAAATGTGGCTACCTAACAGTCCTCCAACTGCCCCACCTTGCATTTAGCAGGCTGTTCCTTCAGTAGTACTAACTGCACTCACATCAGATGTTCTCCTGAACCAAAGACTGTGGATGTAACCTATGGGTAGAGCACTAACTTAGTAGGCAGGCCCAAAGCCCAAGGTTCAAGCCCCAGGACTGAAAAAACAGGATGCTAATAAACTAAGTAAAGAAAGTATGTCAGGGATAAAGGACTCCATATTTAGTACACAGCTTTTGATTTATGGCTCCATTATTCTGAATTTATTAGTACATCTTATTCATATTTTTTATTTGACTTTCTATATATATATATAATCAAAAATCCATTTAGATAATGTTCCACTTGAAAACAGCAATTAGATGACTCCTGGATTCCTGGTTTGGTTCTGTTCTAGTCTGAAGCACAAAGAATTGAACCTGGGGTCTTGCTTCTACTGGGCAAATGCTCTACCACATCCTCAGACCTTGAACTATGTAACCTAGCATGTCCTTGCCTCAGCTGACCAAATATCTGAGATATGAGCACCTTGGTAAAAACATTACTTTTAAAATAAAATATTAAAAATATTTGGAGGATGGTAAATAAAAAATCAACATGAATCTAGTATATAAAAATAGTTCTTTATTTCCCACAAGAGTTCAAGGCAAAAGGAATGCTATCTCTATTGCATTCAGCTATATGTCTTCATCTCTACTCTCCAGCAAAAATTGGTCTCTAGTAAGACCAATGCTTCCCAAGTTGAGGAGGAAGCTCACATTGTGATATCCTGCCTCAAAAATGCACCATAAAACATAAAAGGTGAGCCTCAGCAAGGCTTCTAAGTACTGTGCTGGTCTGAATGCAATGTCCTTAAGGGTTCATGTCTGAACACTCGGTTCCTTCTTGGTGGCACTGTTAGGGGAAGTTATGGAACCTTTAGGGAGTGCAGTCTTGCCGGAGGAAGCATGTCACTCAGGGGTAAGCTTTGAGATTTTACAGCCTGGCTCCACTTCCTGTTCCCTCTCTGTTTCCTATGTATGGATGAAATGTGACCAGCTAGCTTCCTGCTCCGACCACCATACTTTCCCTGACTGCTGCCAGCCTTCCCTGCCATGATGGACTCCATCTCTCTGGAATCATAAGCATCAAGAGACCCTTTCTCCGATAAGTTGCTTTTGGTCATGATGTTTTACCACAGCAACAAAAAGTAACTAATAAAAAATTGATCTCAATCTTCTACAAATACTCTTATTTAGCAACAACACAAAATTGGTGTCTTAGAAACCCAGTAGATACAATTAAACTGTATCACAACAGAATCTTCTATTTTTAAGGCAAAGATACATAAATTAATACTGATGTATTACAAAACGTCTATGTACTAAAATTTCTATGGCCTCTAAAAATAGAGAATTCATACCTTTTAGACTTCAACTGGTCACACATTGTTCTTTTGAAACATGTTCATATAAAGACAGAACCATTTTAGTATCAAATGTCACCCATACAGATATGATTGCCTAATTAATAAAAAAATGTGCACTTGACCCGAATCAACAACCATCACAACAGAATCATCTCTGATTAGATGGTGAGTTGCAATCCTCCATCCACAACCAGAACGTGTCCTGTGATGTATGGAGACTCTAGGAGAAACACAACCGCATGAGCCACGTCGAGAGCCTCTCCAAACCTCCCGAGAAGGATGTTTTTCTTGAAATGTTCTTCTTTCAAGTGTTTTGTCATATCTGTGTGAATAAATCCTGAAAGAGAAATGTCAATTCAGTTGAGAGTATGGATGCTAAAGAAGGCGTCCATCTTTTATAAAGAGAATTTGACATTATTAATAAACATTGTTTAGGAAATACAGGATATTGTTAGCAATTAATTAAGTGTGCAATTTTATTCACTTTAACTCCACGAACAGTTACTGAAAACAAAAAATGCCTAACTCCCAAGTCCATGACTCAAGTCTTAGCAAACATGAAGATAGCACTGTGGAATACAAAGGCGGATACAAACACGAGTGAGATACAGCAGCCATAATCTGCAGGAGAGGGAGTAACTGCTGCATACCCAGTTGTAATGCAATAAAATCTGGTGACTCCCGCATAATTCTATAAATAAAATGCTACAAAATGACTTTCATATAGGTGGGGGAGAAAGTGAGAAACAGTGTTGAGAGATAGTGTTACAAAGATGGTCCTATGAACTGGTTTTGCAATCCTAATAAGAATGAATCCATTCCATTTACTAAACCAAGGTAATTGATGACAGGATAGCCTGGGATTCCAAAGTCCATATAAGAAAAAAAGTCTTAAGGTCATATCTAATCCTGATTAAAAGAAATGTATGAAAAAGATGAAATTTTTAACTCAATATTGGTATATATGCAATGGAGTATGCAGAAAGCAAGTTCTGCAGAGTGAAATATTATATATTCAGTAATTTACAATGGTTGTATGTATGAATATATATACACACCAGGAACAACTACAGGTTTAAGACAGTGATTCTCAGACGAGCAAGGCATGTACTCACTCATAAGTGGATATTAGATAAGCAATAGATAACAAGCCCACAGTCAACAAACCCAGAGAAACTAGGTAACAAGGAAAACCCTAAGAGAAACATACATAGATCCTCCTGGGAAGGGGAAATAGACAAGATCTCCTGAGAAAATTGGGAGCATGGGAGTGGGGGTGGGACAGAAAGGGAGAAAGGGAGGGGGGATGAGAACTTGAGGGAACGGGATGGTCTAGATGGGGGAAGGACAGAGAGGGAGAGCAAGGAAAGAGATATCTTGATTGAGG
>LOEQ01000311.1:695201-706668 GCA_001685075.1 Bramus lutescens | reverse complement strand
AATGGGAGGAGGGGAGGAGGTGGAAATTTTTAATAAAAAAAATTAAAAAAAAAACCCTTTACATTCTCCTTCCTTTGCTTGGTGACCTAGTGCAAGCTGGGGACTCAGCCTCCACCACATTAGGCCTCTCCCCGTGCCACTGCCACCCTTAGCTTCATTGTGCAGTTTGAGGGCTGTACCATAGCTGCCTCCATCAAGACTTTGATTTGCTCTTTTTCCTCTGCCCGGCAAATCCTTTCCCTCACCTTATGCCCTAGCTGGTCCCTAGTCACACTGCATACATCACTTCCAAGGAGCCTGTAAAGTGAACCCCTCCCTTCCCAGAGCACACCACAGTGCCTGTGGCCTCGCCTGTATCCCTCCCACAAAAGCCTCAGGGGAGGAGGCTGCCTGGCTGACTCAGCAATGCCCTGGGGCTGCTCAACAGTGCTTTATTAGGGTGGACACTCACAGACAGAGCAGGTGGGGGTAAGGGATACAGGACTAGGCAGGGATCCAGCCTCGCCCTCATCCCAGGAAGGGCTCTAAGGCTCAAATCATACTAGATGGGTCCTAGTTGAAGTCATAGGAGTGAGGTTTTGTCTTCTCCAGTTCCAACCATCAGTCACCGGGGGCAGGGTGACCTGACAATGTGGTGAGAGAGGGAACACAAGTGTCACACCCCACTGGAGAGTTCTTATCGTCAGCAAACTTCTATTAAAGGGAACAGCTTAGTGTCCGTAGCAGGCAGGATGGATGCCACCAGGAAATGGGAATGAGCTGATCTACACATTGGTAGCCAGAATGCTTCTTGTCACATTGCCCTCAATAGATGCCAAAGGAACAAGGGGCATACATTTTTCAGCCGCAGTCTAGCTCTCTTTTATGCCCAGTTTAATGATTTCTCTAGTGGATCAAATTCCCTCATTTTCCCAATCTTGACTTTTGGGGGTGGGCTTCTTCATTTTCTTCAACCTTTCCCAAACTCTAACCACTTTTGAGGGGTTCCAAGCTTGGGTGACCCTGGTTTTTTACCTCTTGTGTTTTGTTAAGAACTAGACAAAGACAGGTGGTGGTAGTGCATGCCTTTAATCCCAATACTATGAAGACAGAGGAAATGGATCTCTGTGAGTTCAAGGCCAGCCTGGTCTACAGAGAGAGTTCCAGGACAGTCAGGGCTATAGAGAGAAGCCCTGTCTCAACCCCAACCCCACTCCCACCAATCAATCAATCAATCTATAGAACTAGATGAGCGTGAGCATGGTTATTAGTGTTTCTACAACTTAATATATTTTTTGAATATTACTATTTTTATTTGTGTGTGTGTGTGTGTGTGTAAATGTATGCCCTTGGAGTTTTGAAAGGGATACTAGAGCCTCTGGAACTGGGGTTACAAATGATTGCGAACCACCCAACAATTGAACTCTGGTCCTTTGGAGGAGCAGTAAGCATTATTAACTGCTGAGCCTCATCTCTCCAGCCCCAGTTCAATTCAGTTAAAGATCAGACTGGTTCCAAGTCAAAACATTTGCAGCTCTCAAGCAGTGAGATTGCTGGGGGCCAATTTGTTGTTTTATTGTTTATTTTGTGTGTGGGTGTGGCTGTGTGTCACAGTTTGAGTGAGCAGGTCTGGGGACAACTGTGAGAGTCAGTTCTCTCCTTCCACAGTCTGGGTTCTGGGGCTCAAACTCAGGTTGTCAGATGTAGCAGCAAAGCCTCTTTAGACACTAAGTTTTCCATCTCCCTGGTTCTAATGTAAGCTTTTAAACCATTTGACTAGAACAAATTCACTCCACAAAAATCTCCACATACTTTGGGTCCACCCTAAGATATATTTCCGTTAGATTAATTTTAGATTCAGACATTCTTATTCATGGATTCAACTAGCTGTGGATCAAGTGTATTCAGAAAAATAACTGCCAGTGCTGAACGCGTACAGGCTTCCATCAGTATTGCGTAAATAACATAGCAAAGCGTCAACGCATGAAGTGTCCACTTTGTATTGGGTGTCACAAATAATCTAGGGACAAAGCAACGAACAGCAGGGTGTGCACACATATTACACAAATACTATGCTCTCCTGTGTAAGGGTCTTCAAAGAATTTGGTGTTTGAAGCAACTTCCCTGTGGGGATTCGCATGGACTGTTAAGAGGATGCAGATGCGCCTAGACCTCCAACTTCTAAGCTCCTCTGCGAGGGCATTTGCAAGGGAACCAGCAGCCTCATGCAACTTCCTCTCCAGGACAGACATGAGCCAAAACAAACCATTCTTTTTTTGAAGTTGCTTTTGTTGGGTATCTTGTTGCAACAGCGAGAAAAGTAGCAATTAACTTGTACCCCTGTGATACTAACAGAAGCACTGAGGACACTTTTGTCAAAAGCTTGCCTGGAAGGGTTGGGGGCCGCTGCTCAGTCTTTACTGGGAAGCTCCATGGAGCCATGTAGAGTGAAAGAAATGATGTGGCAAGAAGGTTCTCTTCTCCAGTGAGCTTGTGCCCTCAGCTTATGTGTTTTTATTTTATTTTTCATTTTCTGAGATAGGGTTCCAGGTATCTCAGGCTGAAGTCAACCTTCCTATGTAGCAGAGAATGACCTTTAACTCCCGATCTTGCTTCTTCTACCTCTGGAGTGCTGGGCTTACAGGTGTGCATCATTGAGCTGGCTTATGCTTTGCCGGCGTTTGGTCTCAGGTCTTCACGCCTGATAGGCAAGCACTCTACCAACTTAGCTACATCCTCAGCTTATTCCCCAATGGAATTTTCTTTCTGGGGGAAGTTCAGATCAACCAGACTCAGCCAACAGTTGAGCCTTTGGGATGGTTAAGAGCACTTTCTGCTCCTCCAGATGACCACAGTAAGAGTCTGGAGTGTAGACAGCTCACAGCTGCCTGCAACTCCAGCTTGTGAAGAACAGATGCTCTCCTCTGGCTTCTGTGTACATCCCATACACACACACACTATACTCACACACACACACACACAAATTTAAAAAAATTTTAAAACCATTTTTGAAGCTGAGTTGTGAGATAGGTGTTGGGTCTTGCTTATCTTTACACAAAATTAGTAATATTTCACACACAGCTGTTACAAGTGTTTTCACATACAGTATCTCATTTGAATCACGTGTACACACATTCATGCACACACATACTTTTTTCAGTGGAAAATGAATTACTGTTCTCATTTTTACAGAGAAGGAAACAGATGTCTGGAAATCAAGAAACTCCCCTAGGGCTACCCAGATAACAAATGGCAGGGCTAGCATTTGAACCCAGGACTTCTGGTGCCACATATGAAGGTGTTTCAGAGAACCCTTATGTAGCACGTGGCTGTTGTGCCACAAGTGCTCCACGCTTTTTGGTGAGCTGAATTGCCTGTGCCTTCTGTCACTCACAGCCAGTGGTCTCCTTCTTTAGTGTAGGGAACGAGGAGAGGGTGATGGTCTAGGATGTGGGAGCTAATGCATTGTGTCAGTGAGGTCAGGGGCACTCGTTTACTTCCCTCGAAGATGAGTTGCATTGTCTCTGGTAGTGAGCTTGGTTCTGTGACCCAGACCACCATATTAAATAGCCAGGATCAACACNGGCCAAAGAATTTGGAAGGAGCAGGGAAAACGCATCACCAATTCTAGGGGACAGGGAAAAAAATCCTTTTGTTCTTGTCAAGGAGAACTAACTTTAAGAGCTCTAAATGGACATTTGTGGAACTGAACTCAGTGAGTTAAGTGGATCTGGCTCAGAAAGAGTTTGTTTGTTTGAGACAGGATTTCTCTGTGTTCCTGACTGTCCTATAACTAGCTCTGTAAACCAGACTGGCTTGGTATCCACCTGCCTCTGCCTCCCCAGTGCTGAGATTAAAGGCATGTGCCACCACCACTGGGCGCAGAAAGTCTTCTTGAAGGGGAGGGATGTGTCAGACTAAAGCCAGAGCTGAGTACAGAAGAAGCAGTGGCTGGGAAGCCCAATCCAGCAATGGCAAGAGTTGCGAACAGAAGATAACGGGGTGCACTTCCTGCCGGAGAACTTAGAGGCCTGGGGAAACAGGAATGGCTCACAGCTCTGTCTGCCAAATCTCACATTCAAGATCCCAAACCAAACATTCCACCGGATTCTCATCTTGCATCCCTACAGCTTGGCCTGTGGTCCTGATGGAGAGGCAGACACTTGGGGACCAAAGAGCTCTTCTTGCCACTGATCATCTTTATCCACTAAACTCGGTGAGGGCTGAGGGACACACCTACCTGGTCTAAATGGCACTGGGCACAGTTCTTGAAGTCCCTCCTCAGATGTATGGAGTGAAAGGATTAAAACATACCACAAAACCAAGCCAAACATAGGAGCTATTTGGTGCATGTCAGGGTGACTGGATGGTGCCGAGGAGTCCTTTGAGGAAGATTTGTGGGAAAGGGCTGAAGACAGCTTTGAACCGTTGGAGGTTTGGCACTTGAAGGCAGAGAGGGTGGAGAGAGGTTCATCTCCCTTTAGGCAACTTAACTTGTCCTGGGTTCACCTTCAGCCACTGCCACAGCTGACATCCGCAAGTGAGAGCAGCACCACCATAGGCGCCCTGTTCATTGCCCACTTTCGTCCCCTGCAGGTCTTTCTCTGCTGCCTACAGGAATCTGCTCAGCCGCTCTGCTCTGTGTGCAAGCCTGGAAGGTCTTGGAATTAACTCCAAAGGGAGCGGAACTCTCTAGAGTCACGCTTTGTTCTTCCACGCTGTGGGCTGTGGGGCCTAACACACATTCTTCAGGGCCTTCTCAGAGACTCTGAAGAAAGACTGAGCTCTGGTCATCTCCAGGGATGATCAAGATGCATAAAGTCATCCTAGACTGACATGCCCTCTTCCTTGCATGGCTTCATGGATGTAAAGGCCTCAATCCCATGTACGGCTTCGCTTTCCAAACTGCCCACTTACATGCATGCCTTTGCTTGGAAGGAAGGTGGATGAAGACTGAGAATTAACCTCTGGCTTTTCTTCCTATATCCAGGAAAAAAAATAGCTGCTCCGGAGACAAGAGAAAGCCAAGTGAGAGTCACAGGAGAGGGCACAGGTTCTACCATAGTAGAGCTGCCAGGAATCTCCTGGGTGTGGTGGGGAAGCTCACATCTATGCGGTATGGAGACAGTCCACTGAGGGCAAAGCTGCCAATCTCCTCAAACATCTGTCAAGTCCTAGTCTAGGATTGGAGTGGGTGGGATGGGGTGGGAGAGAGGTGGATGGAGAGGAAGGGAGGGAGAGGGAAGAGGAGAAAGAGACAGAGACATAATGACAGACAGACAGACATACAGACAGACAGACAAATGGATGGGGCATCTTCAGCCTACCTTCCGCACTTTGTGGGCCTCTTGTCCACAGCCAACTTTTCAAGTCCCAATCCTAGCGTTTGCTGGGGAATCCACTGTCTGACAAACTAGACAGACCCCTCAGTCCCATCCTGTCTTCTGCAAACGTAACACCAAAAGGGCAAGCAGCCACCTGGCTTTATCCCACCCATAGGACAGCTTCTGAACATAGACCTGGTTGAATTTCATGCCACACAAGCAAGATATGTTCATGAAAACCTTGGGGGTTTCTACGGCAACCATCGGGCTATGAATTTGAGAAAACCTGGGTGCTGAATGCCTAGAGAAGCCAGGCCACTGAATTTAGAGAAAAACAGAGGTGTACAAGTCACACCTCGGCCCACAGAAGGGGGCAGAGCATGAAAGACGAAGGCAAGACAGAATTTTCCCCTCATGAAGAAAACAAAGGCCTTGAATTGTGTAAAAAAGTGGGAGAAGAAGGGAAGGACGAGAAGGGACAAGAAAGGAGGGTAACTCAGCAGTTTGGGTTGGTATTAAAAAGTGCTCAGTTGGGTTGGAGAGATGGCTCAGTAGCTTGGGGCACTGGCTGTTTTTCCATAGGACCCAGCTTCAATTCCCAGCACCCACATGGCAGCTCACACCTGTCTATAACTCCAGTTCCAGAGAATCTGACACCCTCACACAGACACAAATAGAGAAAACACCAATGCACATAAAATTAAAATAAAAAAGTCCTCAACCTAGCAGCGATAGTGCATGCCTTTACTCCTAGCACATGGGAGGCAGAGGCAGGTGGATCCCTGAGTTTGAGGCCAGCCTGGTCTACAGGGAGAGTTCCAGAACAGCCAAGGCTACACAGAGAAACCCTGTCTCAAAAAAAAAAAAGATAGATTAAAAAACTTTAAAAGTGCTTAGTCATTCAAAAATGGGTTAAACCATCCCCTGAGTTGGTGGTGTAGACTTGTTCCACTCAGCAATTTTTCTGGTCCCAAATGAACTTATCAAAGTGCAGAGGAAGGACTGGGAATCAGAAAGGAGAGAGGACCGTGGGAAAGATCAGGTGAAAGAATGCCATCAACAGTGGCTAGGCACGCCCCCATATCAGGACAGTTCCCAATTCCTGCCTCCAGCTTTCTCCCATCTCCTCCAGGGCCTGTCTTCACAGACAGTAGAGTTTGAGATTCAGAACACTGGCTTTGGACTATCAGAACCAAGCGGCCTGGAGTCACCGTTACAAGCTGGCCAGTTCTTGTTGGACGAGCGCTTATCTTTTCTCCGACCTCAGGTTCCTCAGAACTAGAGCAGAACAGCATGAAGGCAAGGGCTTTGTCTGCCTTACCCACTGGAGTATCTCTAGAGACCCACTGTGTGCAAACCCATCTGTGGATAAATCAATAAATGTCTAAAGTCAGAATAGTACCGCCACTACTCCAAAGGCAAAGAGTTACAGTGGCCCTGGAACCCAACTCACTTCATTGAAGTGGGATTCAGGGACTGTGGGGTGGCTCTGCAACTAAAAGCCCTTGCTTGTATCCAAATAGCACATGAGTTCAATTCCAGTCACTTGCAGTGGAAGAGGCGAATCAGACTCCCCAAACTGCTCCCTTACCTCCGCATATACCACGGTTAGAGTGAGCCCATACTCACACACAGACACACAATTATAAGTTAAATTAAAAACTTTTAAAGTCAGGATTCAGCTGTGTCTTGTCTCTGAGGTTAGATAATCTTTCTGTTTCTTCATCAGTAAAATGAGGACCATGACAGCACACCTAAACCGAGAGTGCTGTGTTGAGGCTAAAAAGACTTTACTATAAATAAAATACATAAAGCCATATCTGGGTTGACTGTGGTATCACACGCTTTGCTTTCAATCCTGAGAAGCAGAGGCAGGCAGATCTCTGTGAGTTCAAGGCCAGCCTGGACTACACACAGAGTTCCAGGCCAGTCAGAGCTACACAGTGAGACCCTGCCTCAAAACAACAGCAAGAACCAAGAATCAAAAAGAANNAAAAAAAACACCTGAGGCGGAGAGATGACTCAGAAGCTAAGGGCACCCTATGCTTTTGCAGAGGGCCTGGCTTCTGCTCCCAGCATCATGTGGCGGGTCACACCCCTAGTTCCAGGAAGTCCAGTGCCCTCTCCTGGCCCCTGTGGAACAAGGCTAACACGGTACACAGGCATGCATGAAGGCAGGATACTTATATACATAGAAAGTATCTTCCTGGCTATGTAGTTTAGCTACTGTTGCTATTATTAAGAAGGGACAGAAATCCAGAGACCTGTATCTCATGTTTAATCCCAACCTTCTCAACTATTCCACTTCATCCTACTCTGGTAAAATGTAAGCGAGTGTTATTAGTTTCCAATAGAGAGAATACTTTCTACCAGACACCTCATGACCTACTACATGTCAGCTCACACTAAATGCAGGCCATCACCATTGTGCTTGAAGTCATTCTGACCTTAACAGCCCCGTAGGATGATGACAAAGCCAGGGCTTTTGCCTTCCAGATCAGCACAGCGCAGGAGCAGGCTACGGGGGCGGGCGGAGGGAAGGAAGGATCCCCAGGAAAACTGCTGTTGGCACGCACTGAATGAGCCGAGAGGGAGCCGAGCTGACTGTCATGTTCAGCTTAGCCGCAGGCTATAGAAGCAGACTTGAGTAAGAGCAAACAGGAGAACAGCGGTACAGTGAAGCAGCGTGCACACTGGCTAGAACCGGCTGTTAATACACCAGACCAATTTCTTCGAAACAGCTACTTCCACTCCCAGTCAGAGGGGCAGCTGCAATTCTTCAAGAAGTATTCATGCTTCCGCTTAGTTTTTCAGCCCAAGCTGAGGGGTGTGGGGAAAGGAAGAGCAGGGGGCTGCTCTGGCTCTTGGGCTCACGATTTCTTGTTGAGAGAATCGATTAATACTAAGGCAAGATTGTTTATGATTATACCCTCAAACAGCTAACTGCAACAATTGGCTAAGGCAAAGGAGACATCACTTCATTTGTTCACCCTTCCACACATTCATTTACAGACCTGAGTGTGCACACGTATGTGTGTGTGCTACTATAGAGCAAACCCAGGGCCTTGCACCACTATCCCCACCATCTTTGCTATGGTTTCTATTACTGCAATGAAACATAACCAAGAAGCAAGGTGGGGAGGGAAGAGTTTTATTTGGCTTGTACTTCCACAGCACTGTTCCCCATTGAAGGAAGTCAGGACAGGAACTCAAACAGGACAGGATCCTGGGGCCAGGAGCTGAAGCAAAGGCCATGGAGAGCTGCTTCCCCTGGCTTGCTCCACCTGCTTTTTTATAGAACCCAGAGCCTCTAGCCCAGGGATGGCACCACCCACTGTGGGCTAAGCCCACCCCTGTTGATTGAAAAAATGTCCTACAGCTGGATCTCATGGAGGCATTTCCTTAACTGAGGATCCTTCCTCTCTGATGACTCTAGCTGGTGTCAAGTTAACACAAGACCAGCCAGTACACCCGCTCTCTGCCTTTTTTATCATGAGGGTTCATTTCGTGAAGGCTGGCCTGGAACTTGCTATGTAGCTCTGAGTGGCTTTGAACTCACAATCCTCCTGTCCCCACTTCCCAGTTTGCAGAGCTCACATTTCTGCGCTACCACACCTGAATAATATATTTTTTTAAATCCTCATTTAATTACACGAGCTAAGTTGTGGGGCGAGCCTAAGGAGTAGGGTGCTACATTCCTGACCCTTAGGGACCTGGGCCTCAGTGACACTCAATGAGTCGTTCTATGTGAGAACCATGACATAGGGTAGAAGGTGATCATCCTCTGGGAGGCTGGAGGCCTATTTGGTGTTCACTTTCTGAGAGTGACCTGTCTGAGGAGCGTCTTATTATGTATTCCCAGCTGTCCTGGAATTCACCATGTAGACCAGGCTGCACGGGACTCACAGAGATCCTCCTGCCTCAGCCTCGGAGTGTTAGGTATAAAGGCGTGTGCCACCAAGCCCAGCTTGCATTTTCTTGAGGAATGAATGGAGAGGGCTCAGCCCACTGCTAGTGACGTCATCCCTGGGTCAGGTGACCCTGGGTTGTATAAGGAAGTAGGCTGAGGAAGCCATGGGGAGCCAGCCAGTGAATAGCCCTCCTCCTTGGTCTCTGCTTCAGCTCCTGCCTCTAAGTTCCTGCCTGACTTCCCTTCATGGTAAACTACAAACTGCAAGATAAAATAAACTTGGGTTTTATTTTATGAGATAAAGTTCCTTCCCAGGTTGCTTTTGGTCGCTGTTTCTCCCAGCAGTAGAAAACTAGCTAGGACAGGAACGCCACCTGGAGAACAAAAGACCGCTGATGAGAGAAACCCAGGAAAGGGAGTAGAGATGGGATAGGAGTTAAAATCCTACCAAACCCTACCCTGCCAAATAGAGGCCTTGTTTCGGGACAACCGCTTAACAATATTTAATAAGGTCTGATGACCTGCAAAGAAGACAGTAGAGCAGGGACACCAATCCAGATTCTTCTGTAGTGGTAGCATAGTACCCTATGGCAGAACCCGCCAAGTACTTCTCCATTGGTCCACACAGGACTCTGTGGCATGTTTCTATTGTGCCCATTTTACAGGTTCGGCAGCTCAGAGAAGTTAGCAAACACTAATAATAGAAGAGGTCACATTGAAAACCGGGGTCTTTTCACCCAAAAGCTTGTAAAAGAGAAATGAACTCCAGCTCTGCACGGTATTCATACCCTCCCCTATCCCACAGAGGGAGGTGCCGCTCAGGGAACAAGGCGCTAGCAACATCAGAGCCCACAGGCGCAGGGAAAGCTGTCTTCTGAAGAGATCCCACAGGGAAGCAGGGCTGCCCGACCTGAAAGGATTCCTCTGGGCTTTGGAAGGGACTTCCCACCGAGAGCTGCTTCCAGGCCCACCACACCGAGCCTTCCTTCCACAGGGTTCCTGCGTAACTTCACCGTCGGGCGCCGCATAAAGTCGCCTCCGAAAAGCCATCCTCTGATTCACGGTGAATGAATTCCTGGCCGACGCTGTCAGGACGTAAAAGGCAGGTGTAGCTCCCCTGACGCTTTGAGTAGGTACTTGTTCCGATCATGCAGTCTCTCTAGGAACAGTTTCTCAAAGGAGTGATGTGTAATTTCTCCTCCGTAGCAGAGGTGAGGGGGTGGATCCTGAGGAGGAAATACTGATGGAGGACGTAGGGGGAAGATGCCATCCTGGATCAGATCTGGGGAGATCAAAGGGTAGGGGTGAGCCTCACTTCTGGAGGTGCTCGGTTGGAGGTAGAGAGGTAGGGGGTGAAAGCCTGTGAGGAGAGAGGAGAGAGAGGGATTAAAAGTGTGTGGGGAGGAAAAGCAGTTTCAGATTCCCCAGAGGATAGATGGGAGTCCAGGCTTCCTGCTACCCATCATTCTCTTCGGGAAGCTCCGTGTCTGTGTGGCTGCTCCTCTACGCCCACCCCATCTCTCCCATCCCCACCCTGGCAGCACCCCCTCCCTCCCTTTTACCCTTCAGGTAGCAAATGCCTTCCAGCCTCTTTGTAGTGGTTTAGTCTCCAGGTTACCGCCTTACCTTCCTTTGTACCACCTCACAGATCATAATCAAATCCAAGTGCAGATGCCCCAGCAGCCCTGACCCCTGACCTCCAGCCCACAGGCGTCCTTACCACCTACAAAGCGAGGTCTCAAACTCTACCATGCACCAAAATCACCTGCACGGCACAGGGCTTGTTTGTTTGTTTGTTTGTTCGTTTGAAACAGGGTCTCCATAGCCCAGGCTAACCGCAAACTCACCTTGTAACCAAGGATGACCTTGAACTCCTGGTCCTCCATTTCCCCAGGCCTGTACCACTACATCCAATTTAGGCCGTGCTGGCGATGAAGCCCAAGACTTCTTGCATTTTAGGCAAATGCTCTACCACCTGAGCTATGCCACAGCCCAGTGGAGGGCATTTTTAAAGAGAGTTGTGAAGTCCTCTGAGTATTAGGTGTCCAAAGGATTCTCATTATCTGGAGATACTAGAAGTTACTGTCCATTCAGCCTAGGGTCAGGCTCTGGCCTATGTTGAAACTGTAACTGAGTTATTATGTGAACAGTTTGAAGATAGGTATGTAGTGATAGGGGGGCACAGGCCTGCTTTTCGTCCGGCCCAGCTCCCGCTCGGCTAGCTTATACCCCGAAATAACAACACACAAATTGT
>LOEQ01000311.1:624150-634645 GCA_001685075.1 Bramus lutescens | reverse complement strand
TCTGTAATGAGGTCTGGTGTCCACTTCTGGCCTGCAGACATACACACAGACAGACTATTATATACATAATAAACATAATAATAATTAAAAAATAATTATTAATGAAGTCTTAATAAATACTTGTGAAATTAAGGGCATGAATAGGAATTTCTTAAACTAAATGCACTGATACAATACTGTTCAAAGTCACACTCATTTGATATTTACACGTTGAAGAATGACAGTAGGGAAATATGAAAAGTCTTTGCTTCCCATAAACCATTATGTTCCTACAAGATCAGAAATCTTTTTGTGTACCAGAAAGACCACTGCAGTTCATAACATATGATAGTCTGAACTGTGAGCTAGGTATTTCAAGCCCCTTTTGTTGGTGTCATGTGATCTGGGTAGGGCAGGTTGACCGTACTGTGTGTTCAACTTGGGCTCATTGTACATTTGATTTTTGAATTACTTTTGATTGCTTTGAATTTAGGAACCTTTCACTATTGCCAATGTTTCTGTTATACCCTCCCTCCCCCCACCTTCCAGCTGTGCCACAGCTGGCCATAGCCCACAGTTTAAGCCATCCAGGGCTTAAAGGATATAAGTAAAGTTTAATAGGAATGGGGCATATTGTTACCAAGATGTTGACACTGACTTCTTAAAACTCTAGTTAAAGATTTTACTTATTTATTTGTTTGCTTATTTATTGTCATGAGTGTGACTGTATGTCTCTGTTTGGCATATGTGTACATGTGTGTACAGTTGCATGCGCCTGTGTATGCATTCAGAGACTGGAAGAGTGTACCCTCCTCTGTCACTCACCAGCTATGTATTCCTTTGAGGCAAGGCTCACTGAACCTGGAGCTTGTGTTTTCTCAGCTAGGCTGGAAGACAGCACACCCCAGAGATCTTCCGTCTCCACCCACTGCAGAGCTAGGCAGCGGTACAATCAGAACATTGTGGGTGCTGGAGTCTGGACTCTGGTCCTCGTGCGCGGGCAGGAAGTACTCTTAGCTACTGAGCCATCTCCCTGGGCCTTAGATCATTGTCTTTAATGTAGTGATGCTGAGGTGTTGCCTGTGGCGTCTTCTTAGTCTCTTGCACGCCTTTTCATCTGCGGAGTTCATCCAGCTGTCACCTCTGGTCTCCAGCTTCCGCTATCACCTCCCTGGTGTGGAGGGGGTCTCCTCTTCCACTCATAATTCTAAATTTTAACTCTTATTTCTTTACTTTCATAAATAGACCACTTCCTCGTGCTATCCACTGTCATCCTGTGGCTCTAGCACATTTGCTTCATACGATGGCTGCCTGTTTGTAGGTAAGAGATGTAGCTCGGTAGATTAAGGCCCAGAGCTTAATCTCTACACTACCACCTTCCCAAATTCCCATTGTAATGGGTCTTCATTCCCTCCCACACCAATCACTTTCTGTATGAATTCTTTTCTAGGCATTTCATGTAAGTGAAATCAAGCAACATGCAAAGTTTGGTTTGGTTTGTTTTGGGCTTGATTTTGAACATCACATCTTTCATTTAGCACAGTAATTTTGAGATACAATTACACTCTAGTGTGTCAGTGTTTTTTTGTTTGTTTGTTTTTGTTTTTTACTGATAAACAATGTCCCGGTGTGCAGATGTGCCACGTTTGGTTTTCACATACATAAACCAAATAAAAGCTCATATATAAACCAAATACATAAATGGACTTGCTGTGAAGACTCACAGGCAAGATTTTTGAGGAATATGTTTTCACTTCTCCTAGGTAGAAAGCTAGAAGTAGAATTGTTGGGACACATGGAAAACTCAGGTCTAACTTTTTTTTTTCCTTTTCTGAGACAAGATTTCTCTGTGTAGCCCTGGCTGTCCTGGAACTCACTCTGTAGACCAGGCTGGCCTCGAACTCAGAGATATGTGCTACCACTGCCTAACCAGGTTTAATGTTTTAAGAAGTAAGAAAATTATATTCACAGGTGGCTGCATTATTTTACATTCCTATGCCGGAGAGAGAGAGAAAGAAAGAGAGCGAGAGAGAGGGATNGAGGGAGGGAGGGAGGGAGAGAGAGAGGGAGATGGGGTCTCACCAACACTTGGTATTGCCTACTTTTCGTTGCAGCTGTCCCTAGTTGGTATGTGGTGGCATCTCACTGCAGATCGGGGGATTTTTCAGCCCTTCCTTTTCTGACCACAGTGCCCCTTTTCTACCAGTTTCTAACCTAGAAATACAGTTTAAGTTAGTCCTGCCCCCCCCTCACCCCTGCTAATGCGCCGCAGAAGAGAACTGCTACAGTGTCGCTCTGGGCCAGCTCCAAAATGTTCTCCTTTCCCTCTCAGGGTCCACATCATCTCATACCCAGGGATCTAACCCTAGATGTATATTTTAACTGCTTTCCTGCTCTGCAAACCTCCCATCCAGATGCTGCATGTTAATAGGTAGAATAGCAACATGCAAAGAAAGGGCAGGTGTGGGTGTGAAGCCAGGGAACTCGGCGCATCCTCAGTAGCAGCCTTGGTCACCACGTGACCGTGCGCTGGTCCTGTAGCTTCTCAAAACCCTGTTCCTTCATTAACCTCCCCGAGCCCCCATTTTTCTCATGAGCAAAGTGAACTAATAATAGAAGCAGAGTTATAGAGTTGTTCTCTAATAGAATTAGCTTAGAAAGCCCTTAGTATGATGCCAGGTACAGGGAGAGCACTCAAATCAGCATTGGCTTAGAGTGTTAATGATTGTATTATTACCGCCTCTCAGGAGGTAGCCATCTCCTGGCCCTGTCACATGGTTTGCATAAGGATCACACGTGGCTGAGAATGTGGAAAAGCTTTGAAGAATGCTGTGCAAATGATAGCTACGTGGGTTTCCCTTACTCAAGGGGAAGCAGGTACAGCACAGGTTTCGCCCCTAGCCTCACATTTAAATCTGAATCTCTGTGCTATTTAACAGCTGTGAGGACCGGAGCAAGTTATTTACCCTCTCCAGATTGGTGTGTTCTTCTGTGAAACGGGTACACAATTAAAAGTCACAGTCAGAAGGATGCTGTAAGGAGGCTGTTGTACAGTGTTGAGTCAACTGTAACCTTTTCGCTTCTTTTTTTTAAATTAGCAATGTATCTTTTATATATGCTTTCTCTAGATTGTTTCTTTTAATCAATTCTCACTGTATCTTTAAAAAGAGGTTTAATTTTTTTCTTTTATGTGTATAAGTCTTTGAGGATGGTATGCCCTCCTGTGTAGGCGCCCTTGGAGGCCAGAAGAACGCATAAGATCTCCTGAAGCTAGAGTTGCAGATGGTTGTGAGCCACTGTGGTGGATGCTTGAGAACCAAATCTGGGTCCTCTTTGGTAAGTGTTGCTAGCCGCTAAGCCACCTCTGCAGGCCCAGTTCCCCTTATATTTGCCCAACTGTACTCCCCAATGACCCTACCATGTGTCTAGACAGAGGCTGCCGGGTGGACTGAGCCAGCTCTACCTCAAACAGATTGGTTTTAACCTCAGCTCCACACTTAGCTGCAGGTTTTAGTCACTTGCCTTTCTGAATAAGAAAGGTCCTTACTCCCATAAAACAGTTCGTACCTCATGGGGTTTTCTGAGTATTAAATAAGATAAATTGTTTGGGTGCGTGGCTGGCCTGTGCTAACAGCTCTGTAAAAGACAGCTGTCACTCTGATCATTTTTAATGTCCTTTGTCATTCCTGTTTTCTGATTCACAGCTACATGGCTACTGTGCCCTTTTCTAGTGTCTGACATGGCACCTTGCCTGTCCCTCCTGGCCATCCTTTCCTCCTGCATCCAGGGAGTCACATTCTTACAAGGTCATTTTAACCTTTGGCCCTTCAGGAAATTGTCATTCCTTTCCCCAGACTCTTGACTCATGCTTCGTTTTTCTTTTCTCTGGAAGCCTGTGGTTTTTAGCACGCCTGTAGTTCAATTAAGCTCTTAACTGTTATTAAACATTTTTTTATTGTTGTTTCCTCAATAGAACTGTAAGATGTCTTCAGCTTCTCTTGCACTCTCCCTCACTCCTGCTTAATTTAACACAAATGATCGACGATAGAAGATCAAACATGCAAAATAAAAAATTTAACCCACGGTCTTTGGTCATCTGTATAGCGCCCTCAATTCCAATGAGTTGAGACTGATTCTGACCAAAATTACTTATTCTCAAGCAGCACAGAGTGGAGAAGGGGTTGATAAAGACTCCCCAAATCAAGGTCAGGGCTACTTAAGTAGACAAAGCCTGCCTCTCTGGGCACTAAAACCCTTGTTTTTGTTTTCCTCTGACTTCTTGGGGTTTCTCTGCAATTCCAACCCCTTCCTCCAATCCCAGAAGGGCTGCCTCCCTCAACAAGCCCTCTGAGCATCTGCCTGGCTTCAGTTTCTGAAGAAGGACCTCTAGGTTTCAGAGTTAGCCTTTTCATTCATCCCATAATATTCCTTTGCTGCAGTCTGTAACTATGGAGGATGTGATTATGGCCAGATAGCTTCTCAGAATAAAGTGGAGTTAACCCTTTATTGTGTTTCCCCCAAAGGCTTGGGGAAGCGATATCTTCTATCCAAAGGTATGAATTTCTAATGGCAGAATTTAAAGGAGTGTGCTAAGTAATCTCAATGAAGGAGATTGGGTACAAGCATGAAGGGAACATTGTGGGGGATTTCTCAGTACCTCTAAAATCTCTCTCTCCAGCTCATTCCGCTCTGGACCATCTGGAGATAACCAAACCTAACAATAACTGACATCTCTGGGATAGTCACTTTGTCTCGGGCACTATTTATATGTAGCCACTCATGGTCATTTATTCCCACCAGGCTTGAGGAAGAGAAATACTCCATGCCACAAGGTCTGGCATAGTCAAGTTATTTTCCTAAGGTCACAGCTTCCTGGTGGCAGAGCATGGAATCAAATTCAGGCAGCTTCACCAAGAGCCCCTCCACCCAGAGGTAGCTCTCACCAGATTGCTATATGAGGAAAACCTCGACGTCATCACAGCAGACAAGGTGCTGTCCCTCTGCTGAGCAGGACACTGCATGGAGGGCGGGCGGTGCTGGCTCAGCTGCCTGTCTGAACCCACCTGACCTTCAGTTCGCCTTAAATGCCTCCACCTCAAGGAAGCAAGGTTCCCGTGGCCCTCCCCACTCAAACAGCAGCTCTCTTCTGATTGCCATCTTGCTTCTTTGCCTCTGCTCTGCTGTTTATTAATCACCTCCTTTCTTGCCTTGTGGCTATTTATATACATTGTCACACAGCCGAGCCCTTGCCCATCGCTGAGTCCTCAGCTTCGCACTCGGAAAACTCTGCTTGGTTGTTTTTGCATTATTTCTCCTGTCTACCTGGATACATCTCTTTTGCATGCATCCGCCACCCGGTATTTATCCATATCAATTATTATAACTGATTATAAATGTCTACTTATCAATATTCCTAACTAGGTAGACCCCCAGATTCCAACACCAGGGGGGGAAATGCCTTCTATTTCCTTTTCTATTTTGATTCTTTAGTATTTTGCATGAGGCACATAATGGGCAGTTACTCAACATTTTAATTTTTTAATAGCTGAATTCTCCAAGTCTGATGAGCCTCAAACACAGGATCGCACATCTAAATCTTGGTTTTTTATGCCTCAATATGCCCTGCATTTAGTAGATGCTTGATAAATATAGCAATGATAAATGATTCAAAACAAAACAGGCATAAGAGTCTGCGCTCAGGTTAAGGGGTGGAGCCCAGGGATGTACAATGAGAGGCTGTGGTATTCGAGGCTTCGTATTTAGGCATGTTTTCTAATCGAGGATAGAAAGAATTGAAATGCGTGAGAAAGGAAAAAAGGGGGCTGTTACCTGAAGTTTCTTGGCTATAAAGTATAGTTCAATATTCAGGTTCCCATAGATCTAAAGTCACTATTATTGCTGTTATACCATTATTAGACCTTAGAGTAGATGGGCATCAAAGAACCCAGGTGACCTCAGTAATGAGAGGTGGCTAGAGGAGCGGGCTTTGTATAAGCAAATTTGCATAGACATCTTTAGGAAGACTGGAACCAGGATTGTCTGTCCAACAGTCCCAACTTGGAAACATAAAAAAACAATAAATTGGTTAGAGGAGGAATGTATGAACACAGGTGGCTAGGAATATTCAGAGCAGAGGAGACAGAATCAGGATTATCCCCAAAGTTTGGGACCTAAGGGAAACTCCGGGGAATTGAGGAGGGTGATTTGGCTTTGAAAGATGGTGAATTCAGTTCTGACCTCTTCACGGGGATGAGCTAGAAATGCAGCATCAAATTCAAGTAAGGCCTGAATTAGACCCTGGGTTTGCTGGTCCTATGCAAAGAAGGGATGGCCAAACTTGAAAGAACAGGAGAGGGAAGAAGACCAAAGAATGGAGGACCTTAGGAAGCAGCTGCAATGAGGGGTGGGGAGACGAGCTAAGTCAACAAAGAAGACAAACCTAGATTAGCAAGCAGCCCCTTGGGAACTAAAAACTGGAGGAAAAGGCAGAGGTGGGAATATTTGGCAGCTGGGTTAGGATGGATCGGGAGGATGGCAGAGGTGGGAATATCGTTGGCAGTGAACAGCTGGGTTAGGTGGATCGGGAGGGTGGCAGAGGTGGGAATATCGTTGGTGGTGGACTTGGCAGCTGGGTTGGGTGGATCGGGAGGGTGTTTTGGTAACCTCGCTGGAGTATTTACAAACAAGGGAACCACTCACCTTTTGAATGGTTTTGGATGAAGACAAAGGTGAAGTGGGTATCACTAAGATGTTGCTGAAGAGATAAAAGTCACATAAGAGACCAAAACTTTGCATGGTTCTCCCAAGGTGGGAGGAAACAAGACTGACCTCGCAGAGCACGAGCAGTGCGGATCAAAATTGGAATCTTTTCTGGGGAAATGACACCGGCAGCGATGAGAACATATAAAGGGATTACTAGGTACACTTGGTGTTTTGTCATCTGAATTTTGCTTGGGATCCACTTTCTGGCTTAAGATTGTGCTTAAGATTGTGTCTGGCAGCCCAAATGTAGAAAAAAATAAAAATACAGATGCACACAGGCAGTAGGGACTTTCACTGCTGGAAGGATGGGTGGCCAGGGTTCCAAGGGAGGCTGCCTGGCTAAGGGCAGCAACCTGCATGCAAACCGTGGTGGTGAAAAACCACGAAATGGTTGGGTGACAATTCCAGAGAAGCTGAAAAGAGATTGCTTGTGTGAGATGGAAGGGGCCCAAGAACAAAAATTAAACATGTGTAGACGAGGGACAAGGTGCCTAAGAAAATGTCTGGTTATAATCAAATGAGGGCGGCAGGAGCATCTAGAATTGTTGTTTGGGGAATCAGTTAAAAACAAAAAAGTGAAATAACAAATTAGTGGAAATTGACGAGGGAGAGGAAGTGGGACTCTAAGGATAGGTTTGAGGAACTGGTGTGAAAACCTAGGTTAGCTCAGTGGTGTAGTTCCCGCTTCGCTGGGTTTAATACTCAGCAACGCAGCAAGTGCAACATTTAACAACAGCATAGAACACTGCTACTCTTCCAGAGAACTTGGGTTCCATTCCCAGCACCCCCGTGGTGGCTTAAGATCATATTTAACTCCAGTTCTACGGGATCCCAACTCTCTCTTCTGGCCTCTGAGGGTATCAGGCACGCATGATGCATAGATATACATGCAGGCTAAATATCCATGCACACTGTTTTTGTTGTTGTTATTTGTTTGTGTTTTATGTGTGGAGACATACATAAGGGCTTTGGGGAGGAGCACTTTGGGAGAAGCGGTTGAAGCACACTGGCACTTGGGTTGCCACTTGTTAGGCTACGTGGACTACAGTCAGATTGGAGAAGGTGGGGAGACCATCAGCACCATGCCCGCCACTTAGGGCTCTGGAACACAAGCTGGTTGACTGTCACACAGCTGGGATTTTAGGGAATACAATGACGAGATAAGAAATACAACCATACAGGCTGACACATGGAATAAAACAGGGTGTTACTTTCTTAGAGGCTCTGCATGTCACCTCCATGAGAGCTTTGCAGTCATCCTGACTGCATGCAGAGAGCTGGTGGCTCTAGGCGGAGGTGCAGGAAGGAAGGAACACAGACTCCTACTGCATAAAGAGGATAGTTAGCCCTGCATTTTCAGGCAAGGATGAAGCTCTGAGATTCCTCCACGGACTTTCATGGAGAGCTGTTTTTCCTTCAGGGCAGGTTAAGAAGCTGTATCTGGGCTAACTCACCACAGCATTGGGCAAGTGACAAGATGCCATTCCAGTCTAACCCTGCATTTTTTAGTCAGTGTGACCCTCAGCGGCTTTCCCTTAGCCTTGAAATTCACCGATTCTGCACAGTGAGGAGTGCACAGTGGACTAGGAAGGAATGAGCACTAACAAGAAGAACCTATGGGCATGCTGAGGGCCTTGATCATGGCAAGAGTTTACCGAGAACTCCTGTAGCCCTGACACCAGCTGATCCAGAGGCTTAAGCTTTCTTAGTTTGAATCCCATGACTCCTTAAGGTGTTCTCTCTTACAGTCACTCATAAACACGTTGGGAATGAGCAGTTCCTAGAAGTTAGGACAGTGCTCTAGGGCCCTGGATTCAAATCCAAGTCCCTCACAGTGGGTGCAGTCTTGGCAAAGCGTTCGATTTCCACATCAAAACTGTTAGCTGCAGAGATGACCCTGTAGATGAGAGCACTGCCTTGTTCTCACAGAGGGCCCAGGTTCCTAGCTCTCACATGGTGGCTACATTGGTCTTATATATAAGTCCAGTTCCAGGGGATCTGACAGACACCCTCTTCTGGATCTGACAGATACTGCACACATGTGATGCACAGACATATATGCAGGTGAAGCACCCACATTCATACAAAAATATTAAAACACCTGTCATCTGTGAAACAAGATGGATTCTCTCAATCATAGTATTTGGGCATGCTTATCAAGAATGGAGGAAACAAGAATACTTGTCCCTCCAACTTGAAAATTGGTGACTATGGCTGGGTGGTGGTGGCCCACGCCTTTAACCCCAGCACTCAGGAGGCAGAGGCAGGTGGATCTCTGAGTCTGAAGTCAACCTGGTCTACAGAGTGAGTTCCAGGACAGCCTGAGATACACAGAGAAACCCTGTCTTAAACAACAAGAACAACAAAAACAAAAGAAAAAGGAAGGAAGGAAAGAAAGAAAGAGAAAGGAAGGAAGGATGGAAGAAAGAGAAAGGAAGGAAAGAAAGGAGAGAAAATAGGTGTTCAGAAAGCTGGGAGACAAATTTAAATAATGTTGCAAATATGACAATCTGTTGAAAAACTAGGAAGTCAGACTTGCATCATCCCAGCTTGGAGGCTACTGCATGTTTACTGTTCTTATGAGAAGCAAGATTCAGTGAGAAAAGTCAAATCCAGGTTATGAAATGCCTTTATTATTATCAGTCTTACCATTTGGAGCAAGGAGGATTTCACAGAGTTTCTTGAGTAGCAGAAGCACCATGAGCCCTATTTTTACAAGATATTTTAGAAGGATCTCTCCATTATCCCTTAGCGTTTATGCATATCCAGTGTGTCAGGCCCTTTTAGACCAAAAGCAAGTCTTTGTCCAGTGAGAGGAGACATGTGCAGGTCAGAAAACTCAGAGAGCAAATGCTCCAGTGGGGAAAAAAAAAAACTATTGTGCAGAATAAATTCTATTTAAAACACATTTCTGTCCTGTGTGCAATATAGCTAAATTAACACGACTGCGGAGCTAATCTTTACATTTGCTGCTTTTTAGCAGGCTAAGGTTTTGATGCTATTGCCTGTACCCCAGTGTTGTCTGTGATCCTCATCTTCATTTTCCTTTTGATTCCGTAAATAATTTTGAACTTCAACACATGGCTGTGTGAAAGTTTACTGTGTAGCAAAAAGTAGTTAAGGCTCTTTTTTCTTTTTTATAAGTACATTATTGTCATTGTTTATTGTTTAGCTTGCTGACTAGTGGTGACCTGAATTGGAATACCCTAGTTATGTTGGCTAGTTTTAGGTCAGCCTGACACAAGCTAGACTTATCTTAAAGGAGGAAAAACTTCAATTGAGAAAATGCCTCCCTAAGACTTGGCTTTAGGGCATTTTCTTAATTAGTGATTAATGAGAGAGAGCCCAGCCTATTGTGGGTGGTGCCATCCCTGCCACTGATGGTTCTGGGTTCTAGAAGAAAGCAGGTTGAGCTAGCCACAAGTGCAACGGTCTATCCTGTCCCTTTAAGAGACAAGCCATGCCCCCTCCCTCCTGTCCCCTCCCTGTCCACTGAGGCAGACTAATCTTCTGCTTCCAGTCTGAGCCCTTTCCTTTTCCATTTCTCCCCCAAAGAGAGGCAGCTTTTGCCTCTCTCCCCCCTTCCTCCCCCTGTTTCTTTCTCTCTCTCCCTCTCTTTCTCTTCCTCTCTCTGCTCTTCTCCCTTCTCCCCTTCCCTTCCATAACCCACCTAATAAATACCCACTTTTCTCTGCATGGTGTGCCTATCCTGTCTCTGTCTCTCACCTGCCGCAGCTGTGGCTCCTCATGGGAC
>LOEQ01000311.1:591591-603765 GCA_001685075.1 Bramus lutescens | reverse complement strand
ACCCTGACGGCCTGTCTCAGGAGCAGCTGGAGCACCGGGAACGCTCCTTACAGACTCTGAGAGATATCCAGCGCATGCTCTTCCCCGATGAGAAAGAGTTCACAGCAGGACAAACAGGGGGTCCCCAGCCAAACACTGGGGTTTTGGATGGACCTCAGAAAAAACCGGAAGGGCCAATACAGGCCATGATGTCTCAATCCCAAAGCCTAGGTAAGGGATCTGGGCCCCGGACAGATGTGGGAGCTCCATTTGTCCCTCAAGGACACAGAGATGTGCCCTTTTCTCCGGATGAAATGGTCCCACCCTCTGTCAACTCCCAGCCTGGGCCCATTGGACCTGACCACCTGGACCATATGACTCCTGAGCAGATAGCGTGGCTGAAGCTGCAGCAGGAGTTTTATGAAGAGAAGAGGAGGAAGCAGGAACAGGTGGTTGTCCAGCAGTGCTCACTCCAGGACATGATGGTCCATCAGCATGGGCCCCGAGGAGTGGTCCGAGGGCCTCCCCCTCCATACCAGATGACCCCTAGTGAAGGCTGGGCACCTGGGGCAGAGCCATTTCCTGATGGGATCAACATTTCACATTCTCTACCCCCAAGGGGCATGGCTCCCCACCCCAACATGCCAGGGAGCCAGATGCGCCTTCCTGGGTTTGCAGGAATGATAAATTCTGAGATGGAGGGACCGAATGTGCCCAACCCGGCATCCAGACCAAGTCTTACTGGAGTCAGTTGGCCAGACGATGTGCCAAAAATCCCAGATGGTCGAAGTTTTCCTCCTGCCCAGGGTGTCTTCAGTGGTCCTGGCCGAGGAGAGCGGTTCCCAAACCCCCAAGGCTTGTCTGAAGAGATGTTTCAACAGCAGCTGGCAGAGAAGCAGCTGGCTCTCCCCACAGGGATGAGCATGGAGGGCGTCAGGCCCGGCATGGAAATGAATAGGATGATTCCAGGCTCCCAGCGCCACATGGAGCCAGGAAGTAACCCCATTTTCCCGCGAATACCAGTTGAGGGTCCTCTGAGCCCATCCAGGGGTGACTTTCCCAAAGGAATGCCTCCACAGATAGGCCCTGGTCGGGAACTTGAGTTTGGGATGGTTCCTGGTGGGATGAAGGGGGATGTCAGTCTAAATGTCAACATGGGATCCAGCTCTCAGATGATACCTCAGAAGATGAGAGAGGCTGGGGCAGGTCCTGAAGATATGATGAAATTACGCCCTGGTAGCTCAGACATGCTGCCTGCCCAGCAGAAAATGGTGCCCCTGCCATTTGGTGAGCACCCTCAGCAGGAGTATGGTGTGGGTCCCCGGCCGTTCCTTCCCATGTCTCAGGGTCCAGGCAGCAACAGTGGCTTGCGGAATCTCAGAGAACCAATTGGGCCCGACCAAAGGACTAACAGCCGGCTCAGTCATATGCCACCACTACCTCTCAACCCTTCCAGTAACCCCACTAGCCTCAACACAGCTCCTCCAGTTCAGCGTGGCCTGGGGCGGAAGCCTTTGGATATATCTGTGGCAGGCAGCCAGGTGCATTCCCCAGGCATTAACCCCCTGAAGTCTCCTACAATGCACCAAGTCCAGTCTCCGATGCTGGGCTCGCCCTCGGGGAACCTCAAGTCCCCTCAGACTCCATCACAGCTGGCAGGCATGCTGGCAGGCCCAGCTGCTGCTGCTTCCATCAAGTCCCCTCCTGTCTTGGGGTCTGCTGCTGCTTCGCCTGTTCACCTCAAGTCTCCATCACTTCCTGCCCCATCACCTGGATGGACCTCCTCTCCCAAACCTCCCCTTCAGAGTCCTGGGATCCCTCCAAACCACAAAGCGCCCCTCACCATGGCCTCCCCGGCCATGCTGGGAAGTGTAGAATCAGGTGAGTGTGCTTACATCCTCATCTTTGCAGCTGAAGGTTGCTAGGATTTGTGTTTTAAGAAAACTCAGGTCTTGATGGTATAGTCAAAGGTAGTGGCCTTCGTCAAAATTTGTTGGAAGCTGCATGATGGTCAATAATTCCTGACAGAATAGTTCCCTGAGTAATTTACATTTGTGCATGAATACATAATGGTGAAATAGAATGTCAGCAGTGGTTAAATGTGGCTTCCTAAAATACTGGAACCACTCAGGAGGTTACTGTCCAGTCAAAAGAAAGAATATAAGCCCAACCAGGGTGAGGGGCCTGTGCTAAGACCTAGGAGGATCCTTCTTGGTGGACTGCTGTAGTCACACATCAGCTGCAGTTTGCTACAGTGTTTTCTTCCTAGGAGACACTCTGGCTGATGATGATATTTTCCTGAATGGACCGAGGTGGTCAGTGAAGTAGCCCTGGGGTGTTAACTACTAGGTTGGTGCCATCTTCACTTGAAACACTAGAATCAGAATAAGGCAGGCGATTTACCCTAGCAAGCTAAAATATCTCTCTGTGGGGTAGCAGTCACTAGCGCAGTGGGGTGGAGCAGCCAGCCACCTCGGACATATTTGTCGTGGAAATTAACCAGGAGTTTGTGCAGAGAGCCGGGGTTATTACCTGAGGGTAGAGTAGAAGCCTCTCTCCCTGGCATGTAAAGTACCTGAGTCGAATTCTAAGTCACGATTGGCAGGGAAAGAGATCCACTTGTTTCACACCAATCATCAAGCGTTGTCTGTAAGCTGTGTTCTCCCCAAGTTTAACTAATATTTCTAGCACATTCCTGGTGTGTTTGTCTTCACATCTGCTGATCCGTCACCTCTACGTCACACTGCGTCCCTCTGCACAGAGCCTGACTGGAAGACTGAGATCCCTGCTCTGTTCATCTGTCTTCTTCTCAGCCTCTCTGGGCCATAGTCACAGCACCCAGCACCGTTCAGGAAGCATCTAATTCCATGCCTGCTTTTGCCTTTTTTGCTTTGTTCTGTTAGGTGGCCCACCGCCTCCTACAGCCAGCCAGCCTGCCTCTGTGAACATCCCAGGAAGTCTTCCTTCTAGCACACCTTACACCATGCCTCCAGAGCCAACCCTTTCCCAGAACCCACTCTCGATTATGATGTCGCGAATGTCCAAGTTTGCAATGCCCAGTTCTACCCCATTATACCACGATGCCATCAAGACTGTGGCCAGCTCTGATGATGACTCACCTCCAGCGCGTTCACCCAATTTGCCGTCAATGAATAATATGCCAGGTAAGACAGGGCTGGAACTGGTCCTAGGTAAAGCAGCATCTTTGTAAAGTATTTACTCAACAGCTAAACACCTACATAGATGGAAGTGGAATAAACTGAAGAATGCACTCTCTGAATTTCTGTAAACTGAAGTACCCTACCTAGATGATGCTGAGCCAGCGTGGTTCTGAGCTGGTGAGAAGGAAAGCAGCAGGTGTGGTCTGTTCAATAGTGGTGATCTTGTGGGCTCTCCTAAAGCAGTACTGAAGAGCCTCTTTTTAACATACTGACTGCACTGTCTTTTATTTCTGAGTTTCTGGGTGGGCAGCTTCAGAACCCAGGCCCTGCCTCGCGTCCTGTACGCTTTCCTCGTGTGCTCACTCCTGCCAGCTCCACTACCAGGGAGTGACCTGGAGTGGTGATGGTCAGCAGGGAACTGTGGCTTCTCAGCCATGGGTATCTGGTTCGAATTTCATCCTGATTGTTAGTCATGCTGTCTATTCATCAGTGACCCTAACTAACCGAGTTAGGACATGCTCTGTGACTGTCACAAGCAGCAGCGCTATTGTCTTCAATTCCTAGAGAACAAATACTTACATATCCCTGAGTCAGCTGCAGTGTTCCTTGGCCTTAAGTCACTCTTTCGTTAACGGTTTATAACCTGGGGCTTTAATGCCCTCTTTATGGCAATACAAAATAATACTAAATTCTGATTGATAAAAAAGTCCTGCTTGGTTTCCTTCATGATACTGATATTGTGCTACTTGAACTTAGAGACTGATGGATCCTTTCTCCAGAGCAGGCTGCACGTGAGCCCCCCAGATGGATTGTTTTCTCCTGTATGAACTGTCTCCAATGAAGAAGACCATGCTCATTTGAAAGTTGACTTAGACTTTTCAGAGAGAATGTCTTCCGTGCTGTCTTTAGTTGTACAGTTAAAGGCTCGCTCCTGTGTTGTCTGTTTCCCAGTGCTGCTGGTCTGTGTGCCTCCAAGTGTGTTACAACTTTTGGTGACAGGGATATGGATTTTCCCAGCACAATGAACATATCACATAATTTTTTTGTTAATGTGATTTGTTATAATTTTTGTGAGTTGCTTTTAGTTGAGTTGATTCCTTTGATATCTTTATTTTTCTAGGAATGGGCATTAATACACAGAATCCTCGAATTTCAGGTCCAAACCCTGTGGTTCCGATGCCAACCCTCAGCCCGATGGGAATGACCCAGCCACTCTCTCACTCCAATCAGATGCCCTCTCCTAATGCCATGGGACCCAGCATACCTCCTCATGGGGTCCCAATGGGGCCTGGCTTGATGGCACACAATCCTATCATGGGACATGGGTCCCAGGAGCCTCCAATGGTACCTCAAGGACGCATGGGCTTCCCCCAGGGCTTCCCTCCAGTACAGTCTCCTCCTCAGCAGGTTCCATTCCCTCACAATGGCCCCACTGGGGGACAAGGCAACTTCCCAGGAGGAATAGGATTCCCAGGAGAAGGCCCACTTGGTCGCCCCAGCAACCTGCCCCAAAGTACAGCAGATGCAGCACTTTGCAAGCCTGGAGGCCCAGGGGCTCCTGACTCCTTCACTGTCCTGGGGAACAGCATGCCTTCCGTGTTTACAGACCCAGATCTGCAGGAGGTAATCCGACCTGGAGCCACCGGAATACCTGAGTTCGATCTCTCCCGCATTATCCCTTCAGAGAAGCCCAGCCAGACACTGCAGTACTTCCCTCGAGGGGAAGTCCCAGGCCGCAAACAGCCGCAGGGTCCTGGACCTGGGTTTTCTCACATGCAGGGGATGATGAGCGATCAAGCCCCTAGAATGGGACTAGCATTACCTGGCATGGGAGGCCCAGGGCCAGTAGGAACTCCAGACATTCCTCTTGGTTCATCTCCATCCATGCCAGGCCACAACCCAATGAGACCACCAGCCTTTCTCCAGCAAGGCATGATGGGACCTCATCACCGAATGATGTCACCAGCACAATCTACAATGCCCGGCCAAGCCACCCTGATGACCAATCCAGCTACTGCTGTGGGCATGATTCCCGGCAAGGATCGGGGGCCTGCTGGGCTCTATACCCACCCAGGGCCTGTGGGCTCTCCAGGCGTGATGATGTCTATGCAGGGCATGATGGGACCCCAACAGAGCATCATGATCCCNTCCCGCCACAGATGAGGCCCCGGGGCATGGCTGCTGATGTGGGCATGGGTGGATTTAGCCAAGGACCTGGCAACCCAGGAAACATGATGTTTTAAGCTGCTACACTTGGATGTGCCCATCCTTGTCCATGAGATTCCAGGTCCTGTGAGCTGCCCTGATAGAGTTCCAGGAGTCCTCACTGTTGGTCACGCAATAGGAGAAGAGCGACCGGGGGCTGCTTTGGGGGAAGAGGGAACCGAGAATGTATGGATTTACCAGAAAACAAATTATTCATTTAACCAACAGGTGTGTTTTTTTTAAGATTTATTTTTTAAAAATTATTTTTGTGGACTTGGGGATCCCTTGATGGCACCTCCTTTGGGAAATCGTAGCCGTGCTTTGAGAGTCGCCATCAGTCATGTGTTGCACCATTCTTGTGTGTTTACGTCCTTTGGACTGGCTTCTCCCAGGATTCTTTTCTGTTTTGGCTTTTGATTTGGGCTTTATTTTGTGTGTGTGTATGCGTGTGTGCGTGCGTGTGTGCGTGGGTGTGTGTGTACTGTACTATATTGTAAAAGGGATTTTAGCAGAGACTTTAGTCTTTGGGGCAAGAGGAGAACAGGAGTGCTGGGTTGTTTACTTTAGATGGAGAATCCATCTTCAGACCTTGGACTATTTTCTTTCAACTCCAGTGTATAGAAAAACCAAACTACGACCTCAGAGCAGAGTATTAATGAAAAGCACAAAAAAAGGAGCTAAGTTCAGCAGGGGTGGGGGGAGGGGGGAAATTTTCTTTTTAAAAATACTGACACTTGGGACATTTGTTTTACAGTTCCCTGCGCTCCAGCGCAGCCTGTTTCTCCTGATGTACAAACCCACCTCACGGTTCTCTCCCCTCCTCTCTTCCTCCAGTTCCTTGGTCAAGTGTGTTTCCTTCCCTGTGACCCCGCTGGTGACCCTCAGCTTCCCCCTCTCTCCACTTCCCCTCGGCAGCTGCAATACCCGGGTTCTCTGGGGGACACTCTAGGGAGGCCTGGCCTCTGCCTCCCCTGCCCTCTGACCTCTTCCTTCCTGGCTGTGCTCTTCCTTGCCCACCTTGTTTCTTGTTCTCCTTTTCTTAGGAATTCCCAAGTGAATTTTATTGATGTGGGAATGGAACCAATGCTAAAAGCTATCCAGGATTTTGTTTTTGTTTTGAATTTTGTGTTCCTTCCCCTTCCTCCCTCTTCCCATGCGTGAAACGTTCTGTGTAATCTTCATTAAATTTGGTACAAAACCACTTGCCAGAGCTGTGGTGTCAGAAAATAAATATATTGTTTCTTACAAAACTGAACTGCTTTGTCGTGCCTTTGGATTCCTGTTCCTTTGGTGTCAGGTCTGATGCATTGGTTGCCATGTGACTGGAGTCTTCATATTGGAGTTAGCAGTAGGGATGGGGAAAGAGGAAGGAGCATACCTTGCTGCCAACGACTGTTCTTGGGAAATCCAGTCAGAGCAGAAGAGCAACCCTGGCCTCACAGCTGACCTTTCCCACGAGATAAAGAACTGGCCCTCGCTAGGGTCATCCAGGGTGAGAGCCAGCAAAATGGTGTAGATCAATTAGGAAGGCCATGTTATATCGTTAGTTATTTAAATAAGTTTTAAGCCCCATCCCCAGATCTTCCTGGGGTAAAATGCCCCCGCACCTACACATCCTGTGTTTTGACTAGCCACAAGATTGTGTGGTCCCTTCAGCCCCTCCTCTCCAGCCTGCCCCTGTCACTTCTGCTTCCCTTAATCTGTGCACAGTCTGTTTGCCGCTACATGAGCCTGGCACATCGGTGTGGTGTGTATCCTGCAAGGTACACCTGGAGCTCACTCTTCTATTCCTGTACTGTTGGTTTTGTTCTGGTGTGTGTATTTCTTTTGAGTTGTAAAGCACTTGGAGGTCAGTGAGTGGGCGTGTGTGTGTGTGTGTGTGTGTGTGTGTGTGTGTGCGCGCGCGCGCGCACGTGCATGGGTTCTGCGGTGAGAAGCTGAGCCACAAGCGGGAGGTGCAGGGCTCCCTGCAGTCAGACCTGTACAAATTAGACTTTGCCGCTGTTTCACACTCTGTTGGCGGTGAATGCTGCTCTCTGACAAGAGTTTCTGAAGAGCTGCTTTCGACTGCAGCTGTAGTCCGCTCCCTCACCAACACAGGAGCCCAAACAACAAAAAGGGACGTGAACTTTGGGGAATCCATGCTGCCACTCTCCTCAGTGTGCGCTTTCCTTTGGTTTTTAAGAGGACCAATGAGATACGCCATAGTCGTCTTTACAGGTGGGGGAGATGAACCGCGAGTTTCAGAAGTGACCCAATCCGATCTACTCTGTTGATGTTGGATGATACATTTCATGTTGTAGAGACATAGGCTAGGAAAATGACTGGGATTCGTGAACTCGGCTGCCCCCCGTCTCTGGTGTTTCTGGAGCACAGGGGACCATGAGATGAAACCCTCAAGAGACACTGATCGGCTGGTCTGGTTGGGGCAGTTAGCTCCACTTCCTACTGCATCTTCTGCTATTACAGTCATGAGTGGAATTTGGTCCCGTGGCTATTATCCCAAGCAGGAGGTTGATCTAAAAGCAGATGTTCACTTGGAAGGGCAGCAAGAGATGGGTCACCAGGTGCAGAAGCAGCCACAGCCTGCTGGGGGACCATAGGTGTGGTGCTCCTCTCCTGCGGCCCCCTGCTGGAGAACTTGCAGTGGTGCAGGTCAGTGTCCCATTTCAAACGTTGAGTTGTTCCTGTTCTTCATCAGCATCCCCCAGTCACACTTCATCACAACTATCTTTGATAAGCCAAGTTTATGTGGGGTTAGGTGTAATTTCTAACTTAGTAGGATTATTATAAAAGCACACTTTTGAGAGATTGAATGTGGATGTGTGGAAAACTTACAGTGCAGGGTCTTTAAAAAAAAAAACAGTGGCAATGATGTAATAATGATGAAGAGAAGGCTCAGCCAGTTTCTCTACCCAAACAGTTTGGGGTTTAGTGGGAATAATTAAATCATAGCTTGTTAGTTCAGGACTAAGGGTGTGGGGTGGGTTCTAACTGTTCTTAGGGGCTGTTAAGGACTATGTTGCATTTTCTCTAAAATGATGTGATGTAAAACAAGCCTGCAGTTATAAATGAAAGCAGACAAATATTTAATTGTAGTCTCAGTGTAAGGTGTGGTGTGAGAAGATGAAATACTTTGTGCGGTACAACCCTGTGCACTGGAACCCAAGGCCTCACATGCCCTGCTGGTGCCCTACCAGTGTGCTGTAGACCCTAGCCTAAGGCTCACTTTTAAACAATTTTGATGTTTGAAGCTGCTTCTAAAACAATTGACCCATTTCTCCCAGCCTTCCTCAGCTCCACTTCTTAATGTTGTAAGTCCAGGTCAAGAACACTCATCAGCGTTGGCTCCTGGGATGTATTGCCTGTGCAGGTAGACAGGATCCCAGTATAGTTCAGTGTGTGTGTGTGTGTGTGTGTGTGTGTGTGTGTGTGTTGGGGGTGGGGGAGTATCACTTTAGCATTTAATATAGAGGTCCCATGTTTCCATTTTTCCCTGGGCTCCACATATTGTTTAGCTGACCGTGACTATTGTGGCTAAGCGAAGTAACTGCCCTCCACAGCGATGCTGGGGCCTGCTCGCTTGATTGTTTTCTTAGGCAGTAGCTGGGGGCACCCCGAGAAAGATGGCTGTTGTACTCCATTTGAACTTTGTTTAGTCGTTTCTTTTTCCTTTTCTGAGTGCTTTTAGAAGGAAGGTAGCTTTAACCCGAGGGCTTCCGAACTTGGCAACACTGCCAGGGCACCTACTACTGGGTGTCAAGAATCGCACTGGCTCAGGAATAAAAGAGGGTGTAAATCTTACAATATAGCATAGGCGACAGCTGCAGAGAAAGTGCAGACAGAGGGAACAAGCTAAGGAAGTTTCTTCAAAGGAAAGGTGATCTTGGAACTGCCCCTCAGAGGAGGGAGCTTTCCTGAGTACCTGGGTGGAAGAAAGCAAACAGCAAGGGACTGTTTGAAGGAAGGCAGATGTGGGAAAATGCTCAGAGAGAAGGGCTGGATCCCGCAGACCCTGCTGTCCCTCCAGAGCTTGGAACTTGAAGTTTTAAGCAAGGAGGACTTGGGGGTATTGCTCCAAAGTTAATTGACTTCGCAAGGCTGTGACGCCCAGCACCATAAAAATGTTTTAAACAAGGGAATAGGGTAATTGGGTTGGTTTAGGAAGACTATAAAGTTAGGTGCGAAGACAGGACTAGTGGGGGAAGAGAGCCACAGGAAGACACTAAACCTGCTTGTTCTAGAAAATCCTATTTCCCAAGTTCTTCAACCTTATTGTCCCTTTTCTTGTTTTTAGTTTTTCCGTAATTTTTCTCAAAGTTATAAACCCGCATTTTTAAAGGAAAGTAATAGAATCTTAACTCGTTGGTAGGCTCATAACCCGTTTAAAGCAGGTCATTAATAACACACAAAATCCAGATTGTGGACATTTCTTATTGGAGGGAGCTGAGCGGGAGAGCAATGCTGCAAGGCAGATGCACTGTAAGGATCAGAATGAAGAGCACTTCCTCTGCCTAGCCTGCCTGTCTGGGGCTCCTGTTAGGCAGGAATGCCTCCCACCTCTGTGTGGGTGACCACACTTCAGCTCTCAGCTTTCTGGCCGTGCTTAATTGTGCTTGGCAACTGACAGGCACTGCCAGAGAAGGTAAGTGGATCCCCGAGCCTGGGTGCCTCAGAAGTTACTGCCTCGTGCATATTTAAAGCATGGAGAAGCTCAGTTATTTCACCAGACACAAAAGAACAGGTGTCTCTTCCAAAATACTCCTTCAGGGCCCCCAGCAATTCTGAGCTGCCCCGCAGTGTCAAAGCTGAGGTTAGAGGCCTGCTGGGGAAGGGAAGAAGGGCTCTTTGCTCACTTGCAGGGCTGGTGCTCAGTGGTGGAGAGGGCAACGGGGCTACCCTACCGTGGGCTTCTGTGTGGCTTCGTGAGGATTTTAAGAACATTTGCTTGGGAAGCAGTCCCCCTCGCCCCGCCCTGCATTAGCGGTGCCAGCTCATCGATGCTCTTGCTCCCACCGCTGGAGTGCAGGTGGGGGCACACAACTTACAAACCTCTGTTATCCAGCGTTCAATTAATTAGTGTGAATTTACATTTTCAAGATTCCATTTATTTATTTACCACGGCAGAAGCTCTTTCTATTAAAACCTCTGGGGAGCCTGTGTTTATTTCTCTTCTTTACCACGCTTCCAGGGGCTTTCATTTTTCTCACTTCCCACATTGACGCTTCTTAGCTACCTGGGGAGTGACTTCCCCTGGAGACTCCTACCCGGCCCCACACATCAATCTGTGATCTAAACACTTGCTTGCCGCTGTGCACTGAGGGCTGTGGAGTTCTTAGCTGTTGGATGCAGCATTCCCAGGCTCAGCCCTTGCTGGAGTCTGAGTCATCCTGTTGTGTTCTCTCAGAACGGATTTAGTTACAAGGGATTGTAGGTGGCTGTGATTTATTTTGTTTTCCAACCACAGAAGGTCTCCTAGGTTTGGATGAAGTTGTGTATAATAGCTGTCAGAAGTTGATCTACTAAAAAGTTTTATACGCTGGGCTGGAGAGATGACGCAGCAGTTAAGAGCAGAGAGGACCAGAGTTCAGGACTCTCAGTTCTCAGGTCAGGTGACTCCGCATACTGCCCCACCGCAAAGACACATAATTAAAAGTATTATTTTTAAGTTTTATACAAGCATACAGATTTATTCATACAACCATGTAAATAGCTATGTTTATTAGCTCTAAGACATACAATAGCTATGTTTATTAAGATGTCGTACAATGTATTTTGAACACATTCACCTCCTCCATCTCCTCCCATAACCACTCTCTCATCCTTTCCCTCCCGACTTCTAAGTTTTTCCCCATTCAAGTCCAGTTTATGTGTCCAGCTAGTTTGGGAGTGGGGCCTGCCCTGGTGCGTGGTTGCCCTACCAGGGGTCACATCACCAAATACTGATTCACCCTTTCCCAGAAGCTATCAAATGCCAGTAACTCCTCTGCAGGTATTGTGCCCTCTCCCCCCACCATACTGGGATTCTGTCTGACCGGAGGTCATGAAGGTCTTAGTTATCAAATCATTGTGAGCTCATATGTGCAAATGCCCTATGGTGTCTGAAAAATACTGTTTCCTTGATGTTACTGGCTATCTCTGCTGGTTTTTATAATCTTTCTACCCCGTTTTCCCCGATCCCTGAACCTTGGGAGGAGGGGTGTGATATGTATGTCCCATTTAAGGCTGAGCCCTCCTCAGTCTCCTAATCTCTATACATTGGCCATCTGCAGGGGGAGGGGTCTATTTGAGTTGTCATATACTGCAAGGGGAAGCTTTTCTGATGAGGTCTGGGAGATGCTTCAGTCTATAGGGACAGTAATAAGTATTAGGAATTCATTTAGCACAATAATTGTGTTGGGTTCTCCCCTAGGGCCTGTGACCTACCTAGTCACTATTATGCCCAGATCCACAAAGTCCCCCAAAAACCAACAAGGAGATCGACTCCTGTATGTAAATCAAAGAGCCTTTATTTTATGCAAGTTTGCAAACTCAGTCTCTCCATGTGTCCAAAGTATTGGAATAATCGGAAAGCCCTGAGCTCAGTTAGAGTTGTTTTTTTAAAGTGGTAAAGGTGAGGGTGGGAACAGTTGGAACGTTAGGAATTTCCATTGGATGGTCTGTTCCTGGGTGGTGCCTGGGTGATCTCGGTTTGTGCTCCTTCCTGCTACCAAGTATTGCCTCAGGGTAAACTACTGAGACTCGGGCCTCCATTAAGCTTATGGACGGCTGAGTCCTACTCTGGCAGGTGATAAGAACTTCCTTTGGGTGGTCTGTCTCTATTTAGCTT
>LOEQ01000311.1:578603-591581 GCA_001685075.1 Bramus lutescens | reverse complement strand
CTCCTGTAGCCACAAGTACTTGTCTCCATTAATGGTGCCATAGATGGATTCCACTCAGAAAGTGGTTGGTTATTCCATAGAATTCATGCCACCGTTGCACGACAGGCATATCTTGTCAGGTCAGTGTGTAGGGTCCATTGCTGGATGGTCCTCCACCAGCAAGGCACCCACCAGCTTCCAGCACCACACGAAAGGAAAGCTAGCAGTAGGGATGAAGCTTCCAGGTGGCCCCCAGCTTGGTTTTTAGGGCTGTTCTTAATCCTCTGCTTTTAACAAACTGTCAGCAAATCCTCTTGTACCTGTTTCCAAAATGAATCTTAAACTCACCCATTTCTCTCCCATCACTTTAGTTCACATTACCAGCTATCATGTGGTGCTGGCTTCTTTTTCTGTCAACTTTAAAAAAATCATTGATGTATGTAAGTGTGTGCGTGTAATGTGGGGAGTAGGGGAGCATGGCATGGCATGCATGTAGAAACCCAAGGACAGCTTTGTGAGGCTGATCCTCCTCTACCTTCACATGGGTTCTGGGGATCAGACTTGGGTCACCAGGCTTGTGCAGCAAGCACCTTTACTGCTGAGTCATCTTGCCATCCCTCTGCTGGCATCTTAACCTCTGCTTCCATGTGCCCTTCTATTCGGGGTTCTTTCTACATTGTAGAGAGGTTACTCACACAGAGAAAGAGACACTGACACAGACACACAGTCACACAGATACCCACGACACAGACACACACCACAATCCAGTATCACAGTGTATTTACAACCCTCTTAGCAATAACTTATTTGCGCCACCTTATGAAGTCAGGGGCCTGTTTTCTCTTGCTCATCACTTGTTCACTAGTATCTGGTGTCTGCTCTTGACAAGAGATCAGTAAGTATATGTTAAATGGACCAGAGAACAGAAAGCTCAGTGTGAGTGTAGGTAGCTCAGGAGGATTTCATGGTGGTTGTGATACACTGAGTGAAGCCTGGAATAAAATGGATGGGAGAGGCACAAAGGCCCAACACGGCTAAGGGAGAAGAAGTGGACATGAACAGGTAAAGGCAGCGCAGCCGGCTGACATCAAAGAGAACAGCTTAAGGAAAAGAAATCCATTGAGTCATAGAATATGAAAAGATGCCAGCCTCAGAAGCCAAAAGAAGGTATTTCATCTTGATGTGGGAACCAGCTGGGATACACTCTTTGCTCTTTATCAAGGCAATTGGGTGGTGCATCGTTTATAAAAACAAGTCTGGCAGGTACGTGCAAAATGAACAGAGTAAAGGCAAAACCAAAGGCGGAAGTTTACAGCCGTGTACACAGTATTTTAGTGGTGGGGGGTGGAGATAAAAGGGTGAACATGTTTGGAGGGGAAAACTCCAAGACTTCATTGGATACCGGGAGAGAGGAAGAGGCAGACTTGATACTGAGGTTTTGAGACTGAGCAACTGAAGGAGAACAGAGGGGATTTAACTGCTCCTCAGCAGTCATCTGGGCTTCCACTGAAGCCGTGAAAATGGCTCCATAGTCTCACAGGGAGTGGCACTATTAGGAGGTGTAGCCTTGTTGGAAAAACTTTGTCACTGGGGGAGTGGGTGTTGAGGTTTCAAATGCTCAATTCAGGCCCAGTGCCACTCTCTCTTCCTGCTGCTTGCCAATCTAGATATAGAACTCTCGGCTCCTTTTCCAGCACCACGTCTGCCTGTGCACTGCCATGCTTCCTACGACAGTAACGGACTAAACCACTGAGCCTATAAGCCAGCCCCCAGTTAAATGTTTTTCTTCATGAGAGTTGTCTTGGCCATGCTGTCCTTCTACAACAATAGAAACACTAACTAAAGCAGCCTGTTTCGGCTTTTTTCCCCCTGAAAAATGGGTCCCAATTCTGCTCTTAGGAATAGACACAGAACAAGGGCTGTCCTTATGTCACACATGGCTCAGATGACCCTAATGTTCCTCCCAGCCATCTCCTTCCCGTAAACTCATCAGTTGAAATCAGTGAGGCCTGCCTTTGTCTCCCCAGGTGCCTCACACTTTCCCTCTCAGTTTGTGGGCACCCTGAGGAAGTGTTTGTTTGGGCCAGTTGAATCCCTACATCATGCAGCAATTAATCCCAGCTCATCTCAAGTTTGTTTCTTCCTCTTGATGACATTGGAAACATATCCTAGCATTTCCTTGTGCTGATTCTTTGTAATCTTTGTAATTTCGTATTGAAGAGGCAGGCATACCTACGTGAGTTTGAGGCCAGCCTGGTGTACAGGACAGCCAGAGCTACAGAGAAACCCTGTCTCAAAAGGCCAAATTTTTATATATAGCACGAAAATGGAGGCTGTTCTATTTTCTTGCAAGTGATGAAAAGACCCAGAATGATCCTGATATAATGAGGCATTTTTTTTTCACTTATGTTTGGTTTGGTATTAAAAAAAGAAATGCACAGCCCATGATTTCCCGTTTTAACCATTTCCAGTGTGCATGGAGGTGCATTTAGTACATTCAAGACACTGCGCACTGCATCCATCACCACCATCCACCTCCAGGGCTTCTCCGTTATAAAACTGAAGCTGCACATTACATAACTGTCCACTTCTGTTTCTTGGTTCTGGCAACTGCCTTTTGAACTTCGATTCTAGAAACTCCCCATAAGTGGAATCATACAGTATTTGTGGTTTTGTGACTAGCCTAGCCTATACCCCTTAGCATGTTTATCCATGCTCTAGAGGTGTCAGAATTATGTATCCTTTTTAAGGATGAATGATACTCCATTATATATGATATGTCTTATTTCATATATCTACTCATTGTTTAGTTTTTAAAATTTATTTTTTATAAGTGATCCAGAATGATCCAATGCTCATATATTTTTTCTAAAACTATTATACTTAGAGCTCATCTTTACATTGACATTGATTCAGTAATTTATTCAAATTTTATAGGTACTTGTATAGTCATTATAAGTTTACCTATTATCTAATTCACATTATTCATTTTCCCATCAAATAATCCATTCTCTCTGTCTCTCTTTGTCTCTGTTTCTGTGTTTCTGTTTGTTTCTGTGCCTCTGTCTCTGTGTTTCTGTTCATCTCTGTGTCTCTCTCAGACAAGGTTTTGCTGTGTAAGCCAGGTTGGCCTAGAGCTTTCAGTCCTGTGTCACTGCCCCCAAGTGCTAGAATCACAGATTATACATTACAATGCCTCTATTCCCTCCCTCCCTCCCTTTCCTTCCTTCTTTCTTTCTAATTTATGAGTGTGCACGCCTTCAGAGGCCAGAAAAAGTCATTGTATCCCTTGGAGTTATAGACAGCTGTGACCTGACCTATATGCATGCAGGGAGCCTAACGGGTCCTCTGGAATGGAAGTGCTCTTACCAATAAACCATCTCTCCAGCCCCAGGGTTCTTGTCATCAGTACCTGCAAGGCTAGGAACTCATCCAGCAGTGAACTGATCAGAGATGGCCCTGCACTATCCCGCCACTTAGAGTCTAGCACAGAAGTCCAAGTGTTTGCAAGCTCAGGCATAAAGTGAAAGAAGAGAAGGAAGGTGCTGTTGTCAAAGCTGGGTAGCCAATTACGAATGATTTTAGCAGATTTCCCGGGAATCTTCCATCTGTCGGCCTATTAGCTGACATCATTTGAGTGCTATTTCCAAAGGGTGATTAATGCTTTCATTCCTGAGTGTTCACAGCCTTCTCTTTCTGGGAACCAAAGCGTCACCAGTCTCAGATTCTGTTGCCCATGGTGGGTTTTTAAAACTGAAGCCAGAGCTGGGTGGTGGTGGCACACACCTTTAAGCCCAGCAATCCATAGGCAGGCAGAGCTCTGTGAGTTCGAGGCCAGCCTGGTCTACAGAGTGAGCATTCCAGGAGAGCCAGAGCTGTTACACTGAAGTCAAGACACCTTTGCCTTTCTATTTTCATTCTCTGAGACAAGGCATATGGTCTCCCTGTTTTTCATGAGTTGCTATCTGACTCCTGTGTGAGCCCCTTATGTACCTTGGGGTATTGGTCATCCCATATGAAGATCAGAACTCAATGAAAGCAGTCCAGTAACAAGTTCATTTGGTTCTTTCAGTCTGAAGACAAAGCCCTTATTTTGAAGAGATTTATTATGAAGAAGAAAAAAGGATTTGTAATTGTGCTGGTTCGTGTTTTGTCAGCTTGACCCAAACTAGGGTAATCTGGAAGATGGTAACCTCAACTGAGAAAAATGTCTCCATCGGATTGGCCTGCAGTCAAGTCAATGGAAAATTTTTGATGTGGGAGGGCCATGCCCACTGTGGGTGGTCCCATCCCTGGGCAGGTGATCTGGGTGGTGTAAGAAAAGTAGCTGGATGTGACCCCGAGGAGCAAGCCAGTAAGCAGCACCCCTCCAGGGTCTCTGCATCAGTTCCTGGCTCCAGGTTCCTGCCCTGTGTGAGACCCTGCCCTGACTCCCTCATGATGGACCTTAAGCTATAAAATGAAATAAGCCCTTTCTTTCACAAATTGCTTTTGGTCATGGTGTTTATTGCACCATGACCATCACAGTAGAAAGGAAAATAGGACTGGAACTAACTGGCTTTACTGGGGATTGAACCTGGGGCCTAGCATCTGCTATGGCAAGCATTCTAACAGTTAAACACACCCCTGGCCCCAGTCCTTAGCTTTTGAGATAAGGTCTTGTGGATGTAGCCTGAGCCTGCCGGAAGTTTACAGTCCTGCCTCCACCTCCCAAGGGCTGGGATTATTGTGTGCACCATAGCTACGACTCCTCTGTTATACTCTCCACTATATACTGGGCCTGTTTTCAACTTCATGCTACAGCACACCCTCATGCATAATCCCCTTAGTTTTTCTCCCTGCCTGACTTTACCCAAGTTTATGGCATCCTCGTTAAAAGCTGGGGAGAGGGACCCATTAGGGTTTAGGTGGTGTGAGGTGGTGTGTCATCTGCGTGTGGACAACTGAAAGTGAGGGGCAGTGAGAAGTGCAGATCTGGGCTACCTGGGGAGATGTGGACTCTCTCCATGAGAGTGAGGGATCAGGAAGCCCAGCAGAGGCTGAGAATGAAATCTTGCAAGCCTGGCAGTCGGAAGCAGGAGGGGTGGTGTGTGGCGCTCCAGCAGAAGGAATTCAAACTCACGGGAAAATGTGAAAATGATCCCACCCACCTCCACCTCAGACAAGCGACGGAAGGGCAATTCAGGTGGAAAAGACTCGGATCTAAAGAAGCTACAAAAAAGCTAAGTTGCAAAAAGTGATGGGGCTAGGAGAGAAGAGACGACACAGGGCCAATGCCTTCAGGAATTGGAGAGGGGTACTAGCCCTTCTTGAACATGATTGGTGCATTGCTCTTCCAGAGAGCAGTTCTGGCAAAGCAGAAGTGGAAGTGTATGTGTGTGCTTGTGTGTGTGTGTGTGCGCATATGAGTATGTGCATGCGAGTGCGTGTGTGTATGTGTGTGTGTGCATGTGTGTGTACTTACTTGTGCCTGTGTGTGCATATGAGTACATGCATGCAAGTCCGTGAGTGCGTGTGTGCGTGTGTGTGTGTGTGTGTGTGTGTGTGAAGATATGCCACACATTCTGTGAACTAGTAGGTTTGGCAGTCAGCACCAGGCAAGAGAAGTACATAGAAAAGGAAAGGTAAACAGAGTAAGCAAAGTTTGAGGCCACAGAAATACTGTTTTAAGACAGAAAAGAAGGAACCCACTGAATGAGAAAGATTGGATGAGAGAATTCCCGCCATCCTTGGCAGGGAAATCACAAGACACAGGGAAGAAATCTGGGTGTAGGCTGGAAGAGGCCAGATAGCAAAAGGAAGCAGGTGCCGCTTGAGGTAAAAGAGGCAACGCTAAGGGAAAACCCACCCCAGAGGACAGAGCAGAGGGAGGCATGGGGGAAAACCAGCCACACTGATGTCAGAGAGAATCTCAAGTCTGCTCCTGCCTCCCTGGGTGCTTGATGGCAAAGATGTTTTTGTGAAATTGATGTCAGATAACGGCAGGTGCATGTGCTCAGTGAGGGTTTATCCGAGTATTTCTGAGGCATCTCAGAGCTGGCAATGCAAAGACAAGATCTGAAGAGGCTGCAGCAGGGAGTTCAAAGGCTCACAGATGCACGCTTGTCTCTTACACACACACAGACACACACACACACATGTGTGCGTGAATGCACACACACTATGAAGTGGCTGCAGCAGGGAGTTCAAAGGCTCACAGATGCCTGCCCTTGTCTCTTACACACACACACACACACACACACACACACACCTACAATCTACTTTCGCTTTATCAGAACGGCTTTCTGGAACATCAGTGTAGCTATCATGTTCAATGCCTGGTGACCATCTACTTCATGATGGAACCCAAGGGAGACTAATGGCACAGCATTCCTGATAACTCCAGCATGGGGAAGCTGGAATACCAGGTCAGATTGCCCAGCATCTACCCCAAAAGGGCTCTCGAGAGCCTGGACCACTCAAAGGACACATGAAGATCAGCTGAGCAGCCTGGGCTGAAGGCTCTAATTTAAGATCCTGGGAGAGAAAAAAAATGGTATAAAAAGAAAACTGTCCCATCTTACTTAATAAACTGAGCAAGAACATGATGCCTGATAGCGGTATTTCCCACGGTGTTTTGGCCTTTAGCTCCTGCTGTACAAGGAAACAGTCGCTCATGTAATCTGTGAGAAAATACCGCTGGACAAAAGCATATCTTTTAAAAAAGCAAAGGATATAACCATATTAGATGTTTGGTCAGAGAAATAATGCCTGCGCATAGAATAAAAGTTTTTCTAAGTACTTATATGCAGTTATTCTTAAAGTTTTTAAATAAAGGTAGAGTGAGGGAGAAATAAAAACACGGTCCACTGTCACCTCCCTCTACTCCTCGCGACACCCTTAGTGCCACCTGGTTCTGTCGCTCACAGTCAGCTCCAGCCCTAAGGTTCTAGCTGGAGCCAAAACCTGCCTCTTTTTTCAGAGGCCTCTTGCTGCTCAGGTGCCGAGAGCTAGTCCCGCAAAGCCTCGGCGAAAGAATGGGGCTCCGAGTAGGCATGCTAGTTTAGGTCGGTGAAGCAGGGACTGGATGGTTCATCCCCAGGCTACCATTTCCTCCCTGTGGTCCCAGAGCCGGGCCAGCCCCAAGTGGAGCTGCAGAGGCACTGTTCATGGGGTCGGAGCAGGGTCACCAGGTTCTCAAGCAGATCTCTGCTCCCTCTTTAATGTTCAGAATCACCAGATTAGAGGGCCAAACCTTGCTGCCGACCACATGAAAAGCCTCTGACTCAGACCATCCAGGATGATGAAGGACGCTACGAAATCTCAGAACCACAGACTCTCAGAGTAAGCAGACACTGGCATGGGTGTGACTCTGGCTAGAAGCCAGCGCAAGCTCACAGTCCTCTAGGGACGCCACCCTCTGAAGTGGCCCAATTCATCCATGAGCAGCTCTGATTATTTCAAAGATTTCCCTTGTACTGATCTCAAGTCTTTATGCCCTGGAACTTGTAGGTACTTGTCTGAGTGTGTCCTCCAGGGCCACATAAATCACACATTTGATATGTTTGGTATGCCTTGGTCTCTTTGATTTTTTTTTTTCCTGTTGATGGCAGTTCTCTGGTTGATGAATTTGTCTAGCTCTGCTATCAACCTGGCTCTCAGATCCGAGCACGGTTTTCTGGTAGCATGGCATGCGATGCCGAGTAGAGCAGGGTCATGGTGCCCTTTATTCCTGGTACCAGGGTGACCGCAGTACTTTAGAATTCCAAGGACCATGTCATACTGAACATGTTGCTCACAAACACTTCAGTCAACTATGAGCAACTGATTTTGAGGACCTAAGATTAGAGGCCCAGGCTCCATCAAGGGCATTCACATGAACAAACTGATACATACATACATCATGTGTTAGCTCATTTGGTTACCCTCGAAGATCCTTTCCAGCTATGTCTTTGGTAAATGTGATTCTTTCAAACTCTATGAAGTTGATTTTATAAAATCATTGGAAAAGCATGTACACTGGGGTAGAGGCCTATGAAATTCAATGTTTTCACTTCTCCAAAGCACAACAGGCTCCTGAATTAACTGCCCTAAGCATTAACTTCATTCACATTACATACTAAGGCCCCACTCTGCTCCAGGTCATGATCTATGTACAGTGGGCAGTGTCCTGGATAACACACAGCAATAACAAACCTATTCTGTAGGCAGGTGTTTGCCTACAGAATCGACAGGACGATTTAAAATAAATGCAAACATTTATGGGGTGGCTTCCCGTGTGACAGGCATTGTTCTAAATGCTCTTTGTGTTTCTTCTCGGTAAGACCTCTGTGGTGAATGTCATGATGGTCCCTGTTTACAGATAAAGTGTGTGGAAGTACAGAAAAGTAAATTCATTTTAGACAGAATGTCTGTCTTGCCGGGTCCCCCTGCCATTCAGTCCCAAATAAACACACAGAGGGTTATATTAATTATAAACTGCTTGGCCTATTGCTCAGGCTTATTACCAACTACCTCTTAAAACTTAAATTAACCCATAATTCTGGGGTTGGAGAGATGGCTCAGTGGTTAAGAGCATTGCCTGTTCTTCCAAAGGTCCTGAGTTCAATTCCTAGCAACTACATGGTGGCTCACAACCATCTGTAATGAGGTCTGGTGCCCTCTTCCGGCCATCAGTCATACACACAGACAGAATATTGTATACATAATAAATAAATAAACAAACAAACAAACAAATAAATATATAAATAAATAAATAAATAACCCATAATTCTTATCTATGTTTAGCCACGTGTCTTAGTACTTTTTCTCAGTATGGCATTCTCATCTTGCTTTCTCTGCTTTTGGCTGATAACTGTGTCTCTGCTCTCCCTCTTCCCAGAATTCTCCTAGTCTGGTCACCCAGCCTATACTTCCTGCCTGGCTATTGGCCAATCAGCGTTTTATTAAACCAATACAAGTGACAAATCTTTACAGTGTACAAGAGCATTAGCCCACAGCAACTCATTTTCTGTAGATCACACGGATCCTATGGCCACTGCACAGTTAGAATTCTGAGGATCACGCCACAGTTCTGATTCACACTGAACGGATTGCTCACTAAAACCTCTATCCAACTGGGCAGCCAACTTAGAGGGCCTAGGATTAGGTAGTCTGGTTCCAGAGTCTGTCCCCCTAACCACTCCTGCTGCATCTGTAAAAATAAATACCAGCACACTTATAGATACATTAAAAAAGTTATCACATTCAGAAAGGAATTTTTTATTTTTGAGATTTCTAGGTAATTGCGATGGCTCACCCTTCTCCTCCCTCTCTCTAAGCTCTCCCATGTATTCTTCCCTACTGTCTTTCAAATGCATTGCCTCCTATTGTATAATTGTTACTGCATACATATATGTTTATGTGTACATTCCTGAATATAACCTACTCAGGCTGTATGTTATGTGTTTTTATGTTTTCCGGACTGACCACGAAATACTAGACAACCAATTGGTGTGATCTTTCCTGGGAATGATCAGAAAGAAGAATCTCTCAGGCGGGGTTTGAATGACAAGAAAGACAACTTTCTGTGGTCTTGGAGAGGAGGAGAGTATGGTAAGGGATGAGGCTAGAGAGGCAGGCAAGGGCTTCCCTACACTAGAGACTTGGGTTACAGTAACTCAGCCAGTTCAGGACATGCTGACTCCCTCTAGCATCCAGCTCTTTATACCTCCCTTGGCCACAAATACACTATGAACAACTATACCATGAAAGACTTCCTGATTCTCCTACAAGACCCAAGAATATTCCCTGTACTCCAAGCAATGCCCTGCAGTCCTTGACACCAGTGTTCACATACAATAAGCCACACTGGACATGCAACCACAACAAAGACCAAACCCATGCGATCTCCATCATGCTACATGACCTTGGCCCAGCCACAGCCCATCTTTTTTTTTTTTTTATTTCCACAGGATTAGCCATTGCTGCTTAAGGTTACCTTACTTCTAGAGCTGAGCCACTGCAGTACTAACTGGGAACACTTTGACCTAGGGAGTACTTGTGCCTTCTGCCACTCCCTCCCCCACCCCTTCCACCCTTCTCCCCAGGAGGCCCATGTGAGCTGTGTCCATCTTGATGCATTTGGCTTCTGTTCCTAACAGTGCCCTTGGCTGCTTTCTCAGCTCCCAGAAGCCCTGCTGCTCTGACCCCATCAAGTTCTACTTACCCGGGCGCTATACAGCCCTCCCCTTAGTTACACACTCAATCAGCTCCTCCCCAGCTCAACAATTTGTGGTCTCTGAGCATCCCCAGCTGCTCTCCAGAGGACGCTCCCCAGCTCGGCCTTGGCAGCCTCTGAAGCCCTGACTGNCCTGACTGTGTTTCTGAGGCAGGCAGCGATGCCAGAGTTGAAAGCCTAGCTGCTATTTCACACCCTATTTCCTTGCAAATTAATTTCTGATGGATGCTGTCCTTTGCAGTGACTCAATGCAGGCCATTTACTTACATCTTTCCCTTACCTTTAAACCTTTCAGTCTCTCTCAAATCCTGATTTCTCTCTGAGAAGCCTCCCTGGGTGGCGGCAGGCGAGGGGGGGGGAGAGCCCTGTTTGCCTATCAGAATGTAGGAAACAACTCCACCAACACAGCCCAACCTCAGCATCCTTCTGCTGGTTTGATTAGGCCACACCTCTGATATCAGATTATGTACTTGCCTTCTCCAAAACCAGGGGCGTGGGAAACAACCCGACGTCTGGGCATATGCTGGCTGCTAAGTTCTGGGTTCTTTCACCCCCAAATTCAAGAAGATATGGATTCTAAACTTGGATTTGAGCAACTAGACCGTTCCAAATACTTCCATAGTAATTTTGCTTACCACCTTTCCACCCCACACAGCCCTCAGCAGACAGCATCACCCCCCTCTCAACACACAGCAGAAACTCTGTGGTGATTTGAGAGTTGCCCAAGGCCCCAGGCCCCAGGAAAGTGGTAAGGCTGGAGTTCAGATCCCTGGCTATCAGCTCCAAGTCAGGTAGTTGTGTGGCTCATGCAATCCTGGACACCATAACCTCTAGTCATAGAAATCATACCCACTAGTGGTAGCCACCACCGAGCTCCAGTTGCCCACAGTGACCTGAAGACTCTGAAGAGCAGGGAGAGGTCCACAGACTTCTCTGGAACAATACGAGCAAGGCCATATGGTCATACAATGGAAGATGCCAGTGGGGGTCACGTTACAATATATCAAAAAGTAAATCAGTGCACTACACTCACAAAACAGAATGAAGCTGCTACACCCCCTCCTTCCCAAGGGGATGGGGAACTTCAACCAAGCAGCAAGTGGTCGCTGCCAATCTGTCCACCTTCTAAAACAACGTGCTCCTCTTCTCTCTTGATTTTATCCTGTCATGTACCCCCATAGAAGACCAGGCCTATTGGGCCAAGCTGCCCCAATACCTAATTAGCTTATCAGATCAAACTCCCACAACAGTCAGTAGCTCTTTTCATCTTAGGAAAAATGTCACATACTTAACCTATGTGACCCTCAGATAACACTGAGAGGGAGTGATCACGTCAGCTCCCCTCTGACAAGTGAAGATGTGCAAATAGTTTTGTTTGTAAACATGCAGCTGTGGTGCTAGCGATCAAACCCCGGCCCTGTGGATGCTATGCATGTGTCCACCAACGACCCATACTCTAGCTCTACAAAGTTTAGCAGCAGGAGCTTAACCGACTTGTCCAGAGTTATACCAGCAATCCCAGCAGAGGGGAGGACATCAGCCCTGCTTGATGGCAAGGTCAGTTCAAGGTCAGTGCCCTCCAGTTCTCATGCCTTAGTCTAGCCTTTGCTTCAGAAATATTGATTGTGCCGTCCCCTATTCCTTCAGCGAGCAGCACTTCTTAGAAATCAGGTATAGAGCCGGGTGGTGGTGGCACAGGCCTTTAATCCCAGCACTCGGGAGGCAGAGGCAGGCGGATCTCTATGAGTTTGAGGCCAGCCTGGTCTACAAGAGCTAGTTCCAGGACAGGCTACAAAGCTACAGAGAAACCCAGTCTTGAAACAGAAAACAACAACAACAACAAAACCCACAAAAAAAAATCAGGTATAGAAAAGGGAGAAATGAGAAGGGCAGCTTTTTGTTGAGAAAACGCTTTTCGGTTCTTTGAAGCCAGCCTTAGACAGAAACTGGGCTCTNGCCTGGTCTACAAGAGCTAGTTCCAGGACAGGCTACAAAGCTACAGAGAAACCCAGTCTTGAAACAGAAAACAACAACAACAACAAAACCCACAAAAAAAAATCAGGTATAGAAAAGGGAGAAATGAGAAGGGCAGCTTTTTGTTGAGAAAACGCTTTTCGGTTCTTTGAAGCCAGCCTTAGACAGAAACTGGGCTCTCAGAGGCTAGAGGGGCAGCCAGGCTGGCAGAGTCCTATGGCCACTAGAGGGCAGGGCCTGAACAGAACACAAAGCCAGTTCCCCAGAGATCACCCTCCCTGCCAGCTGAAAATGGACACTCCACTCCAGGACACTCCACTCTAGCTGCGCCACCTCCCACCCCTCCCCATGCAGCAAATAGGCCCTTATTCCCATAGGCCTCTCTTGAGGCTCCTGAGGTGTCCAGAAAGTGCCCCTGCAAAAGGCTTCTAGCTTAGTAGGGTGCCAGGTATCACTTTAAAAAGACTTGACTTTCTTGGACAGCAGCAGACCTAGTGCCTGGTCCTGGTGCAGTGAGGACAGGCTCTGCTCCCCTTCTCTGGGTTGGGTTTCTGTTCCCTTCCTGTCTTCCTAGGAGAAGTTCCCTTTCCAATTTCTAGGAGAAACCATGAAGGAGAATCTGCACACAGCAGAAGGAGAGACTGGCATACCTGACGTCAGTCATTTTGGACCACTGACTAGCAGAACAGAGTTCCATAAGGCACTCTGTTGATTGAGACCCTCAGAAAGTTCCAGCACCCAGGTCCCAGATGCAGTTATAGCCTTCCGGCTCAAGCCGGGCTATGGGAGGAGGCAGGGAGAGCTGGAAAAGCGAAAGCCTTAGGAGG
>LOEQ01000311.1:565685-577843 GCA_001685075.1 Bramus lutescens | reverse complement strand
CACACAGACAGAATATTGTATACATAATAAATAAATAAATATTTAAAAAATTATACATCACTATTGCCATTTTACGTGAAGGGAAGAAAATGGGGTCTTTGGAAACAGAATTTGAGCCCAGGGACAGCCTTGGCGGTTTCCTTTGCTCCAGGCTGCCCCCAGTGGTAAACAGGGGACCATGCACACAAGGAGATAGTTGTCACTTCCCGGGTCGGTCAGAACATCTTTGCAGAAGTCCAAGTCCTACCAAGTCCTGCACTTGGCTGTAGACTACAATAATTTACAAGACCCATAATGAGTGACCAACTTCCTACATGGAAGTGACCAACAGAACAGATGAGCAGGAATCGGAAGGCAAAGACAACCTGTGTTCAGGCTCAGGAGATGGAATGTGTGCCAAGGTCAAGAGACGGGAGAAGTGGAGTTTCCTTTTCTTAAAATAGAGTCATCAGAGCTGAAAGGATGGCTTGTGTCAGTGGGGGTGGGGGAGGAGGTAAAGGCACTTGCGCTCAAGCCTGATGACATCAGTTCAGTTCTCATATGGGGGAAGGGAGAGAACCCTTTCCAGCATGTTGTCCTCTGACCTCCATATGCACACTGTCATATGCCCCGCCCATGCACACAAATAAATAAATCTAATAATTTATATATATTTCTTCCTGGCCACGGAGATGTAGGAGGAACAAGGCTGGAGAGGTAAGGCTTCAGAGAATGAAGAGAAGCAAATGTATGAATCACTAGGCAGTCATGACAGTAACTTAGAATATGAGTTCAGGAAAGTAATGGCAGAGAAGAGGACCTGCCACTCAAACATTCAAATATCTGAGCATGTGTTGGGCACCATTTTACTGCTGAGGACACATTAATAGATGAGATGATCAAGTCTGCCTGCACATGGTTTACATTCTAGTCGTAGGATAAGCAAATATATGTGAAGATATGTAGTAGCAAGCAGTGATAAATACTGTGGAGGGCAGAATCCGTGAGTGCCTGCCACCATAACCAAAGGACCACGGGCTGAAACAGCAATTCATTTCCTTAGCACTGGTGCAAGTCCAAGGTGAGAGGTGTGGAAGGGCTGGTCTCTTGAGGTCTCTCTCCTTAGCCCATAGAGAGCAGCCTTACAGTGTGGTCCCATGGAATCCCCTCTTTCAGTGCCCCAATCTCCTGTTCCTACAAGGATGAAGTCATTTTGGGTCAGGCAGGACTCACTCACATTACTTCATTGACTATGATGATGGTCTTTAATCTGTGTGAAAGAAGAGGCTCTAGAACTTCGACATAGCAATATTTGGAGGACCCAAGCAGCCACGGTGCAAGTGAGGGGCCATAACAAAGGTTCAAAGTAGAGAGGCAAAGGGGCTGGTATGTTATTTGCATAGGCTAATATGGGGGAGCCATCCTGAGAAGGCAGTAGATTGAGGCCTGAATGAAGGGAGAGCTGACCACAGGGATGTCAGGAAGAGGACAGCCTGTGCAAAGTTACTGTAGTAAGGACAAGGCTCTGGACTTCTTGGCACACTCATTTTTTTTTTATCCCAGCACTTGGGAGACAGAGACAGTCTCAGTGAGTTCAAAGATAGCCTGGTCTACAAAGTGTGTTCCATGACAGTCAGGGCTGTTACACAGAGAAACCCTATCCCAAAAAAAAAAACAAAAAAAGGTCTTGAATTGCTGATTAATGAATTTTGTTTGATAAATTGTGACATTATGAATGATTTATTAGAATTTATATTTGTATATTTGGTATTCATGCTGTTTCCTAGTGTAACACTTTTTTATTTGTTTGTTCTTCTAATTATTTATTTTGATATTTATTGAGCTCTACATTTTTCTCTGCTTCCCTCCCTGCCTCCCCCCACCCACTCATTTTTAAAAGCAGACAGGGCAAGGGTTAGGGGGAAGATGGAGGTCAAAGGGCATGAACTTTCAGTTAGGGGGAATAAGTCACAATGATCTGCACAGTGTGGTGACCATGATTAAAAATGTGTGGCTAGGCTATTTGCACTTTGTGACATACCACAAATGGGGTGGTGTTAAAAGAAAGCGATTCACCTCACATAGTTGTAGAGGCTGGGTCAGCGAAGATCAAGATACCAGCCAGTTAGAGCCTGGCTCTCTGCTTCTAAGATGGCGGCATGTGCATTCTTGAGAAGAGGAACACCATGTCATCACATGATGGAGCAGGAGACAGAACTGTCCCAAAAGTCCCTTTCTCAGTGGCACCCATTCATCCATGAAATAGAGTCGCTATGACCCAAACACCTGCCTTTAGGCCACAGGCCCCAATATATTTTATCTAGGTACTCGGTCCACATGAAATTTGGACAGGAAAATGTACCCGAAACATGGCAACTCTGTTCTCCTAAGAGCACAGATTTTTTAGCTCTCACCATGTACAAAAAGTGACCGAGGTGGTTATGTGAATTAGCTTGATTTAATCATTTCATACTGTTTATTTATGAAATTTAACCATTTCATACAGAGATAAACATCAAACATTCTATTTTGTTTTATGAATATAGACAATTATTATCCTTCAATTACAAATGAAGTCAAAAGTTACTATTGGGGTGATGGGGAAGAATGAGCAAGACAGCAAGGCATCCCGGGGCCTCCAGAACATGACAATGACTGTCACTTCGAGATGGGGACCAGAGAAATTGGGGCAAAAGAGGACCAGGATTAGATTGTTTTTAAAAGCAGCTGCTGTCTCGGGATAGACTGGGGAAGAAGCGCAGAGAAGAGGGACTGGGTAGGAGGTCTTTTCAGGTGTCTAGGTGGGGGCAATGAGAGAACTAAGACAATAGCAAGAGAAGTCTTAGGAAGGGTCGCTTCTGGGTATAGCTGGGAGAGAGATGCAGCACAATTCACCGATGATGCAGTGGGCATGGTCTATGAGAGAGAGCGACTCAAGGGTGACCCCAAAGGTCTTGGTCTAGTTAGAAGGGACCTGTGGGAGGTGATATGGACAGGGAGCTTCAGAGCTGATGGTTGATTGTGGGCCCTGGGAAGTCTCAGACCAATGAAATACCTTTAACATCTAAACTGAGGTACTACTAAGTAAAAAGTGAGACTAAAGTAGAATTTCATTGCGCAGCTGATACTGAAAATTTCAGAACTACCCAGGAGAAGAGAGTAGAATAAAGGTCCCCAAACTAAATTTAGGACCCTTCAACACTTAGAGATCAGGGAAGGGGGGAATTCCGCAAAATCAGACAAGTGGGGAAAGTGGAGGAAGCAAGAGAGTGCCCTAGGAGCCAGAAAACTCAGAGCAGGCTGATGAGCCCAGGGAGAGGAATGAAAATTGGCTATTGGATTTGCTGGAGAGGTCCCTGATGATTTTTGACAAGAGCGGTCTCCATGGAGCTTGGGGGTGAATAACTAGTAAAAAGAATCAGAAATGGCAACTATTTTGAACAGCCTTGCTAGAAAGAAAAATGCCATAGCCGAATGATGGGGAGAAATTTTAAGACAGGAGATTTTATAGCTTATTTGTATGCTAATGGGAACACGTGGTAGGGGAAAATCCAAAATACTGACAAGGCACAAGGGCCAAGCTGGAAGGCTGGCCTGGGGAGGAATGAGGGGTGCTCGTAACAGGAAGGAGGGAGAGACAAGGGGTTGCAATGCAGAGGTGTGGACTTTTTTTATTTTTATTTTTTGGTTGTTGCTGTTTTTGCTTCACATGGAGTAAGGTTTGCAGCGAGCAGCAGTGAGAGCAGTGAGGATGGGCAGGAGGACATGGAAGACAAGATGGAGAGATGTAAACAGATTCCACAAGCAGGCTGGTAGCATGGTAGAACTTTACTGACAACATGGGATGATGTGTGATTTCTGCTTAGCGACTGGAGGGAGGGTGTTAGCGCCTTCCATCAAGGGCCGGGTGGGAGGGAAGCCTGTGTCTCACAGACCAGGGAGCACAGAGGCTTCCCTGGTAGCTACTCTGACTGGGAAGTTGGTGGTTTGAAATCATCACGTTTGAAACGAATTCTGGGAACAGATGCTGACGAGGAAACAGGACCAGCAGCAGCAGACACGGACACCCTGTGAAAGGTGAAGCTCTCGCCACTTGACTGTGTCCCTACCTTTTTATATTAGTGTATAGTCATTGTATTATGGTAATAGTTTTCATCGATATTTTCATCCAATCATTCCATATGGTTGTCTCTACTTACCCTTTGCCCTTTTCTTTTCCTATACAGTTCTTTTCTTTCACGTCATTACCTTTAGATCGCTATTAACATGTAATGTGTATAAGTATCACACACACATATATGACCCACAATTGAGAAAACATTTATCTTTCTCAATCTGTCTTATATAGTTTAATACAATGACCTACAGCTTGATCCATTTTCCTGCAAACAATGCCACTTCGTTCTTTAGTCGCTGAATAAAACCAGGCTGTGTATGCAGGCCATATTGTCCTTATCCCTTCCTCCAATGATGGATCTAGTCCGTCTCCATATCTTAGCCAATGAGAACAGGGCCACAGAGAATATGGGTGCACAGGTGTCTCCGGGGTCTGCTTCAGGACTACACCCCATTGTATAACTACATTCTGGGGCAGCTCTCGTTTGTTTTTAGAAGTCTTTGGGATTTCCGCACAGGCTACCCTAGCTTATGTCCCCCACAGCAGGTGCACATGGTTTCCTTCCTCACATCTTCACCAGCATCTGTTGGCGGTTTATCTAACGGCAGCTTTTCTGATGGGGATGAGATGAAGTCTCATGGTGTTTTTCACCCTTGTATGAGGGTCATGGTTGTTGAACACCTTTTTTTCCCATAGACTTCAGGGCACAGCTTTTACTGTTCATGCACATGCCCACTTAATGGTTGAACTATTCATAGTTACCTTTCTATTGCTGTGATAAGACTATGTCCGAGGAAACTTATAAAGGAAAGCACTTAGTTGGGTTTACGATTTCATGATGGTGGAGCAAAGGTCTATCAGCAGAAACAGCCGAGAGTTCACATCTTAAACTGCAAATAGGAGAGGGGTTGGGGAGCAGGAACATGGCTGGAAATGGCGAGTCTTTTGAAACCTCAAAGCAAAAATGGCGATGATTTTCTCCCATTTTTGTTGATGGCCTCTCACTGCCTCCTCTGTTGTATGGAGGCTTTTAAATCTCATGCAATTCCCTTGGCCAATTTGAACTTTTTTTTAAAGATTTATTTATTACATATACAGTGTTCTGCCTGCATGTATGCCTATATGCCAGAAGAGGGCACCAGACCTCATTATAGGTACCTGGGAGGTATGTGGTTGCTGGGAACTGAACTCAGGACCTCTGCAAGAATAGCTAGTGCTCCTAACCTCTGAGCCATCTCTCCAGCCCCAATTTGAACTTCTTGAGCTGCAGAGTTCTTTTCAGGAAATCCCCACTTGAGTCTCTATTTTCCTGCTTTTCTCTCACTAACAGATCCAGAGTTTCAGGCCTCCAATGCCATTGCTCCATTTTGAATTGATTTTTGTACAAGGTGATAGGTAAGGATCTAGTGTTGGAGGAGGGCCCGCTTGTTCATCCTGGCTGCCCGGCTAGCTTAGCCCCGAAATAACCACACAGAAACTGTGTTAATTAAACTACTGCTTGGCCCTTAGCTCTAGTTTCTTATTGGCTAATTCTTACATCTTAATTTAACCCATTTCTATTAATCTGTATATCACCATGAGATCATGGCCTACCAGCAAAGTTTCAGCATGTCTGACTCTGGCGGTGGCTCCATGGCGTTCCTCTGACTCTGATTTCTTCCTCCCAGAATTCAGTTGTCTTCCCTGCCTACCTAAGTTCTGCCCTATCAGCAGGGCCAAGAGAGTTTCTTTATTCATTAACCAAGAAAAGCAACACAGAGGACCTCCCACACCAGATCTAGTATCATCCTTTTACCTGTGAATATCCAGTATTTCCAGCAGTTTTTTGAAGTTTGTCTTTCCTGTGGTGTTTTTGTCAATAATTGGGTGCCTGTAGCCACCTAGGTTTGTCTGGGTCTTCTAGTCCACCCCACTGTTTTATGGGAGTTGTTGTGCCAGTACCATGCTGGTTTTGACACCATGACTCTGTAGCATACCTTGAGATATCACGGGACCTTTAGCACTGCTTTTTGCTTAGTATTGCTTTGGCTACTTGGAATCTTTTGTGCTTCTACATCAGTTTTAGGGTTTTTTTTTCTGTTTCTGTTAAGATTGTTACTGGAATTCTGTGGGGTTTGCAGTGAAGTGCTTTTGGTAGTATGTCCATTTTTACAATAATACTGTAATTTGTGAACCTGAGAAACCATTCACCTACTGTCTTTGGTTTCTTCAGCATTTTAAGGTTTTCATTGTAGAGATCTGCTCTATTTTGCTTTCTGTTGCTGTGATAAACCAAGACAAAAGCGACTTGGGATGGAAAGGGCATATTTCATTTTATACTTCTAGATCACAATCCATCACTGAGGGACATAAAGGTGGGGACACAAGCAGAAACCAGGGAGGATGCTTCTTACTGGCTTGCTCCTTCTGGCTATTGCCCCACCAGGTTTCTTATACAACCAGGACCCTCTGTCTTGGGGTGGCACTACCCACAGTAGTCTGGGCCCTCCTAAACCAACTGGCAACAAGACAATTCCCCACAAACATGTAACAGACCTGTCTGATCTGGGCAACCCCTCAACTGAGACCCCCCCTTCCCAGGTACTTAGTTCTACCAAGGTTACAATAAAAGCTAACCAGGACAAGGTTTTCATTTCTTTGATTAGTTTTCTCTTAATTTTTATTTTTGAGGCTATGGTGATTGAGACTATTTTTCTGATTTCCTGTTACTGTTATATAAAAAGGCTACTGTTATCTGTATGTTGACTTTGTATCCTACTTTGCTGTTTTCTGGTGAGTCATTAGGTTTGCTAAGTGCAGGACCATGTTGTCTGCATACAGGATAATCTGGCTTCTTTCTTTCTTATTTGTGTACCTTTTTAAAAAAAAATTCTGTACCTTATGGCTTAGGGTTCAAGCACCATACTGAGTAAACAGAGTGGACACATTTGTCCTATTTCTGACTTTCCAGAGTCTCCTCATTTACTGTATATTAGCTATAGATCTATCATATACAGTCTTTATTATGCTGAGGTATGTTTCTTCTATTCCTAGTTTCTTTGGGGGCCTTAATCATAAAGGAATGTCAGACTTTGCCTGAAGGTTTTCCAGTATCTGAGATGATCGCGTGATTTCTGCCCTTAGGTCTATTTACGTTCTGTATTATATTTATTGATGAATGTTGAATTTGACTCTGCTATTCCCATGCTTATTTAGACTAAGACAGAATTTCCTCAGAAGGCTTCTTGGCTTGTCTGTGTAGCCCCTACCAGGAGGAACAGGTTTGTTTCTATGTTCAGAACATGCACATAATACATTGTCACAACTTAAGAAACACTGCGCTAGGGTTGGAGAAATGGCTGCTCTTCCAGAGGTCCTGAGTTCAATTCCTAGCAACCACATGGTGGCTCACAACCACCTAGAGATCTGGTGCCCTCTTCTGGTGTGCAGGTGTACCTACAGACAGAACACTGTATACATAATAAATCTTAAAACAAAAGAAAAGAACACTGCACTATAAGCCTTTAATTTACTGATGGTTGTCTCCCACTGAATTGCAACAACTTAAAGGCAGAAGCAGCCACCTTTCTGATAACCACAATTAGAGCCCGAGTAAAGCTGACAGAAGAAAAGAGCTTGAAGTCCCAAAGCTCACAGTTCCCCAGGTTCACACCAACGCTCTTAGAAATCATGTCATGCGGGTGGAGAGATGGCTCAGCAGTTCAGAGCACTGGCTATTCTTCCAGAAGATCACATGGCAGTTCACAACCACCTCTCATTCAAGTTCCAGGAGATCCAACATCTTCTTCTGGCTTCCATGGGGCACCAGGCACAGGTGGTTTCAGACTTACATACAGACAAAACATTGGTACACATAAAATAAGAAATTGTGTCACAAAGTAGAAAAATCCCTTTTGATCAACATGATACTCTTTTCTATGAAGACACTTTATTTAAAAGTCACCTTGTCTGTGTAAACACCTCACTCTCTGAGATCCACTGTTCGTGCTTGGGAGCAGAGTGTGTGGTATTTTTCTGGGCTTACAGCATAAGCTGACATGGTGTTCAAGAACTTGTCCAGTGGGCAGAGCTTGTCGGGGCAGCCTCTTGGCACTTGCTCCTGTGGAAGTAACAGAACTCAGCAGGTCCTGGAAAGCCTAGCTGAGCTCTGGCCCTGAGCTGGAAGAGCTAATAATCCCATCCCTGGAGAGTACTCAGCTTCTCCAGGACATCAACAGTGATAGGTTAGCCAGGACACCAAGATACTGGCCATGAAGACACTCAGTGGCTTCCTAAAATGGGCCTCACAGATAGGATGTACCTGGCATCACAGTGTACCTGGCAGACACACTCAGGAAGGCTGGAGAGTAGCCCTGTTCCTGGAAGGAATCTGTTACAGGACTGAGATGTGGCCGTGCTATACCCTGTGACCACAGGTCAACTACTGCCCTAGTCTCTATCGGATTCAGACAGCTGAGGCTACCACTTGGGACACCACTGGGCCTGAGACACAAGACACTAATCCAGGCGTGAGGGAGTTGGGCTTAGCCACCATCCATCCTCACCTCAGAGATCTTACCTCCCCATGGTAATAGAGCTGCACAAACCACTCCTTAGATTTCTGATGCTGGTAGAGTTCCATGGTCAGGTCAACAGCAAATGGAGGCCATTTGCGGTCAAAAATCCCCAAGGCCATTAGGACAGGCATGATGGTGACATCATGTGTGGCATACAGGTACATCTTTCTGCAAGAAGGAAACAGTTAAACGGTTCTCCACAATTGCTTGCTTCGAGATCAGGAGGCCAGGACGTTGCCTATCTCCTCTGAATGAGAAACAGCAGCTGCCTCAGAAACAAGGGGAAACTAGCAGTCAGTTGAGCGGTTTAAAATCCCTCTGAAGCAGATGGGGAGGACCCAACTCCTACTCTCTTGTCTCCTGGAGAAGGACACCTCCTCCCCATCCACCCACTCACCCCCCACCCTGGGAGTTTCAAAGGAGAAACAACACCTGTGGCTTGGGTCCTACCTCTCTTCTTCCTCTGGGCCCGGCCACCCATGAATGACGCTCTTCTACCCTTGGCTACATGTGTGTAACGGGGTGACCCCTGCTTCTTGCAGGTTTGGAAATTGCAATTAATTTCAAAAGAATACTACGCTGACTGGTCTTCAACACATTTCCCAAGGAGTTTCAGTCAGTCATACAGTAAGCCATCCTTTAGGGTGTCTGCTTGATGCTAGCTAGCATTTCTCTCTTCAGGATGACCAAGGATGTTACTGGCTCTCAACCTAGGACACTGGCACCAGATCCTTCCTCAGGTACAAGGTAGAGAGTGGCAAGGCAGCAACAGCATGCTAGATGCAGTGCTGCTGCAAGTGTGTGGTGTGCAGAGAGGGACACAGCGCTGTTAGAAACCCTGCTCCAAGTTCCAGGCCTGCTGGCCTCTGAACTCAGCTCCCTGCATCTCTCACAGGCGCGGCAGGGTGCTCAACCCTGTTATCTCCACCCCACCCATCTCTTCACACCCTAGCAGTACTTCAGTATTAAGCGGCATCTAGTGACAATGCAGGTTCTGCCTTGGCAGGACAGAGAAGGGCCCAAGACTCCAGTCTCCAGGTTATGACACTATTGGCAGACCACAATTTGCTAAGCAAGTGGTCAGGACACATGATATTCCAAATTGGAGATCCCAGGCTCTGGGAAACTGGGAACAGAAGCCCATGAGTTGCTTCCAATATTATCAAATGTACAGTGATCCTACCTTCCGTACACCGAATAAGGGACTTGAACTAAGTCATCATTGTTTTGGACTATTAAACTACAAACCAGTGCAATGTTCATGTATCCAGTTAACCGGGGTGATATTAATTTTTTAAAAAGAAAGGAAAAATAACTTTGAGAATTTAAACTAAAAACATGCAAGGAGAGCTACAGCAGGAAGAAAAGTAAAAGTGTTGTGACCTGCTTGGGGACCCTGGTGAGCATTCACCTGCAGCCACTGACAGCTTGGCTCTTGACCCATACTCCCGGAGTCCTTCCCTGCAGTCAGAGGTCCCCTCAACTCTGCATGGCATAAGCGTTCACTGTGCTGAGTACCTGATCTTGCTAGGTGGGGTCGTGGGGTCCACAGCTCGGAGTAAGTTCCCCTCCAGGATGTGTAGGAATGGGCCCACTGCCATCTGGATACTTTCCCTGCGAGATATGAATAACATTCAGGCACCCAGCAGGCACTCAGCACCCAGGAGAGGCATCAGCTCTGCCTCTGAAGACCTCAGCAGCACAGGTGTATGACACAGAGAAAAAGATAAGGCTGGGACCACAGCAAGGGCAGGGAAGAAGAGTTTCACATCAACTTAGAGACTTCCAACAATAACAACGTCAGGTGTCCTCTGACTTCCACAAGTGTGTACAGTGTACCCGCGCATGTGCACACACACAATAAATCAAAGTGGAAAAAAGGAAGTACGCTTTGAGGAACAAAAGAGCAAAGGTGGGAAGAGCTGAGGTAGTAAGACTCAGAAACCCCTAAAAGCCCCTGGAAAATCATCTGCTGATTGTCCCTGCATGTGCTCCACCTTCTGGAGCCAAGGCATAGTGAAGTAGGGACTCTTCTAACTCTGTGAGCTCAGAGCTACGCCCTACCACTTTCATTCTGGGTTCATCTGTGACCATCAGTGACTACAACGCATATCCTCTCGCAGTACTGAGCAAAGCAAGGCTGACAAGTGACAAAAGATTTACTTGTGAGTGCACCTCACACTTCTTATTGGGGTGGGGGTGTCCCAAAACTAAACCAAAACCTGCCACTCTCAGGAGCCCCAGTACTCAAGTGCACGAAAGAGAAGGATGCTGACATGAATGGCATAGATCTAGTTCAGAAACGGCTACCTCTGTAATTGAAGGAATGCAGCATGCACCTGCCAGGTACACAGGCCAGACCCAGACTGCATTGCAACGGCATACCAATTGTTCTCGAAGAAAACATCAGTTTTATGCAATTGATCAAAATGGAAAAAACAATGGGTCAGAAGCAAGCATGCTGTGGTGTGGCCAAATGACGAGCCGCCTACATGTTCTCATAAAGTTTTACTAAAACACAGCCATGCCCTTTTGTGTATTACCCATAGCTGCTTCATGATGCATAAAGATGAAGCTGCGATAAACCAGGCACGGCCCACAGAGCCTGGGGTATTCGCCATGTATGTTTACATGTGGACTGGCAGAAGGGAGGGCAGTGAGCAGCAGTTTAGATCTGGCAGGGCCACTTCATGAACAAAACCTGGAAGCTGTTGAGTCCCAGAGAGTGGCAGCTGAGTAGCTTGGCGAGAACTTCAGGAAGCCCAAGGCTGCTGCATAGATGGGTATGCTGACTCCATGCCAATGCGACCAGGGGCTCTTTTCTCATGCAGCAGACCCTGCAAATTCTGGAGGAGTAAGCTGTTCCCCTCCCCCAATACAGCCCCAGATTATCCGTTCCCTTTACGTTAACTGCTTCCAAGCCACCTACTCTTAGTGCAAATTGAATGCTCTTAATCAGAAGAAAAAGGGAAAAAGAAAAAGGAAAAAAGCAGTGGGCATTCCAGAACAGAATCTCAAGTACCAACAAGACACAGCTGTAGCAAATGGGTCAGAGGACCTGGGACCAAGTCCTAGCTCTGCCACCTGCCAAAGGAGCCCAGGAAAAGTAACCAGCCCTCTCAGTATAGCTCTTCCTTCCTCTCAAGCTGGGGACCAAGCACGGCTTTGTGGATCCTGTCTAGTTCCTTCACCTGTGAAAGCAGCAAGCATAAGCAACACCTCGCACCCGGCGAGAACAGGGAACATCTGTTAACTGAGCTGCGGTCAACAGACTGTAGCACAATGATCCCACCTTCCACTCACTGCACTTGATCTCTTGAAATGTGAAGCAAAAGGAAGAGTACAGGACTCCGAAGTGGAGGACCAGGTCGGCAGCCCCGGCTCAGAGCAGAGGCCTAGGGTAGGCTAGCTCAGAAGTGGAGGACCAGGTCGGCAGCCCCGGCTCAGAGCAGAGGCCTGGGGTAGGCTAGCTCAGAAGTGGAGGTCCAGGTCGGCAGCCCCGGCTC
>LOEQ01000311.1:524923-546146 GCA_001685075.1 Bramus lutescens | reverse complement strand
TTGGAAGAGCAGGCAATGCTCTTAACCACTGAGCCATCTCTCCAGCCCCTGGCTATAGTTTTTGGTGAGTTTTTTTGTTTTGTTTATTTGTTTTAAATATTTCGATCCCCAGTTGATTGAATTAGTAGGCACATCCGTGTGTTAAAAAGTGGGAAACCATAAACCCTTTGAGAAGCGGGGCCTCATTGGGGGTCTTTAGGTGAATGGAGACATTGCTTGCCTCGGACTTTGGAATCCACTGTCTTCCTCTTGCTCTTTGTTCCCTGGGTCTTGAAGTGAATGGTTGCCTCTGTCATGTGTACCTGCCAGAGGCCCAGAGTCACAAAGTCACCTGACTGTGGTCTGCAACCTTCTAGACCATGAGCCAAAATAAACCCTTTTTTTTGTAAGTGAATTGCCTAGAATATTCTGTAAAAGTGACAGAAAACTGGTAAGCATGTACAAAACCTATGCATCTAGAGGTATTACAGTATTTTAATAGGGAGACTTTTAATAAAACGGAAGTACTCGTCAGTAGAGAGGCATAAGTTAAGACAAAAGAAATAGACAAAATTCCTAAGAGTTGAATTAAGATTCTGGGAAAAAGTATAATAAAGAAGAAAGGAGGAAGGCTAAACCCCAGAGTTTACTAAAGGTCTTCTCTGCTCAGAGGATAGAATGGCAGAAAGTAGTGAGAGATATTAAAGCTGGCATTGGTAGTTTAACCTGCAGCAAACAATCTCCCTCCCAAAAGTATGCCCACTTGGGAAAGTTTTGAAAACAGTAATAATAATCAAATGTTATTACCATATATCTGACATTCAGTGTGCTAGTTAACTCATATTGTAACTCAAGTGGCAGATCTGTCCTACTACCATTTGAAAGAAAAAGGACCTAGGCTTAGACAACAGAGAAGTAACTTGCCCAAAGAGGCACAAATCTTGTGTGATCATGACTAAGTCATTTAGACTTAGTCAGCCCTGGAGTTCACACTACAAGATGTATACATTTCACTAATGAACTTAGGAAAGGCAGTAAGTTATTGTTGACTGGGGTTTCTTTCCCGCCCAGTCCCACAGCCTTTCAGTCTCAAAGAAACACACGGAGGTCTACATTAATTATAACGAGTTGGCCTATTAGTGAAGGCTTCTTATTAAGTAATTCTTACATCTTAAATTAGCCCATTATTCTTGTCTATGTTAGCCATGTGGCTTGGTACCTTTTATCAGTGAGGTGTTCTCATCTTGCTTCCTCTGTGTCTGGATTCCTCTGTGATGACTGCAGACTGACCTTTCCTCTTCCCAGAATTCTTCTGTTCTCATCACCCCGCCTCTATTTCCTGCCTGGTCACCCCACCTATACTTCCTGCCTGGCTGTTGGCCAATCAGTGTTTACAAGTGATAGGATACAAGATCATTGTTCCACAGCAAGTTATATGAAAGTTCCTAGGGTTAATACCCTCATCTTTTCTATTGCTAAGAAAAAATACCTGGGGTTAGATAATATATAAGGAATACAGATTTATTTGACTCATGGTTCTGGAGGCTGAGAAATCCAAGAGTATGGCACAGATATCCTTTTGGCATCTGGTGAAGCCTTGCTTGCTGCATTACAATATGGCAGAGGGTATCAGAGGTTGGAAGGGTGAGATAACAGGGAGAGTTAACAGACAGATACAGAGATGGAGATGGAAATGACACTTTATAAAAAACAAAAAAACCACTTCCACTGGACCTAGCCATCCCCATAGAACAAGCTTAATCCATCAAACATGGGCACATTGGGGGTCAGAGGTCCAGCAATAAGCTTTTGGGGGAGACATTCACAGAGGAGCAATCTCTTACATGTGAGATTGAGACTTTATCTGTTGTGACCTCACTTCAGCAAGTCTCTTTCTGCGGACTTCCACTTCCATCCCAGTGGTTGGGTTCCTAACTGGTTGTTGTCCCCATTGAAAACCATTTAGGACTTTCTGTTGCAAGTCACCAGAAACCAGACTCACTCAAGCTGATTGAAGAAGAAGAGAGAGGAAGAAATAAATGATTAGCCTGCACCATCGACAGCTTCAGAACTGCCCAGTGCTGAACTGGATACAAGCCCAGATGATCCTGGGTTCTGATTTCTTTGGTGACTTGTAGCTTCAGCTCTGCCCTGTTCCCTTTATCCCCAAGCTGTCTGGTGATTGATGGCTCACTCATGTCACACAATGTCTGCAAGCAGTTTTGTTTTCTTGGCCTTCCATCGAGCCAGCTAGAAAGAGCCTTTCCCGCCCCCCACACAGAAATTCTGGGCTTCGGGGTCGCTCTCCAGATGAAATTCTGATCCACTGCCATCGCCTCTGGAGTGGAAGGGGAAGTTGAATACAACCACATCACAAGTGGTGGGGTCAGGCCATTCTTTAGGGCTAAGTAGGAGCATGAGGGGAAACAGCAGAAGTCTCGATGTTTTGCTGCCCGCTCCCTCCCACTCACCCCGGCCCCACATTAATCAACTTCCATGTTCCTTGTCAGTGGTTCTTGCTGGAGTTGCTGACCTTTGCCTAGAGGGAAGAGAGCGTAACACTTTGCACAATTCTAACAGGCATGTCTATGTCTCTTCCTATATATATTTTTGACATTTCCTAGTTAAACATCCTTATTGATGCCCCATTACCCACAGAAGAATGAGTCACATTGACTCTAGTGTCTCACCACTCGGTGTCTCCTGCTGTTTGAAATTAGTGGAATACTGGGCTGGGAGGTGGCTCAGAGAGTAAGAAAGCTGGCTCTACATTCATGGAAACCTAGGTTTGAATCCCCAACAACCAGGAAAAAGGTCAGGCATGGCTGTGCATGACTGTAGCCCCAGCACTCGGGAGCAGACACAGGCAGATCCCCAGAGTTCCCTGGCCGCCTGGTCTAACCAAAAGGGTGAGCTTCTGATTTACTGAGAAACCTTGTCTAAGGGCAACAGTGTGGAGAGTGACAAAGGGATATGCCTCGTGGCCTCCTCTGAGCTCTGCATGCAAGTGTGCAGATGCTCACACTGGCTTACTCTAGTGCATACAACATACACACACACACACACACACACACACAAAGGGGGCGAGAGGGAAGGAAGTGGAGTACGGCTAATTCTGTGGGTATGATTCTTTTATTTTGTAGTTTTGAAAACTCCAGAATTTGAATCACCTGTGTCTTGAGACATGCAAGGAATATACTTCATTAAAATTGGTAATCAAAAGATTTGATGGATCACTGGAGCCCAGGGTTTTGAAACTACTCCAGGCAGCATAGTAAGATCCTGTATTCAAAAAACAAACAAAAATAACTGTAACCTTGCCCTCAGATACACATGGGACTGTTTAAAACCACGTTTGTGCAAAGGTTATGATAACTCAGAGGTAGAGTTCTTACCTGTCACAAGTGAGCCCTAAATCCAAGCTCTAATATGAAAAATATAAAATACAACAAAGGCCATCTTTCCTTCAATTATCAAATAGCCAATGAAGCAAACCCATGTAAGAAAAATTCTTACCAATTTTCTTTCCCAGCAGTTAGATTGTGAACACAATACTTTTTTGTAGTTGTTATGGATGATGATGGTTGTGGTGGTGATGGTGGGTTTCTTGTTTGTTTTGTTTTTGTTGTTTTTTGAGGTCTTTCTATGTAGCCCTGGCTGTCTTAGAACTTGCTGTGTAGACTCGGTGGCTCTGAATGCAGAGATTTTCCTGCCTCTGCCTCTCGAGTGGAGTGTTGGGATTAAAGGTGTATACTACCACACCTAGCCTCCAACACTACACTGTTGGTGTGGTGTTGGCCTTAGCATTTTCATTCATATAAGATGAGAGAAAAAGGAAGGCAATCGGAAACAGTTCCTTCGAAGCAAAGAAAAATGCAGCTCATTACTGTCTGGGCTAGGCCATTAGATGCTACAGCAAAATAGCTAAGACTACATAAGTTAGAAATAGTATAAATCTATTTCTGTTAGTTTCAGAAGCTGGGAAGTGGGTATCCAGTCGTCAGCAGATTTCATATTGGGGAAAACCTCTCTGGATTCATGGATGGCTCCTTCTTCCTGTGTCATTTGTTAGGAGGATGGAAAGGCATGTGGGGCGCGAATAAAGTCAACTCAATCTCATTCCCTCAACCCCTTTAAAGGGCACAGTTCTCTCCAGGAGAATTCATGTCCAAATCACCCCCATAAAGGCCCATTTGTAGTGGTATTTGAATTGCATTTTAATAAATAAAGACTACCTGAAGATCTGAGGGTAAAACAGTCCTGTTGGTCAGCCTTACATACCAGGTTATGGTAACAAACACCTTTAACCCCAGTAGCCGTAATGACATGCACCTTTAATCCCAGCAACCACACTAGTTGCCATAGAAACCAGGTGATGCATGCCTTTAATCCCAGTCCTAGAGAGGATTATAAAACAGGAGGAAACAGTTCTCAACACCCAGTCTCATTCTGAGATTCTAGGAGGCTGGATCGCCATTTCAGACTGAGGTCGCGGTAAGAACCAGTGGCTGGCTGTTTTGCTTTTCAAATCTTCAGGTTGAACCCCAATTTCTGACCCTGAGTTTTTATTAATCGTACTTCACCCATTTTCTTAAAACTGTTACCTTATGAATTAAAATTCAGAGTGAATTTTAGGTGGGCAAGAATATTCATATTAGTCATCAGTGAAAACACTATTGTCCCCATCTGCCCCCCCCATCTCCTCAATGTTAGTAACCCAGAGACAGGGTGATTTGAAGATAACAAGTGTTCTAGACTGTTCTGTGGCACAGAATATCTGAAATTTTGTAATAAATAGTGAACAGAAATTTATTGTGGTTCCAGGGGCTGAGAAATCCAAGAAAGAAGAGTAGCATCCCGCAAGAGCCCTCTTGCCACAACACTCTGTGTATGTGCGTGCCTGCATGTATGCATCGTGTGAGCGACCGTGGGAGAGAAAAAAATGAGCCCAAGCCATTCTTTCATGAGTCCACTCCCATAATCCATTCATCAGAAGGCTTCATTTCCTCTTAACAGTCCCACTTCTTAACAGTGTTGATTGGAAACTAATTTTTTAAAATTTTATTTAGTTTTACTTGTAAGTGTTTAGGTGTTTTCCCAATGCGTATCTATACCACATGCATGCCTGGTGCCCACAGAGGCCAGAAGGAGACAGATTCTCTGGATTGGAATTATAGATGGCTGCGAGCCACCATGAGGTGCTGGCAACAGAACTTGGACCCTCTAGAAGAACTGACATTGCTTTTAACAACTGAACCAACTCTCTAGCCCTCGGGGCTGAATTTTTAGCACATAAGCTTTGGGGGACACATCAAATCAAAGCAATGTACCAGAGACAAATATTTGGAACTATTCCTTCTATTTCCCTTAGCAGAGACTCAGAAACAAGTGTTAGCAGTGCAAAGTTTTTTCACAACTCAGGCTGGACCTGACTCATCCATGGATTAATATGGTTCCGAAGACAGGGGCCATGGAGCTAACTCCGGTGCTATGGTGAGGACATTAAGAACCTGGGGATCATCTGTGATAGCCTGGTCTGAAGACTGAGTCTGTGGAAGCCTGGAGTGGGCTTCAGGTTTGGAGCCTGTGGGGCCAAGAGTCAGCCTGGTAATTATTTGGTCTTGGAGGCCCAGGGTGTGGGTACTAGCCTGAAGTCTGGGTCAGTGGGGACCAGATCAGCATGGAGTTTGCTGGGACAGGCCCAGTGTCTTCATGCAAGCAACTGTCACTGCTGACATCCTTACCCTTTACTACTGGAAGGAATGTCTCTCCAGTCATACTTTTGGGGTGGAGAGGGAGGATGGATACAAACCTGTCATTCCTGCTCCACTCAGGTGTGATCACTTGTATGGTTTCCTTGGTTCTTGAAGCATTTTCCCATGTAGATAGTTCAAATTGGTATTTCTGTGAGGAAATGAGCTTTGGGAAACTCTGTTCTGTCTTCTTGTTGATGAAGACATTTACTACTACTTAAATACAAAATTCTGTAAATATAAGGAAATGTGTATATATATATATCAACATTTTAGTACAAAAATAAAGTATTACTTAAAATACTTTGTAACATCCAACAGAAGTTGAAAACGAGAAAGCTTGGCATGAAGTACTGGGGAGATACGTCAGTGGTAGTGCGCTTGCCTTCCATGTGCTGGGTCCTGGGTTCAACCTTCAGAATTACCATTAAGAAAAGAAATGGGATTATAGTCATCACTAAAGTGTGCTTACCTCATGAGTGATGAGCTGTGTGTACGGGCTACCTGATGATGGAGTTTCCCAAGTCAAGTCTGCAGACTGAGCACACCCCCATCAGACACTGCTCACTTCCACGGTGCGGATACTAAACTTGGAATGATAGAGAAGGTCACAGAAAGCCCTGTGCAAGGATGTCACATAAATTCATATAGCGTTCTGTATTTTTCAATTAAAAACAAGGTAATATGTATGCCGTGGCAACACAAGAGGGGTTACCAAGGGAAGGGAGAAGATGGAAGTGGGGGAGCAAGAACAGACCCAAGTATATATGGAAATGCTATAATGATTTCTATTACTTTGTACACTAATTTAAAAAAGAACCCTAGGTATTGGGATTAAGTTCAGTGGTAGAGCACTTGCCTAGCAAGCCTGAGGCTCTGGGTTTGATTCTTGGGTAGAAAAAGACAAAAACAAAACCCTAAAACATATAAATTTTTAAAAGAATGAACAAGAACCAATACATGACCACAAAGATCAAAAATAATGACTGGAGAACTACATCACTATTGAAGGCACAAATGCAGCACTGGTGATGTACCCCAAAGTCAAGGTATACAGATTGCCTGACAAATATTTCAAATAATAATCACAAAGAAGGCTCAATGAACTTCCAGAAATCACAAAATCAAGGAAACAATGACCCAATCAAGAAATCTTATTGGGTTGAATTTATTTAAAAAAAAAAAACAGGGCTGGAGAGATGGCTCAGAGGTTAAGAACACTAGCTATTCTTCCAGAGGTCATGAGTTCAATTCCCAGCAACCACATGGTGCCTCCCAGGTACCTACAATGAGATCTGGTGCCCTCTTCTGGCATACAGAATGCTGTATTAATAATAATAATAATAATAATAATAATAAACCCCCAAAAAACCCAAATTCTAGAACTCAAAAACGATGAGTTAGGAGAAAAAAATGCAGCAGAAAACATTAACAACAAAAGGGAACAAGTTAAAAAAAAAAGGTTGTGAACTAGGAGATAAGTTGCTTAAAAGTGTAGTCAGAGAAGATAAAAGGGAAAAATGTAGAAAACTTCATCGGATTATGTGACAACATCAAAAGAAGACAATGTTTGAATAACAGGAATTTGAGGAGGAGTGGCCTGCCCACGAGAAGTGACCACCAACATCGAAGACATCTCAGAAACTGATCTCAGAGGGGCAGGAGTTTTAGGGGGTAGGGGAAAGATGAAAACCCAATGACTTGCAGAAACTACATTTGCTGTGAAGATTGTTTCTAACGGAAGCTGTTTCTTCTACATGCGGTGTTTACTGTGGCCCTGTTAGAGCTTGCGGCCTCGGCTGCAGTCCAATGGACTGACTTGCTAGAAGTCCACTTTCAGCCAATAGTGGTGATCTTGAACTGCACAGTAATTCAAGGTTGAAGAGGACCTTCTTAAAAGTGCAAGTTCCTCAGATCCAGGAGAGAGGATTCAGTCAGGCCATGGCCCCTCTCTAAGACTGGCCGATGCTTAGGTTCACCCAGGGCTGGGCCCTGCTTGTGCTTGGCAAGGTGCCATGATGATTTCTGAAAAAGAAAAACCAGTAAGAATGTTTTCTGTTTCTTTATGTTTAATTTACCAGTTGACTTACTGGGATTTTCAGGGTTTAAAAGAAGATTATTATTATTATTATTATTATTAGTTACATGTATGCATCTGTATATATGTATGTGAGAATAGGTGCCACAAAGGCTAAAAGGTGACAGATCCCTGGAGTTATATCTGGTTGTGAGCTACCCCTTATGGGTGCTAGGAACCAAATTCAAGCCCTCTAAAAATAGGTATGTACTCTTAACCGCTGAGCGAGTTCTTGGCCCCAGTTATTTCTTTACTAACCCCCTTTCCCCTACTCTTTTCTTTTCTATTTTCTTTCTTTTTTCAGTTGGTTTTGTATTTTGTTTTGTTTGAGACAGAGTTTCTAAGATAACAGTCCTAGCTTTCCTGGAACTTGCTTTGTAGACCAGAGTGGTCTTGAACTCAGAGATCTGACTGCTCAGCCCCATAAATGCTGAGATTAAAGGTGTATACCTCTATATCCAGCTCACCCTTTTTTTAAAATTATTAAGGAAAAATACAATGAGGATCTTAAACATGAAAAGGTAAGTTTTGTATCAGTTTTTACTAAGTTCAGTTTGAGGTCATTGTTTTACAGTTATGAATTATTTTTCCACATAGTATATTTTAAAGTTTTGTTGGAATATTTATTGTTAGGTTTGTTTATTTGCTTTGAAATATGGAATTATATAGTCTTAATGGGGGTATGAATCACATCTGTTTGGAAAGTGGCATGTACATCAAGAGTTTACAACATATTTAAGAGATACATGATTCTGAGCCAGGCGGTGGTGGCACACACTTTAATCCCAACACTTGGGAGGCAGAGGCAGGCGGATCTCTGTGAGTTCAAGGCCAGCCTTGTCTACAAAGAGAGTTCTAGGACAATCAGGACTCTTGCGCAAAGAATCCCTGTCTTGAAAAACCAAAAGAGGGAGAGGGAGAGATGACTCCAAATGGACTTCATATACAAGTTGTATATGTGAGTTTTAAAAGTGTTGTATTACATGATTGGTTTACAAGTAGCAAATGAGTTTTTTTTAATAGAAATGAAAGAAAATGGAATGGAACAAAAGAGGTAGAAATCTTATTTTTAAAAAGATGAAAGAAAACTTTCAAATCTAGGGGAAGATAAAAATTCAGGTATATGAAATTTAGGGAACTCTGATGAAATTTAAAAAACTTTGATCTGATTCAGTGCAAAGAAGACTACGCCAAGAAATATAATCATACTTTCAAAAATCAAAGACAAAGAGGATCTGAAAGCAGAGAGAAGAAGGAAAAGGATGGATAGAGGAGATAGAGAAAGGTAAGCAGTGGTCCTTTAGCAGAAACATTAAGGACCAAAGTCAATGAGATATTGTACTCAAAGAGCTGTGGAAATAAAACTGGTGTGGGAAGTTCTTCTGTATATATGTTGCTTTTATTGGTTAATGAATAAAGAATCTGCCTTAGCCTGTGATAGGGCAGAGTAGAGCTATGGAGGGGGGGAACTAAATTGAATGCTGGGAGAAAGAAGGCGGAGTCAGGAGAAGCCATGGAGCCACTGCTGGGGACAGATGAGCTGGAAACTTGCAGGTAAACCATGAGCCTCGTGGTAAAATATAAAATAATAGCCATGGATTAATATAAGAGCTAAGAGTGAGCTAGAAATATGCATAAACTAATAGGACAAGCAGTGTTGTAATGAATACAGTTTCTGTGTGATTATTTCAGGAGTCTGGGCGGCCAGGAAACAAACGAACGGCCTCTAACAACATAAAACCACCCCAAAGAATGCTGGATCCAGCAAAGCTGTGCTTTAGAAATGAAGGAGAAATAAATACAGACAAACAAAAGCCAAGGGCATTCATCACGACAAGATCTCTTTCCTACAGGAATGCTAAAGGGCAGTTCTCTAAACAGAATGATAAAGAAAGTGATTAGTAACATAAAAACATGAGAAAGTAGGAAATTCTCTGGAGATAAAATAAGCTAAGTAAACTGCATACGTTGTTAGTATGAAGTTTAAAAATAAAACCATCAAGATACTAGCCACAATAATTCATTAACAATATATACCACAAAATGTGAAAATTTGCACATCAAAATCAGAATGGATGTTATGAGATTAAACTGTTTATTATTTTCATGACTGATATTACCATCTTATTATCTTAAAATAGCCTATTTTATGCAAGTGTTATGGTGACCATAAAGCAAAAGGCTATAGTGAATCCATAAGAGATAGATAGTAGGGAATCACAGCATACAATAGAAGAAAGCATCAAGTCATAATGAAGAACAACAAAAGAGGAAAGGAAAAAGGATTTACCACATAATCTGAAAACAATAAAGTGACCACTTACCTATCAGTAAGTTATCTTGAATGTAAATGGATTCAATATCCAACCAGAAGACATAGAGTGACTGAATGGAGAAGAATGCAAAGCTCAACAATATGCTGCCTTCCAGAAACTCACACAGTCTGAAAATGAAAGAATGAAAGGTATTCATGCAAATGGAAACTGAAAGATAGCAGAAACAGCTATACCTATATCTAACTACAAAACTAGAAGGGAGGGAGGGAGAAAGGGAGGGGGAGACAACGCTATATAAGGATACTGAAATTAATTCATCAAGAATAAACATTATAAAAATGTTGCACATCACATTGAAGTACCTAAGCAGATTAGCAAATGTTGGGAGCTGGGTTGATCCTCAGAGGCCCTGATGAAAGGACAAAGAGAACGATAGTTCTGTGTCTTTGCCCAGGGGCAGACTTGGCAAGGTCTGGGCTGGAACTGGGACCAGGGCCTTGAAGGAATTAAAGTTTTGGTTTGTGGAAATCTGGCTTACCCCTCTCCCCAAAGACAGCAGTTATCAGTCCCAAGTCTGCTGTATGCTCAGTCTGTGGTGCACTTGAGATATCCTGTGTTCCTTTAATGCAACGTTGCTTGATTAGCTTTCTGCTGGCTTTGTTCCTTTTCCCTCTGCAACTGTATGGAAGAAACTGCACTTCTTAATAAATTTACTTGGCATTAGCTGTCAGCCTATGCAAGACCTCCTGGTTCCAATTTTCCTATTTTCTTTATTTTTCTCATCCTTGGTCCTCCCCTTTAGGATCCTATCCCTGAAGAATAACCTGCTGGTCTAGGTCAAGCAAGTACTAAGAGATAAAGACAGATGATAGATAGATAGATAGATAGATAGATAGATAGATAGATAGATAGATAGATAGATAGATGAGAACAGTAATAGTATCAGTCTTCAATTCCCTTTTTCAGTAATGGACAAAAACCCAAACAGATAGTCAGTAAGGAAACACTGGTCTAAACTACACTTTAAGTTAAATAGAACATTCTGTCCTACAACACAAGATATATTCTTCTCTAATATACATGGAACATTCTCTGGGTGAATCATAGGTTAGACGATAAAACAAATCTTAAAAAACTTATGAGGGTTGAAATTAAATAAAATATCTTTCTGACCATAGTGGTGTGAAACTAGAAATCAGTAAGAGAAGCCATTTCAGAAGATTCACGGATGTATAGAAATTAAATGATACACTCCTGACCACCAGGAGGTCAAAGAAGAAGTCAAAGGTGAGGTTTCAAACCACTGTGGAAAAAAAGCCATGAGCACATTATACCACAACTTACACAATGTGGCAAAGGCAGTTTTTTAAAAAATATTTGTTTGTTTATTTATTTATTATGTATACAATATTCTGTCTGTGTGTATGCNNGAGGGCACCAGACCTCATTACAGATGGTTGTGAGCCACCATGTGGTCGCTGGGACCTTTGGAAGAGCAGGCAATGCTCTTCACTGCTGAGCCATCTCTCCAGCCCGGCAAAAGCAGTTTTGAAGGCAACATAATAGCAAATGCCTACCTCAAAACAGAGGACAATCAAACTACTGTTAGGATAATTTAAGGAGCTGGAAAAGAAACTAAGTCCAAAATTTGCAAAAGGAAGAAAATAATATTCAGTAAAAATGCCCAATATAAAAAGAATTGGCTTTTTCTAAAAATAAAGAAATGAATAAAATTATCAAGCCTACATTATCTAAGAAAAAGCAGGGAATACACAAGACTCAGTATTGAAACGAAAGAGGAGATGTCCAACTAATAACTCAGAAATAAACAGCTATTATGATGCATGTGGACAATTGCATACTAATGAGTAGGATAATTTAGAAAAAAGATAAATTCCAAATACTCTAGCAAGACTAAACCATAGAACAATAGAAAATATGAACACGAAGAGATTGAATTAGTAATTAAAAGTGTTCCATCAAAGAAATCCCAGAACTTGATTGCTTTATTCTAAACCCTACCAAATATTTACATCAGAACTAATGTTAATCCTTCCCAACCTGTTCCCTAAAATGGAAGAAGGTATTAAGGCCTGAAATCTGCCCCCCACACACCTAAAGCCCCTAGAATTCCATCCCCAGTGTGACAGTAAAGATAGCCCTTTCAGAAGTAAGAATGGGAGTACTGATCTTAGGTTAAAGGGAATATTTTTCTCTTTCAACATATGAGGTTGCAGCAGGAAGGTGCCTTCTTTGAATTAGAACTAGACACTGGAGGACCTGGTGCTTGGCTTCTTCTTGCTAGCTTTGAGAACTATGAGCAACACATTCATATTATTCAGAAATTGTGGCAGCATCCCTAATGAACTGATGCAGAGGGGAAACTTCCAAATTCATTTGACAAAGCAGGCATTAGCCTGACCCCAAAGTCAAAGCCACAGTAAGGAAAGGAAAATTCAGGCCAGCGTCCCTGGTGAACATAAATGTAAAATCTACTAGCAACCTGCATTCGACAGTCTTTAAAAGGCTCATTCGTCAATCTAGTGGGATCTATCACTGACACAAAAGGATACTTCCATATATATGAACCTATAAACATGGTATGTGACTCACAGAATGAAGTAAAAAAAAAACCCATGATCATCTCAATATATTCAAAAAAGTTTTTCAATAAAGTCAATATACTTTTATGATAAAAATTCCTGACAAGTTATTTTTAGAAGCAAAAAATATATTTCTCAATTCAATAAAAGATAGTCATGGCAAACCCCAAGCTAACAGCACATTCAGTGAGTGAGGAGTCCACCGAGGTCAGAAATGAGGCGTGAGCGGCTGCTGTTGCCAGTTCAGTTTGGTTCAGCAGTGGAAATCTAGAGCAACAAGGCAAGAGAAGTGCATCAAAAGTATCTAATTTGGAGAAGAAGACGAATTGTCTTTTTTCACAGATTTTTGTACATATTTTGCACAGATAGTGCAAAATCACAGAGAAAATCCCAGGAATAAAGAATTCTAAACTAATAGATGAATCACATAGAGCTGACGTGTACAAAGTCAATGTCCCCAAACCAGTGTCTTGTGATCCCTAATAATAAACTATCTAGGAAGTGAATCAAGGAGACAATCACATGTACAGCAGTAAAAGAGGAATAAATTTAAAGAAGACTGTAAAATATCTTTTCAAAGGAAACTATGAGACATTAATGAAAGAAACAGATAAGTGGGAAAGATGCTCTGTGTTCACGGATTGGAAGAATTAAAATGTCCATATTACTCAAATCTACAAATTCAGTATCAACCCTACCAAATTTTTGCTGGAAGTTTTCACAGAAATCGAAAAAGCATCATAAAATTTACATGAAGCCACAGAAGACCACAGCTATCAAATCTTGAACAAGAAGTTAAAACTAGAGACAATATATTACTGGGTCGGATACTGTACTGCAAACGAACAATCCAGCCCATGGTAGTGTCATAAAAAAGTCATGCAGACCAATAAGTCAGAACACAGAGCCTAGAAATAAAACGACTGAAAGCTGACTGACTTTCAACAAAGATAGTAAGAAGTGAGGCAAATGGAGTCTCTTAGATAGGCATGATGGGAAAGCTGGCTGTCCACATGCAGGAGCTAGAAATTCTGTCAGCAGGTTGTCCAAAAGCTCTGTCAAGGGGACAGGGACACCTACCGCTAAGGGGTGCACGTGAGTGTGAGGGAGGCGGTGCACACACCTATGCATCCTGTGTGGAGGCCAGAGTGCTTTCTCTCTTACTGCCTCTTACTCTCTGTCTCATTGTCTACAGGGTCTCAATGAACTGGAAGCTTTTTGTTTCAACTTGCCTGCTGGCTGGTGAGTCAGCTCTACAGATCCTTCTGTCTCCACCCTACAATGCTGGGGTTCTAGACATGAGCAGCCACGTTCAGCTTTTTCTCTGAGTGCCAGGGATTTGAACTCAGGACCTCATACTTTCAGAGCCAGTGCTTTCGCCTAGTGAGGCATCTCTCTAGCTTGAATAGACATTTCTCAAAAGAAAACATGCTAGTCACTAGTAAGTATGTATTTGAAGAAAACATTTAGCATCCCTAATTATCAAGGAAACACAAAACTACAAGAGGAGGTCATTTCTTGTATGTGGGAATGGCTGTCCCCAAAAAGACTAGTGATACCAAGTGCTGACCAGGAGAAAGAGAAGAAGGAATTCTTGTGCACCGTAAGTAGGGATGCCAATGACTATTTACAGAAAACATTGAAGGTCTTCAAAAATTTGCAAATGGATCCTTGGTGGCCACTGAGATCAGATTCTTCTCATTAATACACCTTGTTCAACTCCTTGGGCACCCATGCCTGACCAACCCGATACGGCTGAGATCAAGAGATCTGGTAAATCGAAATTAAAGAAGACGGAAAGGGAAGGGAAAAGTCTGCCCTCAAAAGAAACGGTTGCCCAGGAGAAGCAAGCTGGTGCGTCGTGAGATACGCCCCAGACGCGTCGTGAGTGCGGTGTGCACAGTACACCCCACAAGCGTCGTGAGTGCAGTGTGCACAGTACACCCCACAAGCGTCGTGAGTGCAGTGTGCACAGTACACCCCACAAGCGTCGTGAGTGCAGTGTGCACGGTACACCCCACAAGCGTCGTGAGTGCAGTGTGCACGGTACGCCCCACAAGCGTCGTGAGTGCACTGTGCACAGTACGCCCCACAAGCGTCGTGAGTGCAGTGTGCACAGTACGCCCCACAAGCGTCGCCTTCTTGTTTCCATCTTTCAGCTGTAAGATGGAAAGAGTTGGATCAGGTTTAAGTGGCTGCTGTTCTTTCCCAGCAGAGAATGGGAACTGCCATGCCTGTCTCCCACCTGCAGCTCAGGCTGGAGGGAAGAAGAAACTGCAGGCTAGTGAGGGAGAAGGCTGGGTGGGAGGTGATGAAATCTTGAATAAAATTCAAGACGGTTCAAAGCCAGCAGGCTGTAAAATGCAGTTTAGTCAGAGTGCCATTGCTTTATTCAAATGATTTAATTGTTGGGATACACATTTTGAATATCCAAAGAAAAGGCTTTAAAACTTGAAAAAAAATTCCAGATACAACTACCATATGATCTAGTCTCCCCACTGTTCAGTATGTCCAGGAGATAACCAAAATCCCACGTAATGGTAGCATAATTCATAATGTTCAGGATATAAGAGAGAAACCCATATTTATCAATGGATGTGTGTACCCATGACTGAGCAGTGTTGAGTCTTTCAAGAGAGGAGGATACATTGTCACTAGAGACAGCATGAGTGTGATTGGAGATACTACGTCCATATTTATCAATGGATGTGTGTACCCATGACAGAGCAGTGTTGAGTCTTTCAAGAGAGGAGGATACATTGTCACTAGAGACAGCATGAGTGTGATTGGAGATACTACGTCAAGTCAGATAAGCCAGGCACGGAAAGACAAATACTGCAGATACCAGGGCTCTGTTGAGTCTTTAATAAAGAAAGGACTCAGAGAGAGTAAACCTTGGCCATGGTCCGCTGGGGTGTGTGTGAGGGACTGAAGGAGGCTGACTGATGGCCAGAGGACCCCAACCTTCAGCTACATAGGAGGAATAAGATCAAGAAGTCTATTGCACGTGACAGTTATTATAGCGAATGACAATATATATTTGAAAACTGATAGTAGATTTTTCAGAGTCCTTGTCATTAAAGTAAGTGTGGGCTCCTGACCATCAAGGGACCCCAGGTCTGTGCTCTCTCTACCCTGGATAAGTTTTCCTTCCCACTTCACAAAGATAGCTAGTGTAGAGATGCACCAGTTCATTACTTAATTATTTTGCTATGTATACACAAATCGAAGCATTGCTATATATCCATTATATATATAATTTTATTTGTAATTAAAATATTAAGTACTTAGCATTAGTGATCTGAAATATTTAAAATAATATTTCATGAAAACCAACACCAAAATCTATTAGGATTATAATTCAGAATTTAAAATAATTTAGTGTGGTGCCTTTCCAACCTATCTCCAGAACCCTCCTGCTGTCTCCAGCCTGGGTAGATACATTTATCTGTGTAGACTTTCCCAGAAAGAACACGGGTCTGGTTCCTCCTGTAATGTAGTGACCACATTGAACAAGCAGCAACTAGGACAAAGAAATCTTTAAAAAAATATTTATTGTATACAGTGTTCTGCCTGCATGTATGCCTGCAGGCCAGAAGAGGGCACCAGATCTCATTACAGATGACTGTGAGCCACCATGTGTGGGTGCTAGGAATTGAACTCAGGACCTTGGGAAGAACTGCCAGTACGTTTAACCTCTGAGCCATCTTTCCAGCCCCAAACAAAGGAATCTTAAAGCAAATTCATTTTTATTTAACTGTCTCTGTAAGTCTCTACCAATGTACTCTTTCTCCCGTGCAGAGGTTATAGCTCAAGCATTGTCCCTTTTCAACGCTTTTGTCTTCTGTGAATGGGTGTTTTGCCTGAATGCACCGTCTGTGTTCAGCGTGTTTTCCTGGTGCCCACATAGGCTATAATAGAGCATCAGATCTCTTGTAATTGGAGTTACAGATGGTTGTCAGTCACCAGTGGGGGCTAGGAATGGAACCTGTGTCCTCCAGAAGAGCAGCCAGTGCTCTTTACCACCAAGGACAACTTTCAAGAGTTGATTCTCTCCACATGTGTCTCAGGAGAAGCACTCTGGTTGGAGTGCCAAGCTCGGCCACAGGTGCCTTTACCTGATGGGCCATCTCCCAGGCCCAGTGCTGTTGCCTTTACAGTCACAAGACAAGGTGGTAATTGGGAATTGAGAAGGTCAGGCTCAGTAAGAATTCTAAATCCAGTTCATTTTAAGGCTAAGTCCATCCTATCCCCCAGCTTGCCTTGGTCATGGGCTTGAAGCCTGGCATTTGAAAGTAGGAAGTTGAGGGTCTTACTTTTCCTTGCTTTGTTCTCTCCTTTGCTTCCTCCCAGTTGGGGGAGGCTGCTTGTTCGTTTCTAGCCACTTAGACCCCGAAACAATCACTCAGAAACTACATTATTTTGCAATACTGTTGGCCAGTAGCTTAAGTGTATTGCTAGCTAGTGCTTATATATTTGGTAACCCATTTCCATTATTTTATATTTTACCACAAGCTTCTGGCCTACTGGCAAGGTTCCAGCTGGCAGCTCACATCTTTCTCCTCTGGCGGCTACATGGCTTCTCTTTGATTCCGCCTTCTTTCTCCCAGCATTCAGTTTAGTTTTCCCTGCTCAGCTCTAGTCTGCCCTATCAGAGGCCGAAACAGCTTCTTTATTCATTAATCAATAAAAGCAACACATAGACAGAAGGACTTCCCACAGCACCTCCAAACCCCAGAAGAGTCAGAAGTAGCTCCAGAAGTACTGGCAAAGCTTTAGGTTGATTAGAGCTTTGTGGATAATCAAGTTGCAGCTGATGTTCCAGGCTGATGCCTCTTTAGGGACCCCATGTTTTCCCCCAAGAACTTCCTGTTCCCCACACACAAATGTCATAGTTTCACATTTCTTTATAATTGAATACAATCCTATTTACTTATTTATTTATATTCTTTACTTAGTTTTCCAAGACAGGGTTTTTGTTTTGTTTTTGAGTGTGTGTGTGTGTGTGTGTGTGTAATAGCTCTGGCTGTCCTGGAACTTGCTTTGTAGACCAGGCTGGCCTCAAACTCAGAGATTCACCTGCCTCTTGCCCTGCCCCAGCTCTGGGATTAAACGTGTGCCACCACCTCTTGGGGTTGAATACAATACTGTTATGCACACCTACATTTTGTTTATCCATTCATCTGTTGATGGACAGTGAGGTTGATTCTATTTTTCAGTTAGTGTGAACTACACAATGAACAAGACCATGCATGTATCTTTGTGGTGTGCTAACTTAGAGTACTTCAGTACACAACCAGGAGTGGTGTATAACCAGGCTTTCCCAGTTTTATTTTGTAATTTTCCAAGGAACCTTCACATTAATTTCCATGGGTAGGGTCAGCATCAGTTTACAGTCTCATCTGCACTGCCAGCCAGCTCCCTAATAACAACACAGAGGCGTATTACTAATTATGAAAGCTCAGCCTTAATTTAGGCTTGTTCCACTAGCTCTTATAACTTAACCCACATATTTTTATTAATCTACATTCTGCCACATACCTCTCTTCCATTCTGTGTGCCTGACTCATTCCTGGCCTCCATGGCTTCTATGCTTCTGTTCTTCCCAGTGTGCTTGCTCTCTGTGCCTGGAAGCCCTGGCTATACCTCCTGCCTAGTTATTGCCCATTTAGGTCTTTATTAAAGCAACCAGAAGGTGCCGTGGAAAAGACACATCTTCACAGTGCACAAAAAGATTACTCCACAGCTGGGCAGTGGTGGCGCATGCCTTTAATCCCAGCACTTGGGAGGCAGAGGTAGGTGGATCTCTGTGAGTTCGAGATCAGCCTGGTCTATAGAGCGAGTTCCAGGACAGGCACCAAAGCTACAGAGAAACTTTGTCTGGAAATCCCCCCTCCCCCAAAAAAGTAAAAGTTTGATCGTCTCTACCATTGCTCTTGCTGCTCAGGATGCTGCTACTATTCAGGATCTGTGATTCATATAAACTTCAGGATTTTTTTCCATTTCTGTGAAGAATGTCATTGGAATGTTGATGAGAATTACATTTAACCTGTTGAACACTTTTGGTAATCCAGCATTTTTACAATACTAATTCTGCCATTCTTTTAAGTGTAGGAGATCTTCCACCTTCTAGTTTTTTCTTCAGTTTCTTTTCCAGAGTCTTAAGGTTTTCGTCTCCTTGTGCAAGTTTGTTTCTAGTATTTTTCTGAAGCTCTTGTGAGTGGTATTTTTTCTGATTTCTTTCTTGCAAGTTTACCATTGTATACTTTTCCTATATTGACTAGGAATGTTACTCCTCTGCTGGGATTTGTAACAGGTTTGAAGGTTTTCTGGTAGAATATTTAGGGTATTTCTAAATATTGAATATTTAGAATATTCAAAGTGTAGAATCACTTTGTCTCTAAGTGGGGATTCAGTCTTTCCTATTTGTGTCTTTTTATTTGTTTTGTTTTTCTTTGTCTTGTTGTACTAGGTAAGACTTAGACATCAGACTGGATAAGAGCAGTGAGATTGGACACCTTTGCTTTGCTCCTAAATTTAGAGGAATTGCTTTCAGACGTTCTCACTTAGTATAGCGTTAGCGATCTGTTTATTGCAAGCAGAACTTATTTATGTTGAAATATGCTCCCTTTATTCCAAGTTCCTTCGGGGCTCTTACCATAAAGGCATGTTATCTTTGCCAAATGTCTTTGTGCATCTATTAAGATATTAATGTGATTCCCTTTATATAGTGTATGATATTTATTGTTCTGCATTTTGTTGTTGCTGTTGTTTTTTCAGACATGGTTTTTCTGTTGCAGCCCTGGCCATTCTGGAACTCGTTCTGTAGATCAGGCTGGCCCCAAACTCAGAGATCTTGACTTTTGCTTCCCTAGTGCTGGGATTAAAGACACAAGCCGGCACACCTGGACCAGTTTGCACAATTTGAACCAACCTCACATCCTTGGAATGAAACCAATATGGTCATGATGTGTGAGCCCCTGAAAATGTTCTTGAATGTAGTTTGTCTTGCTCAGCATTTTCACATTTGTGTGCATCAGGGAGATGACCTAGTTTCTTTCTTTGCTATGTTCTCACCCACTTTAGGTACCAGGGCAATACTGGCTTCATAGAACGAGTTTGGATGTTTGTTCTCCCCTTCTATTTTATGGGACAGTTTGAGAAATATTAGTGTTAGGCCAGACTTAAAAGTTTGGTAGATAGAATTCAGCAGTAGATCTGTCCAGTCCTAGGCTTTCTTTATGGGGAGACTTTCAATGACTGCTTCAGTCTTGTTGGCTGTTGTGTGTCTGCGTAAGTTATTTAGATATCCTAGATTTTAAATTGGTGGATCTTGAGCTGGGAATGGCTCCACTCACTTAAATCCCAGCACTAGGAGACAGAGGCAGGCGGATCTGAGTTCAAGACCACAGATAAACCCTGTCCCCCCAAACCAAAATAAAATAAAAGATGGATCTGATGAGCTTAGATATTTATTCATTTATTCTTGACTTCTTGTTCAAAGTATTCCTCAATGATCCTCTTGATCTTATTGCAATATGAGTAACAGTCCCTTTTCTTTCCAGTTAGATCAGTTTGGGTTTTCCCCTCACTTTTTGCAAATTTGGCTAAGGGTTTGTCCATCTTGTTTCTCTTTCAAAGAATCAGCTTTGTTTGCACATTGTCCCTTTGGCCTCATTTGGGAGGCCCTGTACTAACCTTCATTAGTCCTCACCACCCGCCTTTTCATTTCAATCACTCATGTTTCTCTAAGACCTGAGTCATCTTTGGAGAGCTTCCTGATTGTCTAATGTGATCAATCACAGCTCTGGCCTTTTCCTCTAGAGCGCCTTTCGCTGCACCCAAAGCTTCTTACAAGTTGTGCTTTCCTTTGTATTGATTCTAGGAACTTCTAGCTTACTCTGATTTTTTTCAATGACCCACTCTTCTTTGAAGAGTTCTTTGTATTTGTGTTTCCTGTGGGTTCTTCTTTTTTGTATGCTTTCTATTTTTTATTGTATGATCTGAGAAGATGCAAAGACTTATTGTTTCCTTTGCATTTGTTTTAGTTTTTGTTGTTGAAGACAGGGTTTCTCTGTAGTTTTGGAGCCTGTCCTGGAACTCACTAGATCCGCCAGTCTCTGTTTTCCGAGTACTGAAAATAAAGGCATGTACCACCACTGCCGAGATCTTCTTTTGTATTTGTTAATGCTGGCTTGTGGTCTATTTTAGAGGTGATTTCATGGTGGCTGAGAAGAATGTGTGTTCCTGTTGGATGGAGTAATATACATGTATCTTGGAAAGCCAGGATCTATGATGTAGCTGACGCTTCTTCACTGATGTTTAGTTTGGATGACCTAGCTAATGGTGAAAAATAGATATCAATGTCACCTGCCACGGACCGGCTCTCTGGGAGCTCAACGACCGAGGAAGAACAGGGGTGAAGGCTCGAGGAGAACTCAGGATTCGGTGAATGACAGACAGACAAACACAAGAGAGGTCTGAATCTGTTGTAATTTTCTGAAGGCAAAGCATAGCATTTATATCTTCACAGAA
>LOEQ01000311.1:448237-462477 GCA_001685075.1 Bramus lutescens | reverse complement strand
CCGCCATCACACCATCCTGCCATCCCACCATCACGCCATCACGCCATCCCGCCATCCCACCATCACACCGCCTCTTCATCACACCTTCCATAATAAACTGTATCTCTTTTAAGCTGTGAGCCAAAACAAGTACTTCCTTCCATAATTACTTTTGTAAGGCATTTTGTCACAGAAGCGAGAAAAGTGATACAAATAACAACATCACAAAGAGGCTCCAAGGAGGTTCTAATCTCCTTTCTGAAACCCAGTGATACAACTAACACTTTTCAGCTCTCAAAATGTGCTTCTCTGCAGTCTCCTGCCAGCTCAGTGAGCAAGGACCACGTTTCTCTACTCAAGACTGCCTTTCACCTCCAGGATTACAGATATGCAGTTTTCTTGTCAATGATGGATCCTCATACACTCTGTTCAGTAATTACTATTGCCTGTTCTGCAGAGGGGCAAACATAGCGATGAGCTGATTAAAGAAACAAAGACTAAAGAAGCTGACCCAGGGTTTCAGTTTCTGGCTGATCTAGTGCAATGCCAGTAAGTCTCCTTCCAACTCCCCTCCAAGCATGCAGCTCATCAAGTCTCAGGTCTCTGCCCTTGGAACTTCCCATGAATGTGGGGCCACTGAGTGATTTCAGACATGAATCTGCTGGTTAGCGATAATGCCCAGGGTCAGTTTTTATGCAATCAAGCAAATATTTATTATGCCCCCTTGACGTAACCTATGCTATATATAGTGCTGAGGAAAGAATTCAGAGAAGCATAACTCATTTCGTCTTGAGCACTTACTGAGTGTCTTCTTACACCAGTCCAGTGCTAGAACTCATAGACCCTAAGGCCGATATGACTCTATGTTAAAGAAACACTGTGCTGTGGAGGAGCACAAATAAACCCAGAAACGGAAGAGAAACTTCATACGAACACGTGAAATAGCATTACCCTCAGCTAGAAGGGAAAGCAGGCAGGCGGGTAAGAGGCCTTCCCGGAGGAGGCGGCCTTAGTAGATGTGAAGTTTATCAGGGCGCAGTGGGAAGAGGAGATGCAGGAGATGTGGGGACATTTCAGATGAAGAGCACTGCAGGAAGGAACTCAGTGGGACAAGAACTGGCAAGGTTTTGGGGTGCAAAGAGGAAGGAGTCTGGCTAGGAGGCCAGCATGAGATTGCAGGAGACTTTGAAGGCCATGCCTCAGAGAGTAGTTTTCAATTCCTGCATTCATTATGACCAGTATGTGCCTTGCTTCTGAAGGCAGAGCCTGGGAAGGTCCCTCCCAGGGAGCTCAGGATGTTAAGGGCTATACAAGTCTCAATTTTCATTACTCCTTTAGGAATAGTTGCAGCATAAATCATGTAGGCCACAAGAAGCAGGTGTCCCCCAACAAGCTTCTAGAAGTACACCCTCATCTCTCCTGTTCAAGAGTGTGTATTATGAATGAACAAGGAGCTCCCAAAGGTGTAAGCTGGAAATCGTCTATAGTCTTTGGTAACAATTCTGTTCTCTGGGGTCACATGTAGCAAACTTTCTAATATAATGTCTGATAACAATTTATGTGTGTCCTCGCCAGCATCTGAGCCTTGGGGTGCACTGGAAAGTCTTTGGGGGTCTCACAAACATACTAAGAGCCATTTGCTCCACTGGCCATGTATTGTCTCTTTGCGGTCTCCTCAAGGAATTCCCCTCCCGTGTTGTGCCATGCATCTGGCGGTACTTGTACCATAAAAACAACAGATGAAGAACAGAATTCACATGACTCAAAACACCAGGACCAAATGGATCGAGGCTGATCCTTCTCAAGTGTCAAAGAAAAGGACAAAACTGAATACAGAGTTAGCTCCACTTAGGAGTTATTGTCCCTCCTGGGAAGCTTTCTTAGGGACTCCTGTTCCATGACAGAACATCAGGGAGATGGAAGCCACTTCCTTCTGCTGGTGAGAGCGACCTCTGCTTGGCTACTCAGGCCTGGATGTGTCTACTACAGCAGACAGTATCACTGTGGGCCATTTCTCTGTGCCTCCTCCCCCCAGACTACTGGGAAACTTTTCCAAGTTTGTCAAAATTAGATTACAAGACCACTCCACGGAGGCTAATTCTGGACAACGACACATGCTCTGGACAGTATCTTATAGATCGTCACTTCTCAATAAAGGCTGTTATTCACGGTAATAATAGCGATCCCCCGGGGCTCTGCTGCAATCTCGCTCACCATGCAGCGGAATGCAGCACAGAGGAGGGTTGACTTGCTTCCCAATTAAGAGAATTCTGTCATAAGGGGACCCAAAGGGCCTCCTCGAAGAATGCCTCAGGCATAGTATTGTGCCAGTGTAGTTTAGTGCATGAAGTGTTTACTGAGTGACTGTGCCATGCCAGACGGTAAAGGTGGCTGTAAAGTGCCAGCAGGAATGTCGTCTACGAGCCCTTGTGTGCGGTTTTCTGATTGCTCCTTTCCTGGTAGTTTCCCCTGAAAACAAGCGGGAAGAGTTCTATGCAAGACTAGTCCAAGTTCTCAGCTATCTCAATCGTCTTTACTATCCTTGAAATTCTCAACTACATCGTCTAGTTTATTGAGGGTTACACACAAATACATACATACATATACACAGATACACACATACACACCTATATGCACACACATACAATACACATACACACTGAATGTAGATAATGATGGTGATATACTATTTACTGAGATATTTCTGTGGGCTGAACACCCCAGAAGCATTACAGACTGTTTTCGTTTGAGCCTCACAACAGGTTGAGGAAATAGAAGTCATTCTCATCCCCTCTTAGAGCTCAGAGTGAGATCACATTACCAGTGAAGGGAGAAGCTGGAGTCAAACACCGGTCATGGAACACCTGGTAGCAGAGTTCCACCTAAACAACTGTGCTATTCTCCATGAGAATTGCCTGCCATGCCGTTCTTCAGCAAAGCCTCACCAGAAGAAACTGGCCGCTTTTGTATGATGCTCATGGGACGGTTGTTACACTGGGAGTTGATTTAAGAAGTTGGAGTAATTCTTACATTTCAGGTTTGAATTCTCAAGGGAATGGCCAGGCTGCCGCTGCTGAGCTGGGCTGTGAGCTATTTCCCAGCACTAGACGGTGAGTAGGGGCCAGTATCCCTGAACCTTGATCACTGAATAAGGGAGAGGAAGATGGAGGTGGGAGAGAGGAGGAAAGAGACAAGTAGATGAGATACAGTTTTCCTCCTACTCAAAGCAGGGGATTGACTCCTTTTAAAATCAAATTATTTTATTCTGGCAAGGACGGATTGGTGGATTCAGAGACACCTGCCAGAACATTGTTATTTTTGTTGTTGTTGTTTTGTTTTGATTTTTTTTAAGCCAAGAGGGTGAAGGAAGGAGGCAGAATGAAGAAAGAATTGTGCTGGGAAAAGCAATCATTTTCTTCTTGAAGTGTTAAAAGGGGGTAGTTAGAAAAGGGTAGTGTGTAGAAATAGTTTAATTTACAACAAAATAGTGGGTGGTCTTTATTAATGACCCTATGGGGTTTATTAGTTCCTATGCAACTAGTAAGAAAAACTCTATGACAATACTCAAATGTCTTTACTGTTCCTCTAGTCTCCTAATAGATGTATAGAGCTTCACAGCGGCAGATAGAGATCTCTTAGGTTCAACCTGTCTTTATGAGACATCTGTAGAACAGGCACCTCAAGAACATTAGCACCACTGAAAGCAAGATGGATTTTCATGTGCACAGCTCTTTAAAGGCTATAATTTAAAACCCATCGATTAACTCTTTCCGGGAAATTGTATGATTCCATTTCACAGAAGAGAAAACGGAGGTCTCAAGGTTTGGTAACTGGTCCAAAGTCCCATGATTAGCAAAGGCAGCAAAGGGATCTGACTTATCACTCTGATACCAAAACCCACTTTGTCTTTAAAAAGGGAAAGACAAAAACTCTTAGAACCAACAAAGTATGGGAAACCTGCATCCAGAATACCAGTCCCACCCTGGGAGCAGGGCATTGTTCACTGTAGCCAGTCCCACAAGAAGCCCGGTCTCTTCTGTCACCTTCTGTTTTATCGGCAGAGCAGCCCTTGCTTGCGCTGCTTCTGGCCTTAGTCATATGTCCGAGGCCTTGGCCCACAGTGCTCAGAATCCCAGCCTCTTCAGCATCTGCTACCATTTGGTCGGAATTTACATATAGAAAGTTATTTCCTTTTTTAGCCAGTAAGTACCCTAGCTTCTTACTACTAGATGTCTAGCTAGCTAAGCAGCACGCTCTGAGGTCTTGTGCCTGTCACAGCATAACAAGGTCAACAGCAACAGTCATAGCTAGATGATGGGCTCATGGTTTCTAAGAAGTACTGTAGCCAAGACTCCCATTTCATTGCTCTCTAGTTGAGCGGTCTCAGTTTCCAGCTCAAAACCAAAAGGGAATGTTTAATGCTGGGCACCAAAGAATACATAAATATGTGGAAGCATCTAGAATTATATTTGGCACATTGGAGGCTTTTGTTTGTACCTTGCTTTCTTTTCTGATGTTTCCATGAAAACCATCAACTGCGACCCGATTACCAGTAACTATTTGGTAGTGAACTTGAATTTGCAAGAAACAGTTGCTGACACGGCAAGGCTCTCATGGCACTAGGTGGTACCAGACAGCATCTATCAGGGAGGACACTGGGACACCGGTAAGATGGTAGTTTAACCAGGTATCAAGACCCTCTGGGCAAGACTGAGGAAGCTGAGAGGCGTCTGTAGGCCTGCTCAGATCACGTCCTCTCATTCCCAAGGCAGGCCTGCCTCATAACACGTCTTAGCTCCTGCACATGCTTCATGGGATTGAACAGCTAAAGCCCTCTGAATGTGTTCATAGCTGAAGGCAAAGAAGAATCCAAGCAGACCAAGTCTACTGGAAAGAGAGAGAGGACTTCTCCACTGTGAACAGGGGATCAGAGACATCAGGACTGACTATTTCTGCCTTTTCCTAAGAACTTCCAAGGTTGGCATAGTTGGGGTTCTGGAAGTCCTTCATAGACACCCAGTGTTAGCATCTCATGAAGGAGTCTGTTTTGCTGCGGCCTTAGACAGATCCTTTCCCTGAACCACAACACACTGATCTAAAGAAAAGCAGTTAGGCAGGCAGAAGGACTGCCTACATTGCTGCATCTGGGGAGCCTGGGGCTTGCCCAGGTATGAGAGTTGGTAGGTGAGTGACAAAGCCAAGAGAAAAATAAGACTCTTAGCTTAGAGGTCAATAAGGATGGGGTGTGTGGGGTGGGGGCTGTCTATAGTCATAGAAGCAAGCAGTACCTTTTCGGAATTAGGTGTCATGGCCAGGCTTCACCGAAGAAAAGGCTTTTGCATCAAATGAGATGTAATTCAAAGAGTCTGGGGCTAAGGACCAGGTCTGCTGGTATTGACTTTATTGCTCTGTTGCTGGTTGCACAGCTAGCATGTGATAGCCTCTTAAGATGGCAGGCTGGGCATGTAGCTTAGTGGTTAATTGCTCGTACTCATGTACCCAGATCCTAGTATTCCATGTGTAACAGTAAACAGGCTTTGTGTGATGCTTACTGAGCCTCACAGAAGACTTCCTCCTCCTGAAGCTGAGGATCAGAGACATTAAGTAATTTTCCTGAAGTCACACAGCTAATTTCCAAACCCTGCATCTGAATTAGACACCGTCATATCCCTCTGTGCTATCTCAATGTCTGATTCTGTTACCTCAAAGCTCCCTTTATTTATAGAAGTGAATGGATTGCTGGATTTTTTTTTGCCCATTATTTGTTAATATGTCAGAAACAATTGATTCAGAAAGCAGCACTAAGCTGTCATTCACAAGCCAGTCTTTTCCAACAATAGGAAGGAAGTAGGCGTTTCTTACAGGAAAATGGGCATCTCTCCTTTCTGGCTAGTTCAACCCTTGAGCCCCGAGCCAGGGACGCCCGTGAGTCAGAGCTCACACTGACAGCTGCTGAAATTTCCCCTGGGGAACAACAGTCCTACGATCCGCCGGTTCAGGGGCTCCCACTTCTGGTCCTGAGTGACAGACATAGCTCACCTGGTCCTTCTGTAATTGGCAGTCCCCAGAGATGTGGTCACCAGTACCCTAGAGGTCAGATGGCACTGTAACAGCCTTGGCGACGGCTGGAGCCTGTGACTCTCTGCTGTCTGTAACCCCCAGCAGGTGGAGGTGAGGAGGGGCAGGCAGCAAGGCAGGGGGTGTCAGAATCCAAGACTGTGGAGATGCTTAAATGAAGCAGCACCAGGGAAGGATGGGTAACCATGAAAGAAACACAGTAAGAACAGGGGCAGAGCAGGGTTATCTCCAGCAAGTCGTGTTCCTTTTCTAGGTCTTGGTCTCCTTGTCAAAGGAGTTGGACTGGCCAGTGTGAGACCTCTTCCAATTTTAATGCCCTAAGACTTTAGACCCGTGCTAGGATTGGGGATAGGAGTGAGGTAGCTAAGAGATGGGAACGGTGGCTGGTGTCAGAAACCCAGTCTGTGAACACCACCTGTATAGGCAGCTGCCGAGTGAGGAGAGGGCCTGGAGGGACCAACCATGCTACAAGCCTCAAAAGTCAGTTACAAGCTTCAAATGTCTCCGTTGCCCTAGGGTAGAGGTGGAGACCTGACAGGAAGGTAGAAGGCCAGAGCTGTCCCTAGAGAGCAGTAAATCAGTCTCTGGGTTGGGTTAAGATTCTGGGGACAAAGAGTAGAGAAGATGGAGGCCACCTAACCTACAACTGGGAAAGCCAGGCTGGAGTGCCTGCTAGCCATGAGACGTTTGAGGAAGCTGCCTGCACACAGCGGTCCTGGTCTCTACTCTGCTGAGCTTCTCTGGGTTTCAGATCTCCTGACTCTTTGTCCAGTGCTCTTCCTTCTCCCAGGCCTGTCTGGTCATGCTCTCCCTAAACCTTGGCCAGGAAGCACCCACACATTAGTGAAGAGCTAAGGAGTAACCAGGAGTCTCTATGAGGGACATGACGATGGCGCACCGGGAAGAGGGGACAGGAACCCACTGAATGAAGAACATAAATCCTTGCATCAAGTGATGCTTCTTAAGTGGTTCTGAGCTGCGTTGAAGCCTGTGGAATCATAGTTCGGCATGGTGTTGCTACAAATCGGACCAGAGAGGGTCCTTCTACTTCCAACATTTTACAGGAGAACCACGAGAACCAGGAGGAGGAAGTGTCACGCCCAAGGTCACATAGTTACTTGGGGCATCAGCCCCAGGTTTCCCACCCCAGATCTGTGTTCTATTGCCACATGATCAGAAGCAGGGAAGGAGCTGGCAGAAGCCACTGCCTCGCTCTGCCTTCAAATAGGATGGAGTCGTCCAGGCCGCCTCACTGGGATTAACTCTCGGATCTCATCAGTCTCTTTCACCTGACCTCAGGGGCAGCTGGGATTCTTGTACAGAGCCACAGCACAGTGGAGACATGATACAAGGCAGGAAGCTAAGGAGAGAATATTTTTAAACTGCCCAACATGGCTTATGAAGGAAAAAAAAAAACCCAAAGCGCTCTCCTAGATGCCGTGAAAAGCATTTCCAAAGAGATTCCATGCCCCGAGAAAACACTGTAAAACGCTGCTGGTTTTTTATTTTTAAAGGGCCAATTCCCATTTCCCGACAGTTCTTGGAAGTGGACTAGTGACCCACTTCTTAAGATGCCCCTGGGCGCTGCAATTTCACAGGGGCAGATTGGGACCAGAGGGGGGCCCCCGCCCCTGCGCACTTTTCAAGACAGAAATCGGTAGATTTACCAACCTTCCTATTTAATTTAGCCCGGCTTCTCTATGGCCAGAACAGAGAGGGGTAGGAAGTCAGGTGCGGAGGAAGACTTGCTTCGTATCCAGCCTCCCTCTCTGAGCTACTTCCCGCTGATAAGTAGTTTAAGCTTTTAAAGTTCAAGTCCACCCTTACCTGCTTCCTTTCCTCCTCCCTGGAGTTGGCTTCTTCAGGCTCTGGCTGCCCACTGTTATTTGCTCTTGAGCCTGTCAGTTGCTCCCCTCCCACCCTCTTTTAATCGCTGTCCCGTACCCTCCTCCCTCCTCCCACTTCTTCCTCCTTTTTCTCTCCACCCCTTTCCCCCTCTAGGTCCCTCCCTCCCCTCTCTCTTTTGCGCTCTTAGAATTTTGCACTCATTTAAAAATCGTCTGCCCTCCCTCTCCTCACCAGCCCCCTCTCCAACCCCTAGAAAGACTCCTTTCTCCCCCCACCCGGCTGCCCTCTGCTGTCCTGCTGTCGTGGTGACTGTCCTTGTCCCGGCAGACAGTCTGTGCACTTGCTCTCTTCTCCGCTGGCTGGCTCAGGCACAGCCTCCCTGGGTCTTTTCCTGCCCACCCCTCTGCTAGGCTTCAGAATTCTGCTTTCCTGAAGCACCCCAAGGATAGTCCCTTTCCCCCATCCTTTCTCTGTCACCAGAAAAGAAGGTGTCCCTCCACACAGCAAGCCCTCAGAGAGCCCAGGGAAAAGTAATTCTTCCAAGCCACAGAGGTTTGACACCCAGAATGGACACAGGCTTAACCTGAATGGTGGACGACCTTGACCTGGAGCTCCAAATGGTGCTCCCACCACCCAGAGTGTTCTCATCCCCTCTTCTCTAACCAAAGAACAACATCGTCTGGGCGCCTGGGCACTGGACTAGGGCTTCGCATAGGTGGCCTGTTTTATCCCATCTAACCATCCCAGTTTCTGATTTCACACAAGCAGGCATTTTTCAACAATGCCCCTGAGGAAGCAGAGAATCGAAGAAACTGAGTAGCATATCAGTTGAGTGGTAGGTTAGGCTTCAGAGTTTTAGCCAACGCTGAAATTCGCCTCCTGGGGCCATCTAAAGAAGTATCCAGACACCCTGGTGCAGCTGAGCCGGTGAGACATCTCAGAATATGGTTTGTCTCAGGAGAGCAAATTCCGACACCATGGTGCACCCGTCACCTCAGACCGCCTCCACACACCATGGTGCACAGACACCTCAGACCGCCTCCACACACCATGGTGCACGGGCACCTCAGACCGCCTCCACTTCCGTCTTGTATCAATTGCTCTGTTCCAGCATTAAGCCGTGGGCCCTGGTGGGGCTGTGACGGAGGTCAGAAGCAGGGGTTACTGAAGTCAGAAAAGCCAATGACTAAGAGCCCACAGATACGACAGCTGGGGTGAAGAATCTCATCGAGGGAAACTGAGGGACAGTCTAGACTTCCTAACAGTGTCACATACCACAGTGGATGGCAGGTGACAGGCCAACACACAGATCCGCCTCTTGCTCCACATAGTCATCTACTTGGCGCCTTCCTCATCCAGAGCTAGTCACAGATGGACTCATTTCCAGGGGTGAATTAGCTGAGGACCAGCAGGAGAGGACAGAACTGTGAGGCTTCATTTACTGGATCCAGAAAAGGGAAACAGCTCTGATAAAAAAAAAAAAATGCAGGATCTCGATTCCTTAGCAGGAATGTGCTATGCCTGGGTTTGAATCCTGGCTCTGCTACTCCATAGTTGAGAGCAGCACTGAGCAAGCCACCCTTTCGTGAAGCTCAGGTTCTTCACGTAAACTGCGAGTGATTCTACTTCCCAGGGCTGACATAAGAACTGATAAGGTCTGTAAGGATTTGGGCTAGTGACTAGTATAGGAGGGACAGTGTATGACTACAGAATACAGCACAGTGTGGTGCAGCACAGAACCTGCTCCCTCCCTCCCCATGCTGACTATGGCTGGGAGAGAGCTCAGCCCCTGAAGGTAATATAGAAAGCCCTGGGTTCCAGTTTTTTTTCCCAAATCACCCCCATACTGCGACTTTGTCCCTACTCCCCAGCTACTTCGTCATACAAGGGACTTGGAGACACACTATTATCTCTAGCCAGAGACAGACAGTTAAGATCCCAGAAAGTCTCACCTGGGGATAATCTGACAGTGGGGAGGGTTTACTAGAATATTCATTTATAGAGCATGAGACTGCCAAAGCAGAAACTAAATGCCAGGATTAATGCCTAGATCATCATGGATACGGAGAGAGCACCATTTTTCTTTGAATACCTAGAGGGAAAGACATGCCTAGATATAGACACACTCACGAGGCTAGACAGTCCAGGGCATAACAGGCAGAGACTGCTATCCTACCTGGAGACTACCTCAGCAGAGAAACAGGTGAGTCACTGGAGACTCCAGGAAGCTGTTTCCAGGAAGTCATGCACAAGGCTCAGCATGACATCAAGATCGAGCATACGGTGACAGGCTCAAAACAAGTGGTTTTAGAAGGACTTTAGAAGTGTAGTTTATTTAAAACTTGCCAGAATCTCTTTGGAGCCAATGCAAGGACTATGACAAAAGTAAGGAGAGTGTCATTCAGGCTGTAGGTCTGGAGGGGTTCTCCAAAGCACCCAGCACAGCTGTCCCCACAAACTGGAGCATCGCGAGCGGAGTCCTAACGCCCTAGACAGAGGTCCAGACAAGGCCTGGGGGAAGAACAGAAACTCTGCTGTGTCCTCCCTCTTCCTCCCCATGTTCAGTGTGGTCGGAGGCATTGAGGGTGGTTCCACCCTTTAAAAATGGTGCTACAAAGCCAGCTCTATGTTGGGCCTTGCTAGCACACTTCACAATTTTTTACTTGGAGATGTGTCTTAGTTAGAGTTTCTGTTGCTGCAATGAAACACCATGACCAAAGAACAAGTTGGGGAAGAAAGGGTTTGTTCAGCTTACACGTCAGCATTGTTGCTCATCACTAAAGGAAGTCAGGATAGGAACTCATAACAGGGCAGGGTCCTGGAGGCAGGAACTGAGAAGAGCTGCTTACTGGCTTGCTCAGCCCACTGGCCCTCCCCCAGTGATCACTAAATGAGAAAATGCCTTACAGCTGGATCTCAAGGAGGCATTTCCTCAGTTGAAGCTCCTTCCTCTGATGACTCTATAGCCTGTGTCGGGATGACATACAAAACCACCCAGTACAAGATGAAAATATAGAAAAATGATCTAAGTTTTTTGTTTGTTTGTTTGTTTAAGATTTACTTTCTTTTTAATTATTTGTGTGTGTGTATGTGTGTGTGTGTGTGTGTGTGTATGTGGAGCTATGAGCACATGAGGGCAGTGCCCATGCAGCCAGAAGAGGGTGCCAGATCCCCTGGGATCGGAGTTGGGGTAGTTCTGGGCTGACAGTCATGAGTGCTGGGAACCCAGCCAGGGTTCTCTGCAAGACCAGCAAGTGCTCTTAACTACGCGGAGCCTTCTTTCCAGCAGAAGAACAACTGTGAGAACCATCTAAACTGTCCCACAGCTGTGAAGAAAATATGAACCCCACTGGCCTAGTAAGAAAGGGACACATGGTATCCCAAGTAAGAGCATGAGAAGAATGGACCCTACCCTGGCAGGAGAGGCCGTGCCCCCTTTAATTACAAAGATGACTTGCCACAGTCTGAGATCTCCACATCCTCCACCAAGGATTTTTTCAAGGAGACACATTTTCCACATCCCCTTCACCCAGTGAATCTCGGTTCTTCACATTTCCCTCCTAAGATGCTGTGGTCCAGATGTTCGAACACCTCCTACTCCTTTACAGTCTACATGAGAAGGCATGCGAGTAATTTCTGTCAGCAGCTAATTGCAAGGGCAACAAGTCCCCAGTGCCTAATTGGAGGCTGTAAATGGGTAATTGGAGCTGCGGTTAGTGGTCTGAGGTCACACTTCTCTGCTGGGCAGGCTTAAACCATTCCCTTTAGGGCTTCGGCTTTCCTGATCCTGGTCAGAAAAGGGGACAAGAATACTTCATTCCAAGACGCAGAAGGCAAAAGAAACGTGGACTGACTTCCTTGTTTCTTTACTCACATCTCGTTTCAAGTTCTAACCCCCACAGACAAGTTAAAATTGTACCCTACCTACTCGGGCTTAGGGGTCCTCTGGGGTCCCAGACTTCAGAACTCTTTTGAGGTGGACTGAGCCAACGGAGAGGAGGAAGGGGAGGCAGAATCCCCATCATCACCCTCACGGTCATCACTACACCCTCAATAACAGGCACACCCGATTCTCTCCCACTGAAGTCAGAGTATGGGGCAAACACTAGGCTCTCGAGAGCCCAGGACTGGAGATTTCACGCTATAATAAAAACGTGGGTTCTTTGCCTGGGGCATCTTGGGATGGCATTTGCTCTCCAAGTCCAGGAAATCCCTGAAATTAAACTATTGAGAGTCTTAGCTATTGTGCCTGTTATAGACAAGGTATAGAGATTCTGAGTTCCTTCCTTCCTTCCTTCCTTCCTTCCTTCCTTCTCCCTCCATCCCTCCCTTTCTTCCTTTACTCTACCAAGGGATGCATTCTTGCCTGTCCTTGCCCCTCTACCTCACAAGGACTAAAGATGACTTGCTTCTCCTTCAAGTACAAGGTTGGGTACTAGTGGTCATACTGGTTAGTTTTTGTAAAATTGACATAAAAAGCCAGGATTATCTGGGAAGAGGGAATCTCAATTGAGAGAATACCTCCATTAGATTGGTCTGTACATAAGTCTGTGGGCTCATTTTTTTTGATTAATGATTGATATGGGAGGGCCCAGCCTACTGTGGGTGGTACCACTCCTGGCTGAGCAAGCCATGGGGAGTAAGCCAGTAAGCAGCACTCTTCCATGGTTGGCGGGTAGTGGGGGGAGCTCAGTTCCTGTTTCCAGGTCTGCTTTGAGTTCTCTCAATGATGGACTGTAATCTGACAGGTGAAATAAACCCTTTCCTACCCAAGTTGTTTGGGGGCAGTTTTTAATCACAGCAATAGAAAACCAACCAGGACAGTGGCCTAGTGACAAAAATCTTAAGGTACAAGATTGGACAACTTTCTGCTGTGAACTTGATGTCAGAGGAGTCACTCTGAAACCGAGGTGGACTCTTAGATGTGAATGGAGGTACAACAAACACCCTGTGCCCCCCTGAAAATTTAGCCACAGATGTTCAACCCCTAACTTGAGGACAGAAGCTATATATCTCCACATCACGTTCTAGGTTCAGCCTAGGCTCCCAGGGTCCAGTTATTCCAGGGAATAGAAGCACTGAGAAAGTTTAGATTTTTCCCTGGTTTTTCAAAGGTTAGGCTGCATCCAGTCAGCTAAACATTCAAGATAAAATGGGCAGGACATGGGGGCAATTAAGAGTACTGTCATTGTCTGCAGTGGTGGTAGATACTAGTAAAATATACTGAAAAGTGCTGGATTCCATGGGCTTCGGGGAGAGGGCTCAATCAGTAAACTGCTTGCTACACGAGCATGAGTACTCAAGGTCAGACCCCAATATATGTCTGAAAATCTGGGTATGGCAAGAGGCATAAACAAAGGAGCCCTAGAGATTGTGGGCTGGCTAGTCTTGTTGAATCGGTAAGATACAGGAGCAACGAGAGGGCCTGTGCTTGCACTCCCACCCCCAAATAAGTTAGAGAGCACTAGGGAAAGACAACTGACATTGATCTCTGACCTCAATACTCGGGTACACATATATGTGCACACAAATCTCCACCCACACAGAGAAGCACAAAGAGACTACAGCCTTCAAATCAGAAGTTTAATTCAGTGGTAGAGCAATTGCCTAGCATGCCTAGGGCTCTATGTTCAAACCACAATAATAATAGAAGTACGGTCTTGGGTTCCAATTTTGGCTGAACCACTTAGCATCTATTGACCCTCTTTTTCAATTTTAAAATTAAAATAATGTTAATAACCGTCAAACCTATGGACTAGCTATTGAATGAGATAAATCTTATTTGAAATGTAGCAAGCACTGCAGGGATATTCTCTTGTGTGTATGTACATATAATATGTGATATATAGATATATCCATACACACATACTGCATATAAATGAATCAGTAATAAAAATATTAAAGTCTACTTATACTCCACTTTCTAAAAAGTCAAGAAAAAGTCAGTGATGTTCAGTTTACTTTCAGAAAAAGCCTAGGGAGATCTTTTCTAGCAGAATGGGACTGGTGCACCTGTGGTAGAAGGAAGATTGAAAAATTGCTTTCCTGTGGGCTAGATGTGGTAGCTCGTGCTATCCCTGCCCTTAGGAGGAGTTCAAGGTCATCCTTGGTCAAGCCTGGGGTATGAAAGACTGTCTGAAAGAAAAGCAATTCCCAGACCAGAGTCTCAACCCTACCCAAGTTCTGGAGGACAAGGGGAGGATGGGGCTCTTGCCCTTTGACAGCCGGCAATGTTGAAATATGCATTCTTAGCGAGCAGCTCCCACAGAGGCTATTTGAGAGAGTGATGTAGGAGGCTCATCTGTCTATGTGTTACTTTCATTGATTAATAAAGA
>LOEQ01000311.1:414403-448086 GCA_001685075.1 Bramus lutescens | reverse complement strand
GTGCGGGAGCCGGGCAGGACAAAAAGCAGGGCCCGCTCCCCTCATCACTACAAGAGAGCACCTAGCTTGCGGTCAGCTTTGAGATGGAGTTCCAACCCGTTCCCTGGCTAATTGTGTGGTCTCAGTGTTTCCATCTGTAAAGTGGTCGTAACTTGCACCGTCCTTCCCAAATCTATTCTTTGGAAATTATACACCTAAAGTATTATTATAGGCTCTTGGGTGGGGGTGAGATTTCCAGAGACAGGCCAAGTCATCAGGGTCCTTCCCATTCACAGAGTCTTGCCTGAGCAACAGCCTGCCAGGTGCCTTTAAGGTTCTTAAGAAAGGGGCCCTTAGACGAGGGTATTATGCTCTGGGGCAGTGGCCAGCTCAGTCCTGCCCTGGGTCCAGCACCTCAATTTGTAAAGAAGGAACTGGAGGCTATCTAAAGGGAAGTCAAATTGTTTTCAGAACACAATAGCCAAAGTAACTACAAGTCATTAGCTTCCTCCCAGGGGCCTGAAATCAAGCTTGTCTGGATCCCGAAAGGGCTGTTAGCACTGTTTACTTAAAGACCTCTGGACAGGACCCATAAATTCATTCCTGTGCCTGGCTTTCTGGAAGAGCAGCAGGTGAGTCATGAGAGCCAGAGAATGCCCCAGAGCCAGAATGATTCCTGTTTCTTTAGACACAGCTGAGTCCCTGAGGCTGGATCTGCCTTTTCAGGTCTGTAGGTGGAAGTCTCATTCAGATGGATGTGTGCGTGGGCCCTGCAGACAGCTGCACTTTAAGTGGCTCTTGACGAGTTTCTTCTCAAAGCAAAAAAGAAGAAAGAAAAGGAAAAAAAAAAACGAGGTAAAAGTGCTGGTTTTCTGCCCTCCCCCTAAGGCTTCTGGGAAGCCAAATATTTCTCAGGCTGATGCACAAATGCCCCTAGAAATCCCTCTCTGAACAGAAAACGTCTTGGTGACAAGAGTGGACCTAACGAGCCACGTCTTCTCAGAGTGATCTCTCAGAAGCACAAATGCTGGGACACTGGGAGCAAAGAAAACGCAAAGATGAGCTGAGCAGACCAGGGCCCTGAAGCCCCGACAGGCTGAGCAATTTGTCTAGGAACAGAAGTCAGCTTTCTCAAGGAATCTAGGAAATCTGGGGACTTCCCTGAAGGTTGAGCAGGGCTGGTAATTGGTTATAGATCCTCCTACATCTGTTAGAGGATTCAGCTCAAAGCCCCTGAGCTTAACCTGCTAACAGTAGAGAGAAGAGGCTATTTCCTGATGTCTCTTGGTCTTGAACAACTTGACTCTATGCACGAAAGAACTGTAGTTTCTTAAAGAATCAGAAAAGAGAGGTCGTAACCCTTGTCTGCTGTCTGCTCTCCCCCGGGAAAATCAGAGCCTGAGCTGGGGAGATGGCTCAATTGGTACAAGGTTGGCTGTGAAATGCTTGGTTCAGATCCCTACACTCCACACAGAAAGCCAGGCATGGCGGCACATCCTCATGATTCCAGTTCTGGGGAGACAGGCAAGTAAGTCCATTCCTGGGGCTTGCTGGCCAGCCGGCATAGCCTAGTCAGAAAGCTCCAAATGTCAGGGAAAGACTCTACCTCAGAATACAAGATGGGCGCACCTAAGAAATGATGTCTGGCCTCTATGTGCACATGCACAGAAAATCACTAGAATCTGCTGCATATAAGATTTGATGTGTAGGCCAGAGGAGCTTCATGTTACATACGTGGACCCCTTAAACATGTAGGCATCATGGAGTATATAGAATCCTATCTAAATCACAAATGCTCCTGACCTAGAAAAGGTCAAAATTCACTGCTCCAAAACTAATTAATCACGGTTATTTCCCACAGACCTCTAGTTAATGCAATGGCTGCACAGTCTACAAAATCAGTGTGGCAGCGGCCAGCGGGTTCTGCCTCTTCCTTGACCTACAGGCCTCTTAGCAAACAGGCTGGCATCTGTCCCTTAATATGAGGTGAGTCTTTCTGCTCAGTTCAGTCTCCATCTGTCAGACATGGGGAGACCATCTCAGATCATGGGTTAACCTTCCTAGACTCATACAACCCAACAGGACCAGCACTCAGCTCTCCTCACACCGTTCTAGAAAATTCTGAGGCTGCCTTAAATGCTAGGGAGCCTCAGGATCACAGACTCTGGCATGACTGCCCCAAATCTGTAATGAGTTGGGTCAACAAGTACATATCCACTGTGCTCTGCACAGCTCCAAGGACTAACCTAATGGGGGTGGCAAAAGAATGAAGATGCATGGACACAGCTGAGGTCGGGGTGTCCGGGTTCTCTGACCACGGGCCCTGCAAGCTTAGTGTGTTTACTGTTTACAGTTGAAAAGGGAGGCAGGGCTACTGTATACAGCTGAAGAGCAGTTGGGTTTATGACATAGAGCTGAACAAGAAGGCAGGTTTTGCTGATCTCCATAGGGGCTGTCGCTGTGGAGAAACAGTTAACCTCTGCAGGGAGCAGCTTTAGCGGACTTCTGCACACACTGTCAGCATCTGCACATGGGCCCAGGGAAGGTTTGTCCTCCCTCGGAGCCTCACTCACAGAAGGCTTTGCCACCCCCACGGGTCTGGAACTTTGGATTCCTTGACAATGGTCTTGCTCTTGTCAACAGCACACATTCACTCGGGACTTCACTCGTGCCTACAAACCCCTAAAACAAAAACGCCTTTCCTTAAACTTACTCCCAGCAACACACGGGAAGGAAAGCAAGGCTTAGGAGCAGTGGTAAGGAAGATGCAAAGCAGCCGTGAGAGCCACCAGGTACCAAAATCTAAGGCCCCTGCAGTCCTGAAAACCCTATGGCGAGGCGACAGATTAACCGACAAAGTACAAACCAGAGGCCTCACCCCGATACTTGTGATCTACTACAAAATACTAGGCTTGGTGTTTTGTTTTGTTTTGTTTTTAAGTAGTTAATGAATAAAGTTTGGACCAGTTAAGTCTCCAAACCAAAACTGGCCACATCCTAAAAGCTCCAGTGTAAACTGGTGTTGTGAAGATCAGAGCACATTTTTTTTTCTGCAGAAATAATGTCAGGAAAGATAATTAGCTTCCCAGGCTAGGCCCTGAAGACTCACTTAAGGGAAATTGTTATTTACCAGTAGGGTTGAGAGGGCTGGAGATGCTACCAGCTAGTCCACATTGGATCAGAAAGCACTGCCATGTTGAGGGACAGCTCTACTGATTCATGCCTCTCTTGAGTTTCAGATGCCAGAGCCTTCTGCCCGCATCCACAGTGAGGATGCCCCCTTCCTGACTCCCTCCCTCTCATTCTAGAAAAGAGAAATACGCTCATTATCCACCTGAAATTCCTAATGCCAGGATGGAACCTCTCAGCAACGTCTCTTTCATAAAGCAGTCTCCCAGTGCAGGCACAGCAGAACTGTTGTCTTTGATTTTTAACTCATGGAGGATTTCCCAGTTATGAAAATACCAATGGGAGGCTGTGCAAATGGCTCAGTGGGCAAGGCATTTGCTGAGCAAGTGCAGGACCTGATCTGGATCCCCAGCACCCACATTAGGAGAGGAAGGAAGAAAGCTAAGCAGTTATAACCCCAGTGTTAAGGAGGTATACACAGGAGGATCCTGGGGGCTCCCTGAGCATGCTCCAGATTCAGTGAGAGACCCTGTCTCAAAAAATAAGGTGGATAATGATAAAAGGAGGCATCCATCATGGACCATTGGCATCCACAGTTGTACACGTACATATATAACACAGACACACACAACAATAGTGTACTAAATGACAAAAATTTAGGTAATACAGAAAAATCCAAATAACCACCCATCAACACTGTTAAAATTACTAGATAACCTTCCATCATATGTTTATGCTTACAACCTCATTGTTACATATTTAGGAATGTATTATGAATACTCTTTTGCACTCTGATGTTTTTGGTCAGCAAGTCTCAGGGACATTTTTTATGTCAGTAGTGGCATCTCTTTTGCCTAATGATTATCATGGGTCTACCCAGAGGAGACAGCATCCAAAGACAGTATAACATGTCTGTGCCTCTTCTATCCACAAGCACATTACCACTCCACTAGAAAGCCATCCAAAGATGAACACAGGAATTATACATATCCACCCTTTGCCAAGCCCTTGGGTGACATAGTTTTATGTCTGCAGATTTATCAGAATTCATACAGCAGCCTTTTTTTAATATTTCAGTTTTCAGTTAGCAAACTAAACAACTTTGGAGTGACTTCTGATTTTCTACCACAGAACAATTTCTCCCTCTGGCCCAAGAAAATTAGTCCATAGGCTGTGAGCCCTCCTTTCAAAGCCTTACCAATAGCTTGTGGGAAAAAGCAGAGATGCTGAACAAAACTATTCAAAGCAAAACAAAAATGTCAGCTTCCCCCATTCAACAAACCCCTTCCTCATCAACCATACAAGATGTGAAAGGAAGTAGGCTGGGTGAGAGGTGAACTTCTGTGAGAGATAAGGGCGGCCTCGGCAGACCCTGGGAAAGCGCTTCACACGTCTGGTGGTGGGGGTGCCTCTGGGTAAGCAGAGGTGGAAGTTTAAATCCGGAAGAGCTAACAGTTTGCAAAGCTCAGCCTTGCCATTGAGCCTGCTATCACTGTGCAGCATGCTCCCAGTCCTGCTTGGTTTCTGTGGACTCCCGCAATTCCCTGGGGCTAAGACCCAGCTTGTCATTTGACGGCAAGGCCATGTATGAGAGACCATGGTTGATGAGGCAGTGAGAGGCCAGGAGGAAATGCACAAATCAGGAGAGACTTGAGGAGACCAGAGCTCAGGGTCTAATTGACACACAATCGAGCAACCTTGATAGTTACCCTTTGGCCTCTGGTTTCCATCTTGGTAAAAGGGAGAGCTCGGGTTAAACTCCATGGACCACTCATTGCAGTCCTAACAGTCCATGTGTCTGTGATTCTAAGTTATCAGGTATCTCGATACCGAGCCAAATCTTGGAAAAAGCCCAGGTTCATCTTAGGTACCCAACCACATTTGCTCTTGCTCTAGAGATGTGTAAAGGATGTTTCCAGGCTACTGTTGTTCCAGATACTGGCACAGGATTAAATCCAAAAACGATACAGGGAGGAGGAGAACACAAATGAGCCAAGATCTGCAGTCAATCAGAGGTCAGTAGAGAAAACTCAGGCAGAGTCAGGCAGAGTTAGCCAACCACTCCAACCCTCACCCTGTGGCATGTGTACCAGGTGTGTTCAAGCTAACAGTAACGCGTGGCCCACTTAACTTTCATTAAGTTGCCAAATCTGGTCTTGAACTTCTTCTGTGGCCTAGGCAGGAAACCTTGTCTGAGGGCACAAAACTGATCTGTTGTTTGCTTCTCTGAGTACTTATGTACCCCAGGGACTTCCATGCGCTAGGCAAGTGCTCTACCTCCAAGCACTGAATTCTACCATGCTCCGACACCACCACCCCGCCTTTTTTTTTGTTGTTGTTAAAGAAAAACTCTTTAGTTTGAGATGGGATTCCCTTAAATTGCCCAATCTGGCCTTGAACTTATATTGTAGCTCAGGTAGTTCTCAAACTTGTGATCCTCCTGACTCAGCCTTCTAAGTGGCCAGAGTTACTAACCTGTGCCACTAGGCCCCACCTAGTTTGTTCATCTGTTGCCTTATATATTGATTTGTTTAGCCAGCTCTTTGTTTTAAATGCCCACTGGGTTTGGTATTGTTCTGTGAAGTAGATATACTACTGACTCAGACATGGCATCTGAACTAGAAGCCCCAAGCCTAGAGGTGTCTTCAGCATTCTGTTCAGATTTCTCTGAGAGACAATACATGGTGTCACCAGGGAGCACCCCATAAGACCAACCGGATAACTAGCTAGAATAAGAAACCCTGTCTTGGTTTGAAATCACTGAGATGTCTACAAGAGCACTGTTGTATCTTTTGTCTGGGTTGTGGGGACCAAACAGTTCACGCTGCTGGGGACTGTAAAGACACTGCAGAGCCATAGCTCAGAGGAGCATAGGCTGGAACTCAAGAGCCATGTGTTTGCATCTGTTCACCCAGTGTATACACAAGGGGCTGTGGGAACCCTCATACACCTCCAGATTCAGCTTATTGACTGTGGGTTACCATTGGCCTGGCCATGGTGGTTGATGCGCAGGTGGATCCAGTCAGGTAAAGACCACGAATGTTAATGGCAAATAGATAAAAGTCATAAGAATGGCTGTGTGCCCGGCAGTGGTCTGAGTACTTGACACTCACTAGTCTATTGAACCCTTTTAAGACTTTGGGAGGTAAATATTCACAGCCCTGTTTTATGTCACAGGAAGCTGGGAAGAGAAACCTTGGCCAAGGGCACACAGCTGGTCAGTGGTATAGCTGGGATCTGAGTCCAGGCAGTGTGGTTGCAGTGTGTGTGCATTGACCTCACAGTGAACAGCCTAGCAGTGTGATAATTACTGTAGCAAGGCAAGATCAGAATCTATAGGAACTGAGGAAGGAACATGTCAGGAAGCTCCAGGGCAGGCCCCGCAGAGAAGATGTGCCTTGAAGGGTGAGTACAAGTTGCTGGGGCAGAAATGGGGGAGAAACAGCTAAGCTCTTTGGACAGCATGAGCAAAAGCCTGAAGACTGAGAGTATTTCTGCACAGACAGACCAACAGGTATACGGGAGCATGACTCACAGAGAAAGGAGTTAAGGGCACATTGCTAAGAGCTTTGTGAGTCATAAACCTCCTTGTAGGGATCAGGGGGCCAAATAAGAGGTTGAGACAGGACCTTCCTGCAATCTCCAGGACGAGTTCTCTGTTGACCTATCCTGGATCACGCCCAGTATACCATGACTTCAGCTTCACTGTGAGAGCTTGGGGCTGGGTAACTCCATTCCTCCCTACTTGGACAGCACAATTCTTGTGTTCCATGTGAAGGTGGATAAAGTTTGACAAGCTGTCTCTAAAGTGTCGAGATTGTCATTTGTCTTTCAAGAAGGTCAGGACTGTGTCCTCTTCCCTGCATTTCTCCCCTGGTGGGAACACTTGTCAAGACCGGAGAGAGAGTGTCCGTGTCGGTGGATTTAGTCCCAGATTTCTCCCACAATCCCTGCTACTGTTATCAGCTGTGTGACTGAGATTGGGTCGAGAGGTCTGACTGAGGCCGGCACATGCAGGATCCCTGGCTGTGACCATACAGAAAAAGAGCTGAGAGAGAAATTCCTCAATGTGAAAACTGTACCCTTCCTCAGCGAAGTGGATGACCCGGGACATCTGTAGCCTCCTGAAAGACTTCCTTCGAAACCCCAAAGAACCCCTTCTGACCTTTTCACTAAGCAGTGCTTTCATGGAGGCAGCAGAAATAACAGAAAAAGACAGCATAGAGGCCCACATACCGGGCTGGCAACAAACTGCCCTGGGCCAACATGGACACATTAGCTTTCCTCATGATTCCCTTGCAGCAAGTGGCTCAGAGTGTGAACACTAAGATGGATATTGCCAATAGAGCACAAGTCTTTGGCCCTACAATAGTTGCCCCTGCTGTGCCTAATCCAGACCCAGTGACAGTGTTCCAGGACATCAAGTGTTAACTCAAGGTGGTGGAGCACCAACTTTCTCTGCCCCTGGAATCCTGGAATCAGTTCACGATGGTGGAATAAGAGCATCTGCACCCAACATGACAATGGGAGCTCAACATCATGGATACGAGGCTAAAGTGAGCTGACCAGGGCCCGTGACCACTCCTGAATGCCAACTTGTCTCACACCCTGTCACCGTGATTGTATAATCTTTCCAAGAGCACTAACAGATTTGGGGACAAAAGCAAGTCTGCCACCAACTTAGGTCAACAAGGCAAAATTTCCCTGCTTCATACCTCAAGTAAAGCCCTTTCTGCCTAGTGTCCCCGGGGTTTACTGACTGCAGGAAACACACCTGTTTGCTCTGGGACACAAAATCCACTGACACTCCCTCTCCAGCCTGGACACATGTTCCCACCAGGGGAGAAATTCAGGGAAGAGGACATCAGCCCTGACCTTCTTGAAAGACCAAACGACAATCTTGACACTTTGGAGACAGCTTGCCAAACTTTATCTGCCTTCTATATAGAACACAAGATTCGGGGTTAATAACTGTCTTTGAATGAAATCATACAGGCACACACCTCTGTTATTCTGAGGTGTCCCTGAATTGTCTGTCTCGGTTTTGGGTTCCAGTGGTCTGCCGTTCAGAGTGGAGTCACTATCGACAGCTTATAAAAGACCTGATTTCCTTCAATTCCTGGTCCAAGATAGCAAGGTCTCAATCGCAGATAAAGCTTCAATGGCCTGCCGTCACTGGGAACAGTCTCTCTAGTTTGTGCAGCGATTGATTCTTTTACCTGGTCTACCCTAGAGCCAAGGAACAGGTTTTCTTCGCAGGCCCAGGAGGTCCATCAATGAACTGCCAGTTGTTGGAATGCCTCATTTCTCACTTCTTCATTTTGACATTCTTCACCAAAGAAGCATCCTAGTCCCGTGACTCATCAGTCCTGTCAAAGCTGGTATCTGATAAAATGAAGCCGGATTCACCAATGGCTGACAGTCTATTGTTCCCAGAATTGCCACTGGATGCTTGGCCTTGGTTGTAAAAAGCGAGAGCTAAATTTTGTTCCCCGCTTGGCTGAAAGCTGCCAGGTGTGTCATCCACAAGGCTATCTCAAATCAGCGGAATCTGCTGTCCAAGCTTTGCACATCTGCCCCCCTCCTCGCTACCCCCATTCGGTCTCTACATCTATCCATTTGATTCCATGCATGCTTCAGCTGCACATCTGGAGCGCTCCACCAATTCCTGCTCTCATCAATTGAAATGCAGTTTCATCACATGAATTTCTCCAGCTCCTGACTGGTTCTTGAACGCTTCCTCTGGGTAGCCTCAAAGCCCTCACCACCCAGACGAATTCAGAGCTTTCATTTCCTCCACTGATAATCTGCAACAGCTCACAAGCCACTCAGAGTCCACATAGTCACCATGGTCGTATACATTCTTTTCGAGGCTCCTGGTCCTAAGCACCCACAGTGCTCACTCTCCCACAGCTGTACCCCATAATGACTGCTGTCCGCCAGCTGCACGCCTCACTACTGGCAAAGTCAAAATTTGGCTTTTTTACAATCTCTTGAAAGATGTTCTGGCTGGTTTTTGTTGGTTGGTTGGTTGGTTTTATCAACTTGACACAAGCTAGAGGTCTTTGGGAAGAGGGAATGTTAACGAAGGAATCGCCTCCACAAGCTTGGCTTATAGGCAAGTCTTTGGGAACATTTTCTTGATCAATGTCTGGTAATGGGAGGGCCCATGGTTGATGGTGCTACACCCGAGCAGGTGGTCCCAGCTTGTATAAGAAAGCAGGATTAGCAAACCATGGGAGCCAGCCAGTAAGCAGCATCCCTCACAGCCTCTGCTTCAGTTCCTGCCTCTAGGTTCCTGCCTTGATTCCTCCATGACTTCCCATCATGATGGACTGTGACCAGGTCGTGTAAGTCAAATAAACCCTTCCCTCCACAAATTGATCTTGGCCATGATGTTATATCACAGCAATAAAAACATAGTTAAGACAAGAGATCCTAAGAGAAAGACTTTGGTTAGAAGCTCCTGTGGGCTTGTCAGTGGGAAGACAGAAAAAATGATGCAACTTGACTTGCCTGAGACAGGGCTCTTTTGTTTCTCCTGTCCATTCACTTTCTCACCCAGAAACACCCGAGGTCTTACCAAGTATTAAGCTGAGACTCTACGTCCAAAGTTCCCTAGCTTATAAATAGAAAGTCTATAGGCCCTTAGGGTGTCAGTGACTGCTGTAAAGGGGAGCCACTTCAGAAACAGTGTTGAAACCCCTGAGCCGAAGGACAAAGCGTGCAATTAAGAGCTGAGGACCAAAATGCAAGCTGAGTCATTAGGTGCCTGTATGACCTTGGGTAAGTTCCTTAGCTCCGAGTTTTAATGTCCTCATTTATAAGAACAGCGCCCTTTTGGTTTGCGGGGGAGGGACTCCTGCCTCTGACAGATCTGTTACAATGCTGAATTAACTAATATATTCTAACCACCAAGAGACAAGTAAGTGAGGTGACTGTCCAACAGGTTGTTGTTCTCCACACCTCGGGGACCATTCAGGCATTGTGGCATACCAACAATTAGAAACAACCCAGCACAGAGCCACGCCATATCTGGGGAAGGACAAGCAAAAAACAGGAAGCAACTTGCCAGCTGTTCCACAGGTCAGGATGGGGCTGGGGGCTGGTGTTGTCCTAGGGTGCCTCTATACCTTCAGGCTCTACTCTCAGATAAGTAGTGTCTAGGGTCACCCATAGATGACCTAGGGACCGGAGGACAGGGGTGGACTTTAAAGATAAGGCCTTAAAAAAAATGCTGGTGTTTTAGTGTAGGTAAAATGAGGCAGGAAGATGATGATCTTCCTTCTAGTTTGGCCAATGGAGACTACAAGGAGCTTGGCCTGATAGGGAAGAGGTCTGCAGGTGGCTGGGGAGAAGCAGGGCAGAGGGGATGCCCTGAGGGAATAACATGAATTTGGCTCTTAAATAAATAATTTAATCTATTCTGAGCTGCTCCAAAGGATGGTACCAGGATTTGAATGAGCAGACAGGAGGGAGCTGACAGCCCATTCTTCTCCAGCACCACTTGAAGTACCCCAAGAGGATTCCAGCATTCAATCTCCCGCAGCTCCCATAAAGCCATTAGTATTATTATCATGTTGGACAGATGGGGAAACTGAGGCACTGTGGCTAAACAGCTTGTCTCGGGCACCAGGCAAGTAAGTGATAGAGCCAGGTGCCAGGCCCAAGAGCTCTGGTTACAGGGCCCAGTGTAGATAGAAATCTGGGCCCCGAGATGAGGAGGAAGGACTGGGAAGCAGTTTATCAATTCACAAGAGGAGGCTGTTTTATGAAGCACTTAACCCAAGGCTGAGGGGCCACTTTCAGGGGGTGTTGACTTAGTAAATGTTCCTTGGCAGCAAGTTCAGAAACTAAGGCTGACTAAGCTGAAAAGGAAAGATGAGGGAGGGAGGAGGGGGAGGAGCAAGAAGGTGAGGAAGTATGTGAAAAGAGGGGTACAGATTTTTTTAAAAAAATAGCCGAAACTCCAGATTGAGGAAGGAAGGACTGCCCCAGATCAGCGAGCAGAGACCAACAGACCATTTCTGTAGGCCCAAATGAATCCATTCAGATGGACTCCTGTCTTCTAGGCACTCTGCTCAGGAGCCAAGTTCCAGGGGGAGAACATTCCCTTGGCCCAGCCCTGGGAAAGTGACAATAAAAACCACTGATATTTACGGCGTGTGTATTCTCCACCAGGCACAGTTGAAGTGCTGAGAGCGTGTGCTTTCTTCTCGAAGCACCCCTACAAGGCTGATGCTGGGAGAATTAGCACAGAAGCAGAGATTCTGAAGCACCTGCCCAAACTCACCCCGCTGAAATTCAAGGCAAAGCTCCGTGGTATTGCAGGGGGTAATAATCTAATATCAAAAGGGAAGGGACCCAGGATGGCATGTTGGTGTGGATGAAGGAATGCTAAAGAGACAGAGTGCATGGATGTTCCCTCAAGACTTGGTCTCCCGAGGGGGCTTCTCAGGCAAGAATTATACATTCAGGTTTCCAGCACTGGAGAGAGAGAGAGAGAGAGAGAGAGAGAGAGAGAGAGAGAGAGAGAGAGCTGGATGAAGCTAGATGAAAGAGAAAAAAAAACACCTGCAAAAGAATGACTCGAAGCCAAGCATGGCATCACACACCTGTCCTCCTTGCCCTTGAGAGGCCCAGACAGAGGATCCCAAGTCTGAAAGCTGTATAGGCTGGAGCTCCAGACCACATTGAGACATTCCTTTCTTTTCTTTTTCTAAAAAAATAAAAAGCATCACTAGCAGAACAACAGAAGACCCAAATACTAAAAGTAGTTTGAGAGATGCAAGTAATTGAACAAAAGCAGAAAGGTCGTTTCTCCCAATGGCACCTGGTGGGAAGGAAGCTGGAGGCTCTACTAGAACCCGTCACTCATTCAGGGCAAGTTCATGGTGGGAATGGGGAAACTGAATCTTGCCTCAGACCGCCAATGAGACCTGTGTCATCTTCTGAAAATTAGTTGACATTTCTGAGTTGCAGCATCTTTGTCTAGTTTTAATGATGTCTATGCCCAGGGAATGTTGAGCAGATAAAAGAGTGGGCATGAGATGGTGAGCCCTGTACAAGTGCATATTACACGTTGGGCACTTAACTGTCAGCTCCTACAAGCTCAGCATTGTCTCAGCACAAGCAGACAGAGCCCACTCAGTGCCGGGAGCCTGGAACAACCCCGTCAGGGGGCCGATAAGCAGAGCCCCCAGGACAGCAGGAATCTTGATGCAGAGGTCAGAAAAGGGCATTGCCAGCAGATGAAGGCCCTGAGCAGACAATGAGCAGGTGAGGAATGGAAAAGCATCCCGGAGCCTGAGTGTCTGGGGAATGGAATGTCAGAAATGAATCTCTGGAAAAACATTCTTCCTAAAATATAATTGTAAGAATTCCTTTTTGTACAGCTCTCAGAACAACCCTTTGAAGTCTCGGAGGAAGGCGTGGACAGGGCTCTGAGAAGGCAGTTGGGAGCCTGGGTTCTGGCTGCTGGTCTCTTGCTGATACCCAGGAGGTGCTGGAGCAAGGCACTGAAAATTTCTAGGTCTCAACTTCTTTGTCTAGAAGGAGAGTTACCAATCCACCTCTAAATACTGGAGGACAGAATAAGCGAGATGTGTGTTAAGCACTCAGTGAAGGGTGTGCACTGATCAAATGGAGACTTTCCTCCTTTCTGCCTCCGATATGCAATGCCAACAGAGCAGTCAGGGAGTTGGGACAGGTGGATGGTTTTGAATTCTTCCACTCCCAGAATGCCTTATGTGTTTCCAGGGGTCTGGAATGTCCCTTTCATTTCACCCTGTTCTACCTTGATCAAATCCTTATCTAGCAAAAATCTTTTATGCTGCAAGATAGAGTTGAAATATCAGGACCTCAAGGAATTGCTTCGGGGCATCTGTTCAGCATGGGACTTGCTCTTCAATTTTGAGTTGATTTCCCTCTTGCTTTGGGTTGTAATTAGCTCACCTTGGTGTTTTATTCCATCTAGGCTATTATCACACAATTCTCTCTAGAACTTTACTGTTTTGTGGGGAATGGGAAGTATCCTGTCCCCTGAACTCACATCTCCATCTCAGGCAACACCTACTTCCATCTGTGGGGTGACTCCAGGGCAGGAGGAGAAGATTGTCTAGTTGGGGATGCTGGGAGCAAGACTGGACACAAGGGACACTATATCCATCAGGCACAGTAGCCAGAGTCCCCGATGCTTGCTTTATACAGTGCTCAGAAAATGCTTCGGTTTATTTAAAAATCTGTAGAAAAGATCCTTTAAATCAAATAAAATGTTTTAAATATAGTGTCAATAACATCCACCTAATTCACATGACTTTATGGAAGAGGGGTCCCATGAAACAACAGTAGCTGTGACCCATAAAGACACAAGGCAAGTGAAGTCTGGTCCCTGCTCCTTCGCCCCAGGAGCTGCCTGTGAGTAGGAAGCAAGCTCTGCCTTACTGGGCATCGGGCAAGAGCGCGTCCATATGCAGCATCACAAGGGGGCTGAGAAGAACAAAAGCCCAATGTTGCTGCATGTCCTAAGCCAGGCCTTTGAACTTCATCCCATTGGTAAGCGAGGTAATATAACATACTGACCTCCTTCTGCCTGGCTGCTTTGCCTGTCCTCACTTCTTCCTAACTTGGGCAGGGAATGGGAATGCCATTTATTGAGTCCATGAAATCACCATGTTGATCCTCTAATGATCCTTGCTGGTTAGGTCTGATCTTTATTTGACAGAAAAGAGACATTGACAAACAGGCAGTTTAAAGAACTCTGGGTTGACCCCACTTTTGGAGTTCAGGTGGAGATCCTTTCCCATATTGCCCTGGACCGTAAAGGCTCAGTCAATGTGTCTTGAGATAATCCAAAGCTGCAAGGAAGCATTGGCAGCCGGCACAACACTCAGGAAAATTTCCCGAAATTTTTGACCTGGCAATTATAAACTTCAGAAGCATGATCCGACGTTTGTTATTCCTGTAATAGCCTGTTTATAAAGCTCTGAATCCATTTTCTTCCCTTGAAGAATTGCCGTCAGTTGGAATATATTTTTACATGATCTTTTGCTATCTTTGTAGGAACAGATTAGGGCGGCGGGGAGTCCTTTATCTACCAAAGTACTTAGAATAAAAATAAAATGTTTGACTTTCATGGAGACAGACTGAAATATGAGTAATCATGTACTTTTGAAGCTCGTGTCTATCCCAGAATGCCGAGACTCAAGATTGACCCTTTCTGCTGTCTCTGGCCTGCAAATCTCCCCCCTAAGACTTGGAAAGTAGAAATGTTTTGGGGATGGACCTGACGGATGGATGTGTTTGTTCCATTATTCAGGGAGGACTCTGTTTCCTCTCAAACAAAGGCCCAGTAGATCACCGGCCATGTTTAGAGTCCTCAACTATTTGCCAGAAGAAATGTCTTGGAAGGAAAAGACTCTCTCACTCTCCTTGCCAGATGGTGTTCCAGGATTGTTGGGCAAGATGAATTAAAAGATCTGAGGGGCAAGAACAGCCATTCTCCATATTGAATTTACATGTCTTTCTATACTATCCTCAAGGAATGTTAAGCCTTGAGTCCACAGCAAGGACTCACAGGTTAGGTAAGCAGGCTCACATTTATAGGCAAGACCGACAGTCCCAAAATATTCTAGATGCAGTTTCACGGACACAGATGAACCAGCTGGGCAGCTTTGACTGCCATCCGCCTTGCCTTCTTGTTGGTTAGCCATGTTCCCTGCATGGAATTCACTCTTCTTTCTTTCCTATGACAGTGGAAGTTTTCTATGGGCAAGGACCATGTCCGTCAAGGTCACAGACTTGAGCACTCGTGTGGTTCTGGAGAACGTAGGCTTGAAGGTAAGATAGACCTGGGTTTCTTAATTCTATAGACCTGAATTTTATTCAAGTCTCTCATCTGTAAAATGGAGGCGATAATCTCATAAAACTACCGTGAAAATTAAATGAGCTCATATTTAAGGCATTTAGCTTGAGCCCTGGCACACTGTGGGTACAGGGGTGGCGATTTGAATGCAAAATGTCCCCCATGGGCTCAGACAGTTGAACATTTGCTCCCTTGTTGGTGGTGCTGTTTGGGGAGGTGGGAAGTAAGGAACTCAGTGGGGGATGGGCTTTGAGAGTTCCAGTGCTGTGGAACAATCCTTCTGCACACTATGGATACATGTTGTGCCAATTGTTAATAAAAAAACTGATTGGCCAATGGCTAGGCAGGGGAGAAGGGTGGAGTTAGAGAAGATGCCAGGAGATGCAGAGTGAGCAAGACAGGAAGTACGTACATGAGGTAATCAAAGCCTCAGGGCAGCACACAGATTAATAGAAATTGGTTCATTTAAGTTATAAGAGCTAGCTAAAATGAGCGCGAGCATTTGTAGTTAAGAATAAGTCTCTGTGTGGTTATTTGGAGAGTGGCTGGTAGGATGGAGCTGATTAGCAGTCTACATAGAAAACTCTGCTTACATTCCAGTTTGCTCTCTGCTCCCTTTGTGTGGATGAGGTGTGATCTCTCGGCTTTCTGCCCCTGCCGCCACCATGATGGGCTCTGTTGTTATAGCAACATAAAGCAAACTGGAACACTTAGTAAATATCACCTGCTAATATGATTATAGTAAGCGCTAGATGAGTATTTTCATATTTTTCTTCTTTCTAACGTGAGTGAACGCAAGTAAAATAATGCCCGGAGCTGACTTTATTAAGAATTCTGAGAAATGTGAAAAGGCCACTTCCTCCCCGTTTCCTGTTTCCTCGGTGGGATTTACTTTCCAACCTGAGCAAATGAAGACGTCTCTGGAGGTGAGGGAACTCCTCCTTCTTTCCTTTGACTGCGGGGTGCTAACCTCTGGTTCTGTCTAAGTATGGAGGACTCGCTACTTCGCAACATATATGTGGGCCCGGATGAAGAGTTTTCAGGAGTTGGCTACCCTGTGAACAGTGTGGCCATGTGATGTCCATGACTGTCCCCAGCGTAATTACTCCTGCTGCATGTCATTTGTCACGTTATTCTGCTGCAGTTCAAGTCAAGCATATCTCAGAAAAATCTAACTGCCATCTGAGATGGTCTGGCTTGTGAACTGCACAATCAGTACCCAGCTTCCTGTGACAGAGCTGAAAGCAAGAGATTTCCCTGGCAGTCCCGAGCGGGAAGAGACATGAGAAAACTGCTCCCACAGTGGCACCAACCTTCCAGCACCCACTGGAAACCACCAGCTGCCCAGGGAGCTCCAGGCCTCCAGAAGCATCGTGGGCCCACTAACCATCATGCATCTGCAGTTAGTTCTCGCTTTCTCCAGGATAGATGGTTGGATGGTTTCTACTTTCATCCATTTTTTTTAAAAAAAGAGTCTAATTTGCAATTTTAAATAAAGTGGCATGCTTCCTTCATATACTCTCATTCTGAAAAAGGCTCTGTCCCTGCTTTAACTGCATAGAATCTGATTAATGAGCACATTTTTTTCTATTAAAAAAAGAATTCTGAGAAAAATGCAAGCAGTGGACATGAGTTATGAAAGAGAAAATAAGTTGTTTTGGTGGTAGATTGGTGCATAAAATATATTCAATACTAAAAGTATTACATTTAATGTAAAACTCCAGAGCTTTATATCAAATACCAATTCTAACTATATGAGGTAGTCTGAATGTCATTGGCCCCCATAATCTCATAGGGAGTAGCACAATTAGGAGGTGTAGCTGTGTTTAGTGGGTGTGGCCTTGTTGGGGGAAGTGTGTCACTGTAGAGGTGGGCTTTGAGGTTTCCTACACTCAGGATGCTGCCCAGTGACTCAGTCAACTTCCTGTTGCCTGCAAGATATAGAACTCTCAGCTGCTCCAGCACCACGTCTGCCTGCATGTTGCTATGCTCCCCACCATGATGAACCTCTAAAACTGTAAGCAAGCCATGCCTATTAAATGTTTTCCTTTATAAGAGTTGCTGTGGTCATGGTGTCTCTTCACAGCAATTGGAACACTAAGACACTATATATAAATTTATAAAGTTACATGGATTTGGGGTCTAGTTAATTTTGGTATGTGGTGTTTTATTCATTTGAAAGGTTTTTAATTATAAACTATATATTTTTTTTAATTCTCAGATCTAGACATGGTAGGTGGCATGCAGTTGTAGCCCCAGCACTTGGGACTCTGAGGCAAGCTAACGAATAAAAGAGAGAGGAAAGATGGAGAAAAGGAAAAGAGGGAAGAAGAGGAGGAGAACGAGGAAAAGTTCTCAGTAGGATGTTGCTTGACTGGCTTCTAGGGTATGGTAGAAGGGAACAGAACCCTCACTTGAAGCTCTAAGGGATGAACAAGTAGTTCCCAAAAACCCTTGCTTCTCCCAGAACAGTGGGAACTGAGCTATGCTAAGTTGTGACCCTTTGCTCTCAAGAAGAAAACGGTTCAGAGCACAGGCGACAAAGCGCCACCATGGAGGAAGTATACCCAGGTCCCTCACCTGCCCCAGATGTGCTGTCTGGAGACTATAAGCAGAAAGCCCGCTCCAGCTTCCCCTGCTATTGTTCAGCACTCACGCACTCCCAATAACTCAGCGGCCTACACTGCCACAGGCAAGAGTGTGGTCTGTGAGGGTCTTGCTTTCAAAAGAGTCCTGGGAAGAACAGACCAAAAAGAAGCAGTCTGAGGTCTGAGGTCACCGCAGCCCGAAGCAAGTACAGACACTGGAGGCAAATGCAACAGGCTCTGAAGGCAGGGGGCTTGGCTACCGACTGTCCTCAGAAAACCAGCTGTCCCAGCTCTGGACGCTTTTGAGATTCTCTCAGTTGTGGTCAGTTTAGGAAGACAGCCAAGAAGTGCTAGAATAAAATCAATTTGCAAAATACCTAAAACATTGCATTTTAAAACATGGGTCAGAGGTTCATTTCCCTGACAGGCTGTTGATATTCTCAGACATTTTGCCATTTTTTTCTTTTAAGAATTATATCCTCCCAGAGTTGTTACACAGAAAAGCCCTCTCTCAAAAAATTGTATCCTTATGCCAATATCTAAGTCTGTGTACTTAATATAGTCTCTCTCTCACACACACACACCTGTGTGTCTGTGTGTGTGTGTGTGAAACTTCACAGCTTTTATAGCAATTATCAATTCTAGCTATGTAGTAGTTTGAATGTAATTGGCTCCCACAATCTCATAGGGAGTGACACTGTTAGGATCTGCAGGATTAAGCCCAGAACCTTGTGTATTTGAGGTTCTATTACTTAGCTGCATTCCCTGACCTCTTAATATACTTGTTTGTTTGTTTGGACAATTCTCTCTATGTCCCATGCCAGCTTTGAACCCATATTCCCTATCTCAGCCTCTCAAGTGCTAGCATACAAACAGGTACCACCATGTCCTGCCTCAGTGTTCTCTTACTTATGCCATGAAGAGCTTTTATTTCCCCTGACTTTGTAAATAATAGATATTCAGTGTAAATTGAAAAACATACAACCATATATATGGATATAAGTATATATATATATATATATGTGTGTGTGTGTGTGTATGTGTGTGTGCATATAAATTCAACCATACATGTGCCTCAGATATGGCTATGGAGCTCAGTGGTAGAGTACTTGTCTAGCATGTAGAAAGTTCTGGGTGCTCAACCTCCAGTACCATAAAACAAAAATAATAACCACAAGAAAGAAAGAAGAAAGTAAAAAGATCACCTGAAAGGACCTTACCCTGAAATAATGGCTATTTATAGCCCATGGTTATTATCTATGTATATAATCTATATATCATGACCATGCCTTTATAGACATAGCTGTATCTTTTCATAAAAGCTATGCAGTTTTTTTAAAAAAAAAACTATGATCACAGCTTCTAGATAATCCCAACACAAGTATCTAGGAAGTAGGTCGGCATCCACCATGTATCTCAGGTTTATATATGACTAGATGTAGATCATAATAAAGCATTGTAAGGAGATAGGCATTTATATGGCCAGCTATGTTCCACTGCCTTAATGGAGATTGCATTACATGATGTACACATTTTGGGTTGACATTCTATTACAATTTCCTGACTTATCAACCAATCATTATGTATGTGTGGTAGACAACGTGACATATTTGTTCTTTTAAAATGTCTGATTTGTCATTTGAAAGTTAATATAAAGCACCGAGTGACATAGCACTGTTAGGTACCAATACAAAGAGATTCTGTGATCAGTCTCTAAACTAGTGGCAGTGTTTGAAATTTAAACTCCCAAGAACCTAAGACATAGCCAAAAAAGGCAACTCTACAAGGAACCCCAGGGCCACCTGCTCTGAATCACCACATCAGAGATGACAGGTGGGTTTGGAGAGGCGGGTGATGTGTGAGGGGTCACAGAGCGACGTGGCTGGCTTCATACGAAAATGTGTTTTCTTAAACCATTATCTCACTTTCCCCAACTCATTCTGTTTCCTGGCCCATGTAACGTAAGCCAGAACTATTTCCCCTCTTTCTGAATCACACTCACCCAGAGGAGACTGGCATCTCTTCAATGCAGCCACTTTCGGAAATCGAATCAAAGGTAGGAAGGGGGGTTGTGGTGAGGCTAGAAGGAACACTCACCACAGTTAGAGGCTTCAAATTCTGTTCTGCTAGTACACATAAGTATATACATATATGTGTGTCTATGTGGTCTGCATATGTCATTGGATCCTCAAAATAGCTGGTGAAGAAGGCAGAGGGGAAACTGAGACACCCATAAGTTAGATATCGTCCCAGGTTACAGGGCAGGTGTAGTTCCGAACTCTGCTGTCTGGACCACACCCACCACTTGCAGAAGGAGGAGGCTAGACAAGCTATGGCACCTCAGAAGCAGGGTTAGCCAAGCCTTGCCATTTTCATCTTGCCTGCTCAGGTAAGGGTACCCATGGGAAGAAGGCATGTCCCAAACAGCTTCCTGTTTCCCCGGGACTGGTTCCAGGATGACTAGACAACGCTTCCACAATTTGGGGGGGCCTGTTTTTGTGTAACACTTCCCCCCCTGAGATGGGTATGTAGCTCTGGCTGACCTGGAACTCGTTATGTAGACCAGGCCTGCCTTCATGGCACAGAAATCCACCTGCCTCTGCCGGCAGAGCGCTAGGATTAAAGGTGTGCACCATCACCCCTGGCTGTTTACTAATTTCTTATGTAAAACTCTCAGACACATGCATAGCAAAAGAATCCCTGTACCCAGCTCCCAACCTTCAATAATTATCCATGAGTGTTAGTCCCTGTGGCTTTGAAAAATCATGTATTCAATGTTTCAGCTTTCTAAAATGTGGTTTTTTACAGTGTGTAATATACCACAAGTGTTAAATATCACCATACATTTTCTACTCTATGTATGAATGAACATATGTATTGGCACATAAGGCACTAAAGGAAGCACTGTTGTTCGTCGTTGGAGGTATACCCAACACATAATGACAGAAGCACAGTCAGAATATCTGGGTTCTGGTCAGCTCCATCGCTCACCGCTTCCATGACTTCACACAAGCCACATCCCACCGCCGAGTCTCACTTTCCTCATCTGTGTCACAGAAGTAGTAAGTCTTAATTCTACCTTCCTCTCAGAGTTTTCCTGTCCATCAAGCAAGACTGAGGACATGAGACACAGGCAAACATAACGTGACACGGTCTCAGAAAACTGATACCCAAGACTAAAAGGGTCAAAGGGTCACACCAACAGTAAGTGGAGAATCCAGGGACAACAGGAGTAGCCCAGGCAGGCTTTTTATGTCAGTCCCTATGCATTTCAAAGTTGTGGGGTGACTAAGGTCTGCAGCCTTTCTCTCCTTAACGCCCCTTCTCTGTGCAGCTTATCTGAGTCCCTTCTTCGGTTGGAATTTCCTCAAAACTTTGGCTGGGGAATTCTTTCTGCCAAGCCTTGGCTCTCTAGCTGACTTTCCCCCAGTGCCCTGGCCAGGCTGGGGGATTCTGGGACAGTGGTTCTGTGTGTTTTCTTGTGTATGCCAAGTGCTTTGTCCCCTTCCAAAAACACAGAATAGACAAGACCTACCACCAACAGTGAGAGGATTCAAGATGGTACCAGGACTGGTAAGAACCAGCACACATCAGTGGCAACCACACTGTCTCCTAGATGGCACCAGGCCTTGGCCTCTCTCCTTTCCCCAGCCTTCCAGGATGATGCCTTGGTCTTCATCACAGAGTACAAGAGTTCCTAGCCTGCCCAACACTTACTTGCTACTAGGTTCCAAGGGGTCCTTGTCATCACGGAGGAGACAGGCTGTGACAAATGCAGCCCTTCTGAGTAATCGGCAAGTCAGGAATAAATAAACACAGACAGCCCACCTGCCACGTGGCACGCACAGAGGCTAGGGTACTGAACTCGTACACAATTTGTACACCACCCAGGGAATATTTTTAAATTGGGATATTTTTGCCCTCAAGGCGCTCTAGGGACTTTGCTCCTCAGCATGCCTGATGCCTGAGAATGGCAACCTTCCAAAAAGACTCATGTATCGGGTCATAAAGGCCACATATTCTGTGCATTTCCCCAGAAACTGAACTGGTGCGCCCAAACCCCAGGGGGCTGCTCAGTGGTATGGGTTCAGGGCTCTGGGAAGCCCGTTCTTTCCATATTGGGGCATGGGATTTCTCTCTAACGCCGAAGGGGGATTGCATATACCCTGACATATGAAGACTGTAGCCCGGGTACTTGATCCCTGCTCCAAAGCTACAGGTGTTATTCTTATCTGTGTGGACTCTCTCGATGCATATTTATATCTCCGTTCTTGGGACATTATCAGACTCGGTGCAGACGCGACATTTGGGAGGTGGAGGGCCGCCCTTTAGGACATATGGAATTAGCTGTTTGTGGCATATGCCATGGTTTATCAATGTGTGATTTTCAGAATACCAAAGATGCTCCTTGGCCGCATATTTATGGGACAACTACAGTACTAAAGTTTGACCAAAGTTAGTGAAATATAACCCGTACTTCAAGAAGACTATGAAGAGGGTTGGGGAGATGGCTCAGTGGTTAAGGGCATGTTACTGCTCTTCCAGAGGATCCAAATTTGGTTCCCAGCATCCACGTGAGGTAGCTCACAGCCACCTGTAACTCCATCTCCAGGAGATCTGATACCTCCACAAGGACTCGCACACACACACAGCACATAAATAAAAGTAAATCTTTAAAGAAATCTATAGAACAAACAGAGAGATGGACCTATTATGTTAGGGCACAGAGAAAATTGCTTCAAAGGAAATAGTAGGACGTTTTGTTAACACCAGAATAGAGTAGCCATGAATACATGACATACCACTGGGGCATCTGACTTCACAGAAGAGCTAATAATGACTCAGAGCAGACACAGTTAGGGAGCAGGGAGGAAATTAGACACCAAGGGATTCCTAGAAATAGGGTGATTTTTGTTTAAATGTTCTCAAGTGATCTGCCTCCCTAAACTGTTGTCTCGTTCCTTTCCTATAATAACATATTTGAGGCTGAATAACTGACAAAGAAAAGATTTATTCAGCTTATGGTCTTGAAAGCTAGAACTTCAAGCAGTGTGGTACAGTTTCTGGCTAAGGCCCTTTGGACATCACATTACAATGGATGATTCATGAAAGGGCCACATAACAGATCAGTTCACAAGACAGGAAACCAGAGAGCCACTCAAGGGTAGGACTTGGGGGCAGTGGCGTGACACAGTAAGTGAAAACCCTTACCACTAAGCCTGCCAACTTGAGCTCGATCCCAGGAGCCACATGGTATGGGGAGAGAATTGACTCCCCCATGATGTCCTCTGACCCCCTCACATGCTCCATGGCGCACTGCACCCTTCCTAACACACACACATGCATTCACACACATACACACTCACCGTAAACAAATAAATAAATATAACTTAAGAGAAAAAATTGGGATAGCTTCCTTATAGCAACTCATTCTCTTGAAAGCTCACTAGGGCCCCCACAGAACTCCCTTGATCCTTTCTGAGATCTTTAAAAAAAGATGTACTTATTTTTAGTTTATGTGTATGGGTATTTTGCCCACATGTATGTCTGTGAACTACATGCTCACAGAGACCAGAAGATGATGTTGGGTCCCCTACGACTGGAGTTACAGATGGTTGTGAACTGCCATGGGGGTGCCAAGTGGGTAATAGGAATTGAACCTGGGTTCTCTCAGAGAGCAGCCAGGGCTCTCAACCACTGAGCTGTCCCTCCAGCCGTCCCCTCCCCCGTTTGAGATCTTGACTCCCAGGTGATCTAAGGACCTCCCACAGTGAGGAAAAAGTCCCCAAAAAGCAAACCATAGTGAGGTAAATGAAAGATGAGGCAAGGGACACTAGAAAAGGCCGGCTTAGGGAACCCACATGCAGTCGAGGAGCAGTACTGGGTATTTTGTTGTTCGTCATCTCTAGCAGCTGCTAAGCTTGCCGTTTCTCCTGTTAAGTAAGCACTGCATGCTTGTCCTGAAAATGAAGTCTGAAAGTCTCCTGGCTCCTTCCTTCCCCTCCCAACCTCTCCTACATAGACTCTTCTGAGACTGTTGCTTGGCTAAGGTGTTTCCTGCAGTGTGTGAGGGAGCTGCGGTAGAACTGTTAATGGGGTGGGTGCATGACTAAGCTGTCCTCAATCAACAAACTACAAGTGCGAGCTTCCAGAATCCTGAACCTTTGGCCTACTGCTGCCTCCTAGGTGGCCTAAGGACAGTTAGGAAAAGGAGTCCCTTCTCCACAGTGCTCTATTCCCCTGTGTCAGAAGACTATCACAACACCCGGCTTCTGTTATGGAGATGCTCTGCTCCTACGTGCCGGAAACTCTTTACAAGAACACAGGCATGCTGGGGCGGCGGTGGTACATGCCTTTAATTCCAGCACTCAGAAGGCAGAGACAGGCAGATCTCTGTGAGTTCCAGACCAGCCTGGCCTTTAAGAGCTAGCTCCGGGACAGACTCCAAAGCTACAGAGAAACCTTGTCTNAAAAAAAAAGCCATAGAATGCCTGAAATACATCTACCCCTTATCTGGGGTAAGCTGTGCTGTGCATTGTGCAACCAATACAACAGCATACAATGACTCAAGGCTCCTGGGCTCTCCTTAAAATGAGGGTGCTGCCCTGTGTGGCAACACAATGCTCAGGAAACCGAAGCAGTGGATTCACAAGTTCAAAGCAGCCAGGCTACATAGAGAAACCCCATCTCAAAAACTACATAAGCAGAACTGCTGGGCTGAGGTTCAGGGTGGGAGAGCCCAGTCAGCTGGTCCTGAAAAAGGAAAAAAACAAACAAACAAACAAACAAAAACATGGACAACAAGATTTCTCTGCAGGTTAGGACATTTTCTCCCAAGCCTGAAAACCTGAATTCGATCCTCAGGAACCCACATGATGGAAGGAGAGGACCCAAGTCCTGCAAGTTGTCCTCTGACCTCCGCTCACACGAAGTCACATACAGACATCTTACACACACACACACACTCTCTCTCTCTCCCTCTCTCTCTCTCCTAATTAATTAATTAAATCTAAAGACAAAAGTCAACCAGCCAGAAGAGGCCCTTTCTCTCCTGACTGCACCAGGTGCTGAAGGCAGACTGAGGCTGGCGTCTCAAGGCTTCCATTTCCTGCCACTTTTACCTCATCTCACCCCCACCCAGCCTGTCTGTTGCTAGGAGACAATCTGGTACCGTTGGTCTTTGCTGTGATGTCACCTTCTTATTGAGGGACCCTTAGCCACCTTGCTTAAAATTGCAAAGCCCCGCATCGCCCTGACAACTTCCCCGTTTACACACCTTTGGGCACACTTCATATTTAGTTACTGAGTTTATCATCCATCGCTTCCCACCAGATTGTAGGCTCCCATGTGTAAGAGTTGAAAAGTCTCTTTATGCCTGGATCAGCGGCTGGGACAGGCTAGGCGCTCCAATACTGGCTAAATGAATTAATCACCTTCCTCTCGCCCACCACCTCCCTGTTCTCTCAGTTCTGTTGCTTTTGGAAGTCCTTTTTCTTCTGAATCATACTTCGATTGGCCCAAGACCTTGGACCACCCTGTTCCTCCATCATCACCACTTTCCCTGGAGGAAGACGTGGGAATTGATTACAATGGCCCTGGAGACAGACAGTGCGTTAACTTCAAGCCCATTCTCAGTACCTTTGGGTGAAGTGGTTGATAAGATTTCCATGGGATTTGGTGAGTCGGTATCACAGCTCCTACAGCTCCTCACTTTACGGGGAAGAGAGTGGAGTTCAGAAATGCTAAGGAACAAGCAGAAGCGCTGCAGTCAAGATTCAAATGCCAAGCCACCTAAGAGCAAAGCCGACTGCCAAATAGTGTCATTGCTCTCAACCGGTGTTGCCAACTGAATGGTGACTGCGGTTGCTTTGCAGTGGACACTCACTGCCAACAATTCACCAAGCAGGTTTGTGTGTGTTGCACACAGTTCCCGTGATAAGACATTTTCACCGAGGCAGATAGCTTCCCACCTAGGGAATTACAAGCAAGGAAACCAGAACAGGAGCTGTCACCACATAACTTGAACTTGAGGAAGAGATTGTGCAGGAAAAAAAACAAAAACAAAAAACCAACTACATCTGCTCAGACTCACCGTGGGGCTATTTTCTCTGGTCAGTGAAGTGGCTAGGCAGAGACACCCTGTGAGTTGTGCTTCTTGATGCTCAGCCATGACTTCATGAGAACGGGGGCAGGAAGAGGTGGGATGAGAGCCGAGGGCACTAGCTCTAGAGAAATGGTCCTGAGAGGGGCACCGTGGACAGGACATGGTCAGGGACAGTACCAGGTGCATGAGCCAAACCCACTGATCCCTTTAACCACAGTAGAGAGCTCAACATGCCCTGGGTTTAAGGAGAGCCTCCCTCCACATGCAGGAAGATGTCTTGGTGAGAACCAAGTTCTACCAAACTGAACTCTAAAATCAGCACTGGCAAAGCTATCGGCCATGATAGCAGCTCCAACACTGAAGAGGTGTGAAGATGGCAACAGGATTTATTTCATCCTTGCTGGAAGAGAACTGTGCTCAGCTGGCGGTACAGTAAATAGTGCACATCACCACATACAGGTGCAAGCATCTCCCAGTGAGAGCCCAACCCCTTTGCCTCAGTGAGGGTTTTCTATTGCAGTGATAAAAGCCCTTGATCTTACCCCCATCTACTGATCTTTCCTGGGTTTCACGGTCTCTGTCTAGGCATTGCCCAGACAAAAAGGTCACTTGGCTGTGTCGTAGCCCCCTTGCTGGTTTAATGGAAGTCTCATCAGCTTCACTTACAGTTTGTCCCAATAGCTCCTGAAGAATAGAGGTGTGTCATGATAATATGGGTTTGATCCCTTCTGATACATGCAGCAAGCCATTTGTCAGGAGCCCCAATCATCTTGGTGTCACTCCCTCAGCTGCCTGCTGTCTGCCCTCATGCCTTTCATTAACCTACCTGAAATGTGGCAGGTATGAGGCTGTAAGAATATTCTTTGAGCGGGGGAGAGAAGGCAACAGGTTAGCAGCGATGAAAAATGGGACCGCTTATTGGAACGTAATCTATAGGCCATCCATTTCCCTTCGACTGTAGTCACATGGGAGTATTGCATCTTTAACCATTTCATGCCCAATCCTGTGCAGTCCGTGTGGACCACGCCCTGAGCTCTGGAGAGGGAAAGATGAGAAAAGCTCACACTGGAGCTACAGAGGCACAGAGGAAACAACTGGAGACAGTATAAGATAATGGGGCCTCTGAGCACCAAAAGAGATGGCACATCACCCAGGAAAGTAAGTTAGAGACAGAGAAGGAGACACTGAGATGGAAGGGCTTTTAGACTAGCTTTTTGTAGTGGTGCACTCTGCCTAGAACTTAGCAAGTCTGTGCTGAGTTCCCTGGCCGTATTGGTCGTTGGATTGGTGGTCTTGACTTCATGGATCCTCCTGCCTCACTTTTAGTTGCTGCTTTCTTTATCGTCTAACTTCTTTAAGCTTATCTAATTCCCAGCACTCACAAACACCACTCTTCCTGGATCTCTCAATATTCTTCACATCTGCCTTCAGTGGGTCTTAGCCACTCAGACTGGGCCAAGTCAGGCTTGCAGATGTGGAGAAATTAACTGAGTTTCTCACTATGGGAATGTTTCCATGACATGGAAAGCCAGCCGGGCAAGCATTGGGACAATGTGGTTACCAACACACACTTGGAAATTTGACAAAATGACTTTGAACCACTGAGTAGCAGTGGTATCCAATCCTGCACAGCCTCCACCCTGAGCCTGTGTTATAAGATGAAGTAGACATGAATCCTGGGGTAACAGCTGTCAGCACTGCTTCTCAGTTGTGGTTTCTCCTGGAGAGAGCGAATGGATGCATGACTGGTTTCCATGGTGAAGGATGATGCCCTCTCCACTTTCTCAGAGTGTTTAAGAGAGACTTTCTAGACAGTGGCTTGGACAAGAGGCTTACACGAAGCATCTACAAGAAGGGGTGCGAGTGGGTGTTTGTCAGCAGTGTGTCCTCCAACCTGTCTGGGATGAGGGCTGCAAATGGAAGCAGTGGTGTGGACTCTGTCTCGACCCACCTGTGTGACAAGTTCCTTAACACCCCCACTCAGTTGGGTAGCAACAATAGGGTCTGTTCTTTCCCTAGTAGTTACTGTTTGGGTAGTCCCTTCACATACTTTTATTGAGTGCTTGCTAAGAACTGTGCAGTCAGAGACAGTATACCTGGTGGGGTGACAGAATGAACTCTGGGTCGGAATATCGGAATCGGGATTGAACACCATTGGATAAGTAGTTTGGGCAGTCATTTAGCCTCCCCATGCCTCATGGCTCTCATCCATAGCATATATTAGCACTAACATTCTCCATTTTGGCATTGATATTCGAATTCTATTTCATTGTACATACTTCTGATGTCACCCAGGATACAGGACTACATAAACACTGGCTATTTTTCTAGGTACTGAACTGAATGGAACTTATACTTTGGGGGATACGTCATAAGTCAGTGAATTAGTTAATAATGCATTAGGAGGTGTACGGGCGACGAAGGGGAGCGGAGCACTGGGGTAAAGTATAATTGTTGACAGAGCAGTCAGTGTGGACCTCGTTGAGAAAGTGATGCCAGAACAAGAGGAAGGAGGTGAGGGAGGGAATCCAGTTATATCTGACAGAAACTATTGAGCAGTGAGGCCAGGCGGTACAAGAGCCCTGACCTGGCATGGGCACTGCATGATCGAGGGGTAGCAGTGAAGAACCTCATAAGGGAAGACAGGGAAGGAAGGAGGAGATGAAGTCAGGTCAGGCCACCAGCCGTTGCACAGACTCCAGATTTTATGCTATGGGAAGAGCCACTACAGGCTTCTGGGTCGAGGGAAATCACAGACTTAAGCATCTTAAAGGATCTGTTTCTCTATGACAATTGGCTGAGGAGGGCAAGAGTAGGGGCAGGAGCAGCAGCTAGGAACCTGTTATAATAACCTAGGCAAGCACAGATGATAAGGTGGCAGCTCGGAGAAAGACACGGAATCCTCAGGAGGGGTCAGTTGCTAGTGTGATCCGAAGGTGGCGACAACAGAATTAATTCACCAGAGGCTTTGGATATAGAACGTAAAGGAAAGGGGAGTGGTGCAGCGGCCATTAGTTAAAATGGGAAAGCTGAGGTCTAATCTGGTTTGCTGTGGAGGATATGAGTCTTAGACTGTTACTGGATGTGGGTATGTCAGGTAAGTAGATGGATATGTGTGTTTGAGAGAGAGGTTAGAATTCCATGAGAGTGAAGAAGAAATATGGATAAGTAGAAAAGCAGCAATGGACCCTGGATCAACACTGGTACTGAGATCGGGAAACAGAGGGGCTCTGGATGAACCTGAAAAGGGGGGGGAAACTAAGTATGTTATCTTAGAGTACAGACACCGTCACACGCAACCCTCACGGTCATCTTCAGTATGATGCCAGCAGAGAACTAACCAGGGACATGGCAATGTGGTGACCTGTGGATTAGCTGAGGGCTTAGCCAGGAAGCTCTTGTCTCGTCAGTAGGCTTCACCCATCACTGACCCACGTTTACATCTGCAGTCCTGTCCATGTGGCCCTAGATGATAAGAAGCCTGGGCTTGAACCCTTGCAGACGGACCCAGCAGACACTGCCCAGGAAAGATAGGAGACGGAACCCAAAGAACCAGAAGAGGAATCTGAGTAAGCCTGACTTATAAACAGATGTGCTGTCAGACGGAGAGAACATTGGCTATGCACAACAGAGGCCCTGGGTGATCGCCGCTGCTTTGAGTCTGTGAGCCCAATAAGGCAGGGTTCTCACTGGTGGGGTAGTTACAAAGAGCCAGGTTAAAGAGGATAGAGTCCTCCTTCTCAATCCTCCCTCTTCAAAGACAGAAAACAAAACTAAACTAGAGTCCCCCTGTATGCCTCCCTAGGCACACCCTGGGTGTCACTGGCTAAAATATCTGTCTGAAACACCAACTAACTCCAAGATACACTAGGCCACAGGTCTCTTTCCCAACACCGAGTATTGTCATAAGACTGCTCGCCTCGGGGACATATGTCATTAGTCTGCTGCTGACAATGTTGGAGCTGGAAATTTCTCCCTGCCCCTGAACCTGCCTCTTCTCCTTCATCCCCCATTTTGTTCCCCATCTTGGCAGCTGTTTTTCTGGGCTTCTCCCTAAGGCTGGGTCTCCTCTTTGTTAAAGCTGTCCCTTCCTTGTAGATTGGCTTCTGGTATCAGTGACATAGCACACACGTGTATAGTGCCCAGCACAAAGCCTGGCTGCAAGAGTGTCAGGACAAGTTTGCAGGTGCTTCCAGCTAATCTTCTGTTGGGGTGCAGATGCTGGTCTAGATGTACCAGCTAGCTAATCTTCTGTTGGGGTGGTGATGCTGGTGATGTACTCTTGGGGAAAGGAAGGCCACAGGAAATGTTCAGTGATTTGTGAGGTCCAGGTGGGAGTACACAGGAAGTCATGAGGCAGCAAGGCCTGGGGGGTGGTGGGTAGAGAGAGTTCCAAAACAAACTGCCAAAGTGGCCTGACCCAAGTGGAGTGGTGCCATGGGCGGGCACCGAGCAGTGCTTCCTGTCTCCCCTTCTGTGGTGGGGAATCTGTGGATTTGGGATTACCCAGGAGAGACGCCCATAGGCTCGTCTGTGACAGTGTTTCCAGAGAGATTTAAGTGAGGGGGGATGATCTACTCTGGAAGTGTAAAAGAAGATTGAAGAAGACTTTCTGGGGCGGTGGTAGTGTGGAAGAGGGATAAAGGAGGTTTGGAAGGAGGAGGAAGGGAGGAACAGAGTGAAGCAAAGGAGCCTCAGGCTTGGGAGGCTCGGCAGGGAGTCCAGGGGTATGGGAGCGTGGTTGGCGCTGTCACAGATCGCTACCCCACTAGACACAAAAGAGAGTGTCTGCGACACAAAGGGTGAGGGGTCGGATGGATGACCTTTGAGTTTCGTATTTCTGTGAAAGTGACTTGATTTCTCCCTTGGCCCCTGCTTCACTGCATACAAACCTGTACGAGAATCCCCATAGCCCAAAGAAGAGCTGGCTGTGCATGAACGTGATGACATTGACATTCGGAAGCGCTAAGCAAGAAGCGGCCCCTGCCAGCCGGATTTTCTGCAACAACAAATAACTCCTGTGCTGGGGATTATTATTTTCAGGTATGGCTTTTGTTTCTGCTACACGTGTTTAACTCTGTGAAGCTGTGATTCTTTGCCTGTCTAAAACACCTGATGGTTTAATAAAATGCTAAATGACCATTAATGAGGCAAGAGCAAGGGTAGGCGGGGCTGGCAGGCAGAGAGAATAAATAGGAGAACTGAAGAAGAGGATGAGCAAGGAGAGAACAAGGGGAGGAGGACATCAGGGCCAGCCACCCANCCCAGCCACCCAGCCACCCAGCTAGCCATGGGGTAAGAGTGAAGGTAAGGCATATAGAAATAGTGAAAGATAAAAGCCCAAAGACAAAAGGTAGGAAAGGAAAAAGTTCAGAGACAAACGGTAGCCGGGATAATTTAAGAAAAGCTAGTAAGAAACAAACTGAGCTACGGCTGGGCATTCATAACTAACAATAAGCCTCCATGTATGATTTATTTGGGAGCTGGGTGGCAGCCCCCCCATGACCAAAAAGTCAAAAGAGTAAAACATTGTACAACACTCCCAAATCTGAATGGCTTAAAAACACAGATATTAAGAGCTGGTGATATAGCTAAGTTGGGAGAGTGTTTGCCTTCATGCACAAAGCCCAGGGGTCAGGCCTCAATGTGCCATTGAACCAGGCATGATACCATATAATTATAATCCCAGCACTGGGGAGGTAGAGGCAGGAGAATCAGAAGCTCAAGGTCATCCTCATTAAGATTTAAGGCCAGCCTGGGCTATATGAGAACTTGCCTCAAAAACAAAACAAAATTATTTTTGAGGTCTATGCATTGAATTTGGGTCTATAGGACTCCCTTGGTCTTATTCAGTGTCATTTGATGAAGCAAACTGTCCTTAACTGAGAAAAACAAGCTCCAAAGGAGACAGAACTAATCCCTGCCATTTCATTAAAACCTTCAGCTGTGACCTGTCTGTCAAAGCTCTGCTTGCCCCCCAGTAAGTCCCCAAGTCCAGCCCCCCTAGGGATGTCCACAGGACCTCCAGAGAAACACAACACAGAAAAGCATGCATAATTGTCAGCAAGTGAGTCAGCTGCCACATGACCGCCTCCTGACCAAATGGCCTCAGGTATCTCAGAGATGCTTGTAATATCCAAGGACACAAAGGAAACACATCACTGTCTAACCCACCCCCAAACCTGTCCCATCACACCAAATTCCCAGGGAATAAAATTTTAAGGGTTCATAATAATTCCCTCATCGCTTACTTTTCTTTCTCTCATTTCTCACCAGCCAATCTGGCTTCCTTGTGCAGCTCTGAACCACAAAGCATGTCAGGGCTTTTGTCCTACTGTCCATCTGCTTGACTGTGTTGTCACACGCCTTCAGGGTCTAAGACGCTTGGGCTTCTGATACGGGTGCAAATGTTATCTTGTCAGGGAGGCTTTTGCTGGTCAACCTATGCAAAAAGCAAGCCACTGCCTGATACAGAGCTCATTTCCTGAGTCATTGTCTCTGGATCAGAGAAATGGGATGGAGAAGAGGCCATGTGGCCAGAGGGACCAAAAATCCCCATGGACAGGCTACTCTGCTCTCGAGGATGCTGGGAACAAAGATCCTCTAGACCTTACTCTGGGAGGTAAGGAGGCTGGGTGGGAATGGGGTGGAAAGGAGAGCTGGTCTGCTCCCTTGGGTGGAGAGAGAGCAAGCCAATGCAGGTACATGAACAGCCCTTGTTGCCTTTAACACTTCCTCCTCACCTCTTCCAGTCCCTGAAAAGATGGCTCTGCCACGCACTCTGTTCCAGGCTTCCCCCAGCCACGGCCCTGTGCAGCCTTTTCTCCCCAACCCCAAGAATGCTGCCTGCAGGCTGCGTCCTTGACTCTTACTGGCATGGCTCGCCCGTGGACCAAGGGAGCTCCAGGATACACTCCAGTAGGCCTGACTGTCCAAGGCTGGCACCTGCACCTTCACAGTCACCATCAACACAAACTTCTCCCTGCTACTGTACACCTCATCCACAGCCTCCCTTTTCTGGGGCTTTCTCTGGGGAGCAGTAACCAACAGAGAATACAAATGCAGGAATCACCACTCAAAGTACACACAAAAGATACCTTATGATGCTGCCCTGGGCATTGGCAGTGCTTGCTGTGTTATGGGCGTGTGGTGTCCGGAATCATTAAACAGGCTCAAGCACCTCCCCAGAAGTCACCATAGGACTGTCCACCTGAGCTAGGCACCCAGGGTCAACACAAGACCATTTTGCTCCTCGTGCCGTTTTTGGTTTTGGTTGTTTTGCTTTGTTTTGTTTTATAGACAGGGTCTCACTAAATAGTCCAGGATAGATTCAAACCCACCACCCTCCCACCTCAGCCTCCCTAGGTTGAAGGGTGAGCATTCAAGGTCCAAGGTCATCCAGTTGCAGCGGAAAAAGCTTGTAGTCTCAGCACTTAGGAGGCCACTGTGGGACGATCATGAGTTTAAGGCAAGCATAGGCTACAAAGCAAGACCATGTCTCCTGACTCCCACAATCCACAAAAGACCCAGAGAAACCAAGTTTAGGCTGGGAGAATTCAGTCAGCAGTGTTCTTGAGACTGCACTGGTATTAGTTTAACTGGAACAGAGGGATTCTGAGCTAAGGGACCTCGGCTTCACAGGGTGAGGCAAAAATATGGCAGGTCAAGTAAAGGGGGTTGATGCTATAAATAGATAAAATCTAACGTGACCCCAAGGTCAGCTGGTGAGCCCCTGCCACTCAAGATCCAGATAAGATTGGCCTGAATCTCCCTCCCACATCCTGTGGGAGGTTCAGCGCCCTCCCCAAGCTGCCTGCCCTTTCTCGGGGCAGTTGCATTGTGTGGTCTCTCTGGTTCACCTTTTTTCCCACACACGGGGCTCCTCATCTACCAAACTTTTTACTTCATAAGATGCTAGGCTATGGGAGAGAGATGAGGAAGAGGAGGAGGAAGGAAGAAGAAGGAAAAGGAGAAGAAGAAAGAAGAAGAAGAAGAAGAAGAAGAAGAAGAAGAAGAAGAA
>LOEQ01000311.1:393199-406003 GCA_001685075.1 Bramus lutescens | reverse complement strand
GGAAGCAGCTCTCCTCCATGGTTTCTGCTCCAGTTCCTGCTTCCAGGTTCCTGCCATGGCTTTCATTGGTGATGGGCTATATCACCTGTAAACCATATAAACCCTTCCCTCCCCAAGTTCCTTTTGGTCAGAGTCTTTTATCATAGCAACATAAACCAATCTAAGACAAACAAACTCCCAGATCACATTTCTGTTTTCTAGCCTGGTGAAGTGAATTACCAACAAACTGTTGCCTCCGACAGATGTACCAGACTGATTTCCTAGCTGTCCTAAGACCATATGTTTTAGAACCAAATACTGGAATCCATGGCTTCTCTGGTTCTTGCCATGGATACATGGACTGATTTTTTTTTTTTAGATACGTTAGCGTATGTGACACTCTTTTCAGAGGCAAGATAATTAAGCTATATTTAGTTACACACAGAGAGAACTTTTTGAAGAATGAAGTAATATCAAAAGAAAACAAACTCCTCATACAACGTCCCTGATCATTAGACATCAGGATTTCTGGAAACAGCATGGTCACTGTAGACACACTTTCTCTGTCAGTGACCATGAAGGGCTGACAACCCATCTGCCAGCAATGCTCTGTCCCCATCAGTCAAGGGCTGACATTTCTTTGCCAAGATGCCTGGAACATTTTGGCCCTTGGTCGTGTGTGCTGCTGTTGCCTTGGAACCACAGATCTTGTGACACACTTGAGTGTCACTGAGCTGAGAGGCCTGGAAAACAGTCAGAGCCATCAAGTGATGGGAATGAAGAGGGAAAAAAATCCTCCTGAAATAGAAACAGACAGATGGTAAAGCTGAGAAACAAGTCAAGCTGCTCGATTACTACTTTGCTCTTTTTAGTTTAATGTTGGGGCTCCTTTTGTCTCAGTTCTTAGGTCCTTCGGCCAAGGCACAAAGACTGGTTAATTCCCACTCCCTTCTCCCCACCTTCTCACCAGCTCAGACGCCAGCTTCTGGAGATGAGGACCATGTCTTCTAAGAAACATCTCAACTAGAAGACACTCATGAGCAAGTCATGACTAATTACTTATTTGACACTGAAATTTAGTCAGGGTGACCCACACAATTGCAACCCTTTGGCTAACGTCACTCCCCATAGTGTCAAAGCCAAGGCAAGAGAATTCTCAGCAGTGCCTCCCCTCCTTGGGTGGAATGGTGCTGACTTGACTAGGCTAAGAAACACAGTGACACCCATCCCAACTGCCTCACTACCAAATGCTCCCCAGCTGCTGCAGGAATCTGATCTATAGTCAAGTTCATCCCTCGACAGAAAGCATGAGTTTCAAATTCTTGTTTCTCTTGTATTGTCTCACCAACATGAGCCACCTTCCTCTTGCACTCTCAAAATGCTACAATGCCCATGGTCTTACCATCTTTACTATAATTAACTTACTGAGAGTTAAGTTCTATGAGCAACATATGGGAGCTGACATCAATCATCCTGAAGGGACAGGTCAGCTCTCAATTCGGCATCCTGAACGTCAGCCCCCCCCCNTATCCATTTCCTCTCCATGATGGCTCTGCCCCATTTCTCAGGCCCACTCTGGGAAACTTGGCAATGTAGTTGTAAATGTTTCACAGCCTGGCCACTCAACCTCAGACAAGTCACACAAGTGTTCAATAAAACCAGTTATTCAGGATTATTATAAAGAGTAAGATAAAATATACAAAGGGTTCAGTGGTGGTCTGGAAACGCAGACAGTGTTCAAGAAATATGGTGGCTATTATTGGGAGGGCACTGGGGATTGGACCTATGGCTTTGCATGTGTTAAGGCAAGCACTGGACAAACACCAGACAAACTCTTAATTAAAGCAATCTTATCCTCTTGCCCTGATGCACCCCCATTTGGCACTGAGTTTGGATCATTTTCTCCAATGAACTGCAGCTCCCCAAGCTCAGGATCTTAAACCATGTATGTGTTGTGCGCCTAGCAATAGTGACAATAAATAATACCAAGTGCTTGATAAATGCTGGATGAGGTGGTGGAACCAGTGCTGACTTAAGGAGATACTTGGGGCTGTTCTCTGGTCTCCAAACCTCCTTCAGTTCCAGTTCCTCTAGAATTGGGCTTCCTATTGTGTTCCTTTGCAGTCCCCCAGGTCTCACAAGGACTTAACATTGTCTTCAGCAAGGACACTGACTTCCTGGGCCTGAATGACATGTCAGGCTGAGACCGTAATATCCAGGAAGAATCCTTACCATCAATGCACCTGCCCAAGTTATATACGATGCTGCCAATTATGAATGACTCACAGATCGTTCCTTTTCATCTCCATCAGCACCTTCCCTACCCACACGGACAAGTGACATTCTCTAAAGCCTACATAACGTGGATTTTTTGTCTAAAGGATTGTTATGTTTATTAACCCGCGCTATACAACCTAATCAAAAGGATGCTTGATAGACAAAAACAGCTTTAAGACAAGCTCGCTAGCATCCTCTCTGTCTTCAACCATTTTCAGTCGAATAACAAAATGCCTTAGTCAGGACAGCTTAGAAACAGAAAACGTGTCTCTCCTAGTCTCAGAGTTTTGAAATTCTAAGATCAAGCCAGAGTACAGCCATTCTATGTAAGGCTGCTTCAGGGTTGATAAATGGAGCCTGTGTCTTCACAGGGTGGGATTTCTCTAGAAGCCAATGAGGATTAATGCCACTCATGAGTGCTCCCTCTTACAGTGCTCTAATAATAATAATCATAATCATCATATTGGTTACTAGGTTTCAACAGGTGAACGGGGGGACACAAACATTCAGATCATAGCACCCTTACCTAATTCTTCTAAATGCCATCAGTATATAAATTCTGGAACCATCTCTAACCTTCCATTTTGGCCAGTGTCCTAGTTTGGTTCCATTGCTGTGGTAAAACACTATGAATGAATAGAAACTCAGGGGAAAAGGGTTCATTTCACCTTATAGCTCGTAAGTCCATCACGGGGGAAAGCCATGGTAGGGACTCAGGGCAGGAACAGAAGCAGAGACCCTGAGGTTTGCTGCTTACTGGCTTGTTCAGCCTGCATTTTTATAACACCTAGGACACCAGCCATGGAGGACACAGGCTACAACAATCTGGCCCCTCCCACATTATTAATCAAGAAAATGCCCCCACAGGTCTGCCCATAGGCCAATCTGGTGGGACATTTTCTCAACTGAAGTTTCTCTTCTCAGATGACTCTGACTTGTGTCGAGTTGGCATAAAACTAGCCAGCAAAGTCACCAATAGGCTAGTTGTGGTCAGTGCCACACCCTGTCCTGTCTGAGCTGAGATGGAGATGAAGCTGGACAGCCCAGTGGAATGGTGTCCTTCTCATTTATTCTTGGGTTTTGCTTCCCAGGTGGATGACCGTTGACCCCCAGTCTCTCACCCTCCCTGGGCTTATCTGATGCGCAAGGACTGAATGAAGACACCACTAGGAATCCTCCAGGTCTGAATGTCAGTGGACTCCCATTCTCAGGCTGCTTTGTAGCCAGTAGGCTTAATCCATCCATAAACAGCCTTCACAGAACCTACATAGCCACTCCCGGGAGGTTGGGAAAGCCGGCTTCCATGTGACCAGAGACCTCCAGACTTCCCATACTGATGTTCCCTCTGAGTCATGGGGTCACCTGCCTTAACATTCAGAACTCTGCAAATCCATGTTATAGGCATTCTATCAGTTTGAATAATAACCCCCCAAATAACCTCAACACGTATACAATGGCAACAGCTCACCAGAAGCAAAGTGTCTTCTATTTCTTATTAACATATGATCATCAGGGATGACAATGATGAAGGCGTCTGTAGGAAAAGGGCATCGTTAGCCCTGGGAAGATGGCCCATTATCTCTGCTAATTACTTCTGCGCCTTTGTTTAAGCCATTCCCCAGCCTTGAAGGCCTTGCCCCCACCCAGCTCCCTTCAATCAAAGTCTCACTTGTCCTTTAAAGCCCAGCTCAAATGCCACTTTCTCCAAGAAGCCTTTCCTAATCTCCCAGTTAGAATTAATTGCTTCCTGCTCAATGTTCCTGTGATATTAATAATATAATTTTCTCATGTCGATATCTTGAAATGTTCTCTGATTATTTATTATAGAACCATCACATAATATCTCTATGTCACATTAAATTGTGCTCATAAGGATATATGGAAGATTATTAACTCAGACCTTGCTTACAACTTAATGTTAATTAAAAAAACTTTTAAGATTATAGATTATTTTATATCTGGTCCATAGGTCAAGCTTCTATTTGTTCATTCATTCAACTCTTAAGCAACAATAGCAAAAACTCTTATAAAAATAGCCACCAGCTGTGGAGACTGCTATGCTAGGTGTCTTCATATTTCCATTTTAGGACACACGACAGGGAAAACTTACCTAAAGTGCCGTTATCAAGTGGTGTTTTTGAGATCCTAAACAATGCCTTGTTCCTAAGTCTCTGCTCTCACCATCGTACATTCCTGATTCCCTGGCTGTTGGGAAAGTTGCCTGAATTTTATAACGTGGGTGCTGCAGCTCCCTCCCATGCACAGATTTGAGTTTGAGACCTCTAGACACATCCAATTCACCTTCTCCTTTACCAGCCTGTAAATAACGAAAAATGGTGGTGTGGCCGCCAGACCTCTGGGCTCCAGGTAAGAATCCTTTGGGATACTACCGAACGGCTTCAGACCCTTCATGGTCTGGCCTGCTGCTGGGAGCATGCGCCTCTTGATTGCACCGCTCTCTGGGTGCCATTCCGGGATGAGCCAAGAGGGCCCTGGCTCACAGTAGTGTGTCATACTTCTGTAGAAAAGCACTCCCCTCAGCTGCATTCACGCGATTCCAGCCTCTACACATACACATGCAGCTGGTGCTGAAGGGCTAAGAGCAAGATCTCACATTTATCCCTCCTAAATCCCATCTTGTAATATCTGGGGCATCACTTCAGTCTGCTGAGATCTTTCTAAATCCTGGTCTTGTCATCCAACGTAGCCACTAACCCTTTCAGCAAATTCGATCAGCATGTTCTGTGAACCCATCCAGGCCATTAATAAAAATGTTGACTGCGACCTGCAGCAACTGCTGCCTAGGGGCCTCCTTTGACGTTGACACGGATTCGTTCATCAGCGGCGTTTGCACAGGATTGCTCCACCCATTCATTCCAAGTCCGCCCAACTGTCCTGGGCTCACAGTCTCTGCCCTGCCACAGCCCACCAACCTGGTACCCCAGACAAAGGAAATGAGTCCATTCTGCCCTGATTGGTCCTGAGTGAGCTCCCGTTGCTTTATGAAGATTAGCCTGGCAGGGTGAATCCCGAACCCACACTGCTTCTCCTGATGGTGTCGGTAGCATAAGCTAGGCACTGCAATAACACGATAAATCACATGTAATTATTCCCAGAACCATAAGAGGCCAGAAGCTCCCAATTATCCACCTCAAAAACCAAAATATACACACACAAAAGAACAGCCTAATGGAAAATAGCAAAATTCACCTATGGCTTTCTGACACATTGCTCTCAGGCCTGCCCTATTTCTCGATGCCCTCCTTTTCCTGCCTGATATGAATTCTATGATTTCATGAGGGTCCATACCTTCCCAAGACTCTCTGTGTTGCTACCTCATCTCATTTCTGCCCTTCCCAAATACCCCAAGCTAGGAGATGAACTCCCCATGAACTGCTCCCTCTTCCTCCCTTTTTCGTTAATTGACTGATCTCAGAAAGACATTTTTTTAAAGGTGATAAAGTGTGGATGATTAGTCACCCTGCATGAACACTGTAACTTTAAGACAGGAGTATAGTTAACTTCAAGCAATCTCTAGTTACTGAACATGGAAACAGTGTGGAAAAATTTGGGTGCAGAATTGCAAGAATAATTTGAAATCTCTTTTGATGAGGGACTTTTGTCCTGAGCAAGGTCATTGCACATAACTAGCAAAGCTTCCTCTGGGAAAGGATTTGGGGAGGTGTTAAGTGCAATTAGGTATATGTAGATGAGGACTGAACATCAAGCAGATGCTGAGGATGCATCTAGACCAAGCAACAGAAACATCTACCTAGAAAGCTATGGCAGGATCCTCTGCTAAGCAGTCTTCTTCCACTAGACACATCCCTGTACCAAGAGCTGAATCCTTGGCTGCCTTGAGCATCCTCACCTACCCCAAAGACTGAAAAACCAGGTTTGAAGCATCCACTCATCAGGCCAGGCTGTGGAATCACTCCCTGTGCCGGAACAGTAGAAGAAAACCTTTCCTCTCTATAGTCTTCCCAGTGGAGGTGTCCTGCTCATCTTCTTCTTAAAGATTCAGAATACATTGTTCAAGGGCTTGAGAAATGTCCTTGAATTCCAGATTCTAAGTCTACATCCTTGGCAGTCATTTGTTTAGGGCTGGGGATACTTGTGCCTTCAGTTATTAGAGTAATTGCCACTAGTAATGCGAGGGCTTTTATTGTTGTAGTTGCTGCTGTTTTGACTTGGTTGTGCAGAATGCTTTTGTTTCTGCTCTTTCCAGAGGTAAGTCAACCCCAGGTCCTCATACATGCCACGTAAGCACTCTGTCACTAAGCACCATCTCTGGCCACTACTGCTGTCTTACCATGATGCTCTTTCCTCAATCCTTCCCCAAGCACAGCAGCCAGACTCTCAATAAATTGCCTTAAAAAACTTGTTCTTAAATCTAACATGCACATACAGAAAAGTACATAAGAGCCTTGTAAAGTTCCACAGAGTAAACATATAATGTTCAAGGCAGATTACCAGTAGCGCATGTCCTTTGGTGCCCTTCTATGTAAGTTAATAGCTCTCCAAGATAACTACTACCCTTACACCTGGTATGATCCATGTCTTTTCTTGGCATTTAAAATGTTTAGATAAATAAGTAAGTAAAGGATTAATCCTATCATGTTTAGGATAGGGCAGGAATCTCCATACAGCATTTTGTTTGTGAGATTTATCCATATGGGGAGAGGCTAGTGTTGACCAACCAGGTTTGGAAGGTTGCCATCACTCTAGCTGGTTGTCCCCAGGGCCTTGAGTGTTACTGAAATTGTACACTGAGCTCATCCCAGAAAGCGAGACCTCTAGACATTTTATATTCACGAGAAAACTAAATTCAACCCAGATTAGTTCTCATGAATCTGAGTCCCACAGCACACATGTGGAGGTCAAGAGGGCACCTTTGGGTGCTGATCTGCCTTCCACCTTGTTGGAGAAAGGATCTCTTTGCCACTTCATCCGTCAGGCTACCCAGTCCCTCAGACTCCTGGAGAATCTCCTGTCTCTGCTTCCCATTCCGTGTTGGCACACCAAGATTACACACACTTGTGTAACTCATCAGGCTTCAGTGTGGGTTCTGGGGATCGAAGCTCAGGTGTTCAGTTTCACAGCAAGCCCACTGCCCACTGAGCCCACTCAGCAGCCCTCATGTTCATTTCAGATGCTCTAAGAAGTGTCCTCTTAGACCCAGAAGCAGAGCTCTCCTTCCCAAGTAGAGAACTTGGCTGTCTGAGAGTGCTGAGATCACAGAGACCCTGGGATTATGATGGACAAGCCCTGGCTGTGTACCTGAGCCTGCCCATGGACATCATCTCTGTGCCGAAGGCAGTGACTTCTAAACACAAGAGTGATTTAGGCTAAACTAGACAAGAGGAATAACGAAGGAAGAAGTTTCTGGTGAGCCTAAAGGAAACAGGCCAGCTCTATAGAGAGACATCAGGGATGGACGGGCCATGGGCAGGGTAAGGACGATGATCAGACCTAAAACAGTTATGCTCTCCAGAAACTGGACTCCAGAGATGCCCTCTTCTTAGAGAAACAGGTTGAGGATTAATATTGCACCTCTGTGGGAGACCCACCAGCATATTACAGTGTGCTATCTGGTGTAACAGTGGCCTCAGGGGATGAGAAGCCAGAGGGAGAGGAGGTGGCTAGCAGGGGTATGTGGGGAGGCAGAATTCCTGGCCCCCAGAAGTTGGTTCCGTTTATGGAAAAAGTGAGTTCTTTGCAGCCTATAGGGTTCAGTGTACAAACAGCAGTGTGCACATAGGACAGAATGGGTTACAACATACCTGTAAGCCATTCACAACCAATGAGGAGGGCAGAGGGATGACTGCATCCTCAGAAGTCAGAGACTTGGAACCACTGTGGGAAGAGGACGCCATAGGGACCGTGGCTTGGCTCACATACAGCCAGATGTGCTCCGATTCTCCGCTGCTTCTCCTCAGCCCAACCCCAAACTCCCAATCTTTTATAGCACTGGATGTCAATGGGGAGGGTCAAGCAAAGAGAAAGGCGGATAGAAAAGAAGCAGAGAGTTGAGCAAGAAGGAAAGTTGAAAAACTGCCAGGGTTAAGGAAGAAAAAGACCCATGGGAGGGAAAGGTGGAGAGACAGCTCAAAACTCCAAGTTTGCCACTGTGGGGGTGGCAGGTGAGAGGCCACAGAAGGGCCCCGAGGCAAGGGCAGGTAGTGGGGGCTCCGGTGGGTTGGGAGCAAACATGTCACTTCCCGCTTCTCTGCGGCATTTGTTCATGTTGCGGAGTCACACTCAGCCTAAAGAGATCTTTTTGGAAAAGGATTTAACATGTGTAGCTGAGCATTCTAAAATCGGGTTGTTAGACTCCACTCTCATGGGCGTATACCTGCATGAGGAATTACAGCAGAGGAGAATAAGATGCCAAAATGCCTCACGAAGGAGCCTCAGATTGTGGGAAGGACTGCAGAAGAGCAGGTGCTAAGTGAGATTGACAGCCAGCAAAGGGGTCTGGGAGCCTACCAAGAAGACAGTATGTTTAAGTACAGCCTGGGAAAATAATGAGTAGATTAGCATATTCCAATTAGAATCAAGACCTGCAGATGAAAAGACGCCGGGCACTAAAGATGTTAAGTGCAGGCTTAGGAGACTGAGAAATTGGCCTAGAAGGAAGAGAAGCCAAATTATAATGATACTCGAATGCCAGAGTGTGGGCTCTGTGAGTGAATCCAGGATCAGCTTGCATTTTAAGAATTATCTGGCCAGGTGTGACGACACACACATTTAATAGTAGCCCTTGGGTGTCAGAGACAGGGGGATCTCTGTGAGTTGAAAGTCAGCCTGGTCTATGTAGAAAATTCCCTGCCAGCCAGGGTTACATAGTAAGTCCTTGTTTTTAAAAAAATAATAATTTTTTGATAGTAATGTGCATGAGTAATCATTCTGGCAAAAAAACTAGGGTCAAAAAGTCCAGTTAGAAACCCAGCATAGTCTAGGGGTTGTAACAGTCTGAACTGGGCTCCTGGCAATAAAAACGACAAGGAATGATATGTGAACATCTGTTTTGATGTTTTCATTGGTAACATCTCTAGATTTAGACATCAGTTGGAACTACACATTATAATTCATGTGCTATCTCTTCTTACTCTCAAAAAGAAACCCTTAAGGCCAGGCCTGGGGCCATTTTCCATTGAGAAAACTGACTGACTGATACCAGGCAACTTATGGAGAAGCTTATTTGGCTTACAGTTGTGAGATGATGAAGTCCACAAGCATGATGCTGGCATTGTTGGCATCTAATGGGGGCCTCTTCGCTGCATGAGGACATGGTGGAGGGCATCACATGGCAAATTAGCAAGAGTGACCCCTGGCTCTCTTCCCCTTAGAAGTCACAGATGCTCTGATAGTGCCCCACCTTTGTGACATAATCTAATCCCAATTACCTCACAAAGACCTCACTTTCAACTCTCACTGCTATTAAAATTTGGGTCCTGTAGGGTTTGGCTGCCCGCCTGCCTTTGCTTTTTATTCCATCTCTATGGTGTGTGAGTCTGTTGTTCTCAGGGGCCCTGGTGCCCAGCACATAGCCACCCCCAGGGATTGCAGAGGTATAAGATGGCCTTTCCTGATGGTGTGTAGGTGTGTTGCCATGGCTTTCAATTCCTAATGGACATTTTGAACTCTGTACTCATTTAGAAACAGGACGAAGGCCTCTCGTGTGGACACTTTTGACACTATTGATGCCTACCAAGGTGACAGGCCACATTCCCCATGAGTGTAGTGCCGTTGGCAGTCTTTCCAGGAAACAAGCTGATAACCAAATGGGAACTTTCAAGCAGGAAAAGAAAAGAAGGTAGAATTTTTAAATGCAGAACTTTAGAAGCCTGGCGATACCTCAAGCACCCTTTCCTGACTTATATCCAGGAAGAGAGGTGGCCAAACGGCAGAAGACAAAATGGATCAAAACACCAGGTGCCTGAAGAAATCAGCAAAGATGGCCCAAGGTGCCCATAGATAGAGTGGAAACTGGGTGATTGTAAGTATATAACGTAAGGAAGTCCAGCGCGATGGTGGCCACGCTTGATGGCCTGAGTCGGATCTCCAGACCATACAGGGTAGAAAGAGTGGACAGCGTAGTGACATCTCACTTGTATTTGAATAAATAAAGCTTGCCTGAAGATCAGAGAGCAAAACATCCAGCCACTAACTCTTACCTTTATCTCAGTCCYAAATGGTGATCCTGCCTCCAGGAATCTCAGAATGAGACTGAGTCTGTGAACCGTCTCCTTCCATTTTATATTCCACTCTAGGGCTGGGATTAACAGCATGCACCACTGGGATTAAAGGTATGTCCCGCCTGGTTTCTATGGCAAACTAGTGTGGCTACTGGGATTAAAGGTGTGCATTACCACTGCCTGGCTGGAAGGCTGACCAATGAATGGGGATGTTTTACTCTCTGATCTTCAGGCAAGCTTTATTTATTCAAATACAAATGAAATGTCACTACAGAACAGACTCCCAAAAGTTGTCCTTAGATCTCTGGACTGTGTGTGTATTTGTGTGTATGTGTACAAACTAAAATAAATCTGAAATGTAAAATAAGAAACATCTAAGGGCTAGTTTTGCAAAAGAATCCTCAACCAAACACCCCTACCCATGTGTGGTGAATGAGGAGGCTGTAAAGACTATGGAAAGGCTTCTCAACAGCCATGGTACCTGAGCTGCACAGGGCTTTGTGGGTACCTTTCACACGTAGCAACCTATGGAGACAGAAGTTACTCTTCTGCCTTACAGAGAAAAGCACATTCAGAAAGGGTATTCAAGTCGGCCAGTTCCCCAGCTGGTCAGCCACAGTACTGTGATCGCCAGACATTAAGAGAAAGCTACGAGGAGAGAGAGTTGGGTAAACTGTCCTCTAAGTCCAAGCCAAGTGTCCTTAGGGTGCAGAGTTGCATCTCACGCCTGGAGTAAGGAGTGCTCATCCCAGACTCCAAGGTTAGCGTCTAACAGTCACTCACTGGAGCTACTACCAGACTGCCCCCCCACCGAAGCTACTACCAGACTGGCACCCCCGTGCAATCTCCTGCAATGCCCGCATGGCCTGTGAAGGGACCACCCAGATTAGTCCCTTTTCAGAGTAGAAAACCCAGCCAATGGTGACTGAGTCACCATCCCAAGGCTAAAGTAAACTTGATCTTAGTTTGGTTTGACTCCTAATCCCATGTGCTGCTTGCGTGGATTTCATGACTCTGCATTTCTTAAAGTTAGGAATGTATATAAAGTTACCAATTGCTATGACATATTAGATATGACTTCTAAGTTTTTAGAAGTATTTTTCTATCATTCAAATAAAAATTTAGCATTTGCTTAGCACATATTCATTAGTGTCTTCTATGTTCTAGATACTGTCTCAGTCCTGGGAACATGGCTCTGGACAAATTAATTCTCTTCCTTGTTCTGAACATTGATCATGTTAAATTCAAAAAAGAAATATGAATGATACTTTATAACAAAATTATAGGAAATAGCAACAATAAATGGATAGAAATTATAAACACAGAAATGCAAGCATAAAACATAGGGAAGGGGCTGGACACATGACTTAGTGGTTAAGAGCACTTGCTGCTCTTGCAGAGGGCCTGGGTTTGATTCCCAGCACCCACATGGCAGATCACAACCATCTGTAACTCCAGTTCCAGAGGCTGTAATATCTTCTTCCGACCTCGGTAAGAATCATAAATGTACAGGGTACACAGATATACATGCAGGCAAAATACCCATACACATAAAATAAATCTAAAAAATAAAAGAAGAAAGGCTAGGAATAATGACAAACTTAGAAAAAGTGTCAGACACGAAATTAGCAAGCAAAAAATGTCTCAGAAGACATGAATTTCAACGTAGAAGGAAATCCCTCTCATGAAAAGACATTTAGAATGTGCACAGTTCGACTCAGCCATCTCGGGAATTTGGCTGCCCAGCGGCAAAAGAACACCCCAGCTAGCTTGTTGACCGAATTCCCTCACAAGACCCTCATCTGGGTGTCCAATGGCTCCCTACCACCTGCTGTCTGCAGCTCTGTCCTATCTGCACACGACTTCTGAAGCAGCTAGAGAAAGCAAGGAGTAGCAGACCAGGGAAGGGAAGCTCCCTCAGTGTGGCTTTGGGAAAGCCATAATCCCCGCAGAGCAAAGACTTTCGTGTGCAGTTTTTGAGGTTGGGGAGCACCCTCACTCCTGCAAGTAACCCCTCACATGTGCTCTGTAAGGAAGCCCAGTGAACTCATTGGGTTCCCAGAGTGTACTTTGGTGGAATCATGCTACAGGTTATCGTTGGATCTTAGGAGGAAGGGTAGGTGTTGCTGGGTCTCCCTGGGGGTGGGAGGGTAGAGCAACAGACCTTTTATCAGAAAGACACAAACTGCAAGATCAGTCTTGATTTTATGGCACCACATGGTATGTTTGTCTGTTTGGACATTATATTCAACAGGGCAGAGAGTGGTATTAATGGCCCCACTTATTTTTGCAGCTAAGTTCAAATCCATGGTTGGTTTTTATATGTGGTTTTTTTTTTTTAGAGAGA
>LOEQ01000311.1:366651-388573 GCA_001685075.1 Bramus lutescens | reverse complement strand
TTACTTTGGAGAAGAGGTTTTGCTTTTGTTTCCACAGGAAATGAGAGGCTGTGTTTAAAAGAAAAATAAAATTTGATCAAGGAAGACCCCTGAAAATTCTTCAATGAGAATGAATGGCCCAGATGATCCAATGTTTCAGAACATCTCTGTCGCAGTTTCTTTTGAGTTATGCATCCAGAACAGCTTCAACACTGCTGGCTGAGAAGATCCAGACTTACAGATTACTCCAGTCAGGATTTGACCATAACCCTAAATTTTCTTTGGATCCCCATAAGAATACCAGCACCCCCAATCAGCAGGAAGTAGCCTAGAAAACTACACCTACATTCCAAATAAATGGATTATGGGTGTTTGTCTTTTTTTAGTGTGTTGGTTACAAGTTGTTATGGACAATGGTCAGGCAAAAAGTTAAACAAAGGAGATTAGATTCCGGGTCTTGTTTTGAAAGGAAAAAAGGGGAAACTGTTGTGGGATAATGCTGTTGTACACTGTAAAGATTTATCTCTCATATTGGCTTAATAAAACTCTGATTGGCCAGTAGCCAGGCAGGAAGTACAGGCAGGGCAACCAGATTAAGAGAATTAAGAAAGGCAGAGATGCAGTCACCAGCCAGATGCAGAGGAAGCAAAATGAGAATGCCTTACTGAGAACAGGTACCAAGTCACGTGGCTAAACACAGACAAGAATTATGGGTTAATTTAAGTTGTAAGAACTAGTGAGTATGCCTGAGCAAAGAGGTCAAACTATGTAATTAATAGCAACCTCTGTGTGCTTCTTTGGGACTGAACAGCTGTGGGACTGGTATGGGACAGAAACTTCTGTCTACATTTCATAGGGCATTTCCAGAAGATATATAATGACTTTAACTAAATTTGCCTCCCATTGCCTCTTTGTCCCTGATGCCCCCACCCAATGATCTCCTATTCCCCCTTCTACTCTGATGTATTTTTAAAAAGATTAATATATTTTATTTTATGTGTATGTTGGCTAGTTTTATGTCAACTTGACACAAGCTAGTGTTAATCAGAGAGGAGGGGTCTCAATTGAGAAAACGCCTCCATAAGATCCAACTCCGGGCAAGCCTGTAGGGCATTTTCTTAATTAGTCATTGATAGGGGAGAGCTCCACCCATTGTGGGTGTTGCCATCCCTGGGTTGGTGGTCCTGGGTTCTACTAAAAACTGAGCAACCCATGAGGAGCAAGCCAGTAAGCAGAACTCTTCCATGTCTTCTACATCAGCTCCCACCTCCAGGCTCCTGTCCTGTTTGAGTTCCTATCTTGACTCCCTTCAATGATGGACTACAATAGAGAAGTGTAAACCATAAAACCTTTCTGACCCATCTTCCTTCTGGTCTTGATGTTTTATTATAGCATCAGTAATCCTTACTAAGACTGATGTGGGATGTCTTTCTATATATGTGTTGCCTTTATTGGTTAATAAATAAAGCTATTTTGGCCAATGACATAGCAGAGTAAAATCAGGTTGGAAATCTGAATAGAGATATATAGAGAGAATTAGGTGGAGTCAGAGAGACACCATGTAGCTGTCAAACGAGAAGGATACTGGAAACTTACCCATAGGCTACAGCATTGTGGAGAAACATGGATTAATAGAAATGGGTTAATTTACAATGTAAGTGCTAGCTAGGAATATGCCTAAGCTATGGGCCAAACAGTGTTGTAATTACTATAGTTTTTCTGTGTGATTATTTGGGTCTGAATGGCTGGGAAACAAATGAGTAGTCTCCTTTTACAACTAAGACATTGTGTATAGGGTTTTGTCTGCATATATGCAATAGCACTTTGTTCATGCCTAGTACTCACAGAGGCCAGAAAAGAATATTGAATCCCTGAATCTAGTGGTGAGCTGCCATTTGTGTGCTGGAAACCCAACTTGGGTCCTCTGCAAGAGCATTAAGTGCTCTTAACCACTGAGCTATCTCTCAAGTCCCTCATTTCTTTAAAAAAAATGGACTCTGAATATGAAAGAAAATACCAGATACTTGTTTTCTCAGTCTGCTGACTCCACTTAAAAGACACTCTTTAATTCTATTCATTTTTTTCCTTCAGGAGACAAAGTCCATTGTTTTCATATCCAAGTAAACGTGGCCGTGTTACATTTTCTTTATCTGTCTCTGCTGATGGGCACCGACGCTGATTCCATAACTCAGCCATTGGGAACAGTGTTACACAAGCCAAAGTGTGCAAGCATCTCTGTTGTCTGCTGCCCTCCATTCCTTTGGGGATACCCAAGCATGGAATAGCAAGCGGATCTGGTAATTCTAGCTTTAATCTTTGAGGTGCCTCCTACTGTTTTCCACAGTGGCTGCACTCATTAACATGGCCACCAACAGTGTTCCTTCCCACCCCACCCCACCCCATCCTCTACCCCTAAATGCCTGCTGCTTGCCCAGCATGTGTTTGCTTTCTTGGTGACAGCTAATCTGACTAGTGTGAGATGGACTCTCAGTGTAGTCTTGATTTGCATTTTCCCAAGAGCTAAGGATACTGGACATTTTTTCATGTATTTGTTGGCCCAGAAAAAGGCACTTGAAAGAGGTAATTAAGTTAAAACTAATTCATTAGAATGAGCTCTGATGTAAGCTGACCTGGGTCCTCACAGGAAGTAGAGATGAGAAGAAAGAGCCTGTGAGCCCTCAAGAGAAACAGCTGCCCACAAGCCAAGAGAGAGATTCCAAGGAGAGGCCAAACTTGTGAACAGCCTGACTTTGAACTTCTAACTTCAAGAATTGTGACAAAATTAATTTTTGCTTAAGTCACCTTGCCTGTGGTACTTTGGATCAGTGGCTTTGGAAGCCTCATTCCCAAAATGTCAGTTTTGGTTGGTCATCAACTTGCATGGATCTGGTCTCAATCAAGGAACACAGTTCTTAATGAGTCTATGAGGGCAATTCCAGAAAGGATTAACTAAGGAGACAAGACTCTCCCTCTAACAGGTGGCCCAGATATGTATAAAGAGGTTCAAATTAAAAATGGTGTTGCCTGCCTCTACTGGCAATGGTGTCTGTTGCTGCTGTTGCCACAATCATCTTCTGCTAACATCAGATTCCAGCTTCTTTGGTCTTCCAGCATGGACTAAAGCCCCTGAAAGAACCACCGGGCCTTCATCACTGGATTGAGACTGCTTAGGCATCCAGCTGGCAGACTGAGCAGCTGCTGTGTTCTCAGCCTCTCCGGACTACAAATAGTCATTGCTGGACTGCCCAAGCCTATTACATAAGCCAATCTATAAAACATGCATTTCGTAGGTTCTTTTTTCTAGAGAACTCTGCTTAGTACATCTTTTAAATCTCATCTCCACAGCACAAGTGCAAAATCATATTGTCCAAATCTTTTAACTCGAGTCCACGTGAAGATCCCTGATGTGATGTGATAAATATAACTCCTGGTGTATAATTCCTCCAATACACAACTATGGCCCCCAAATCAGAGAGATGGGAGGTAAAGATAAAAAACAAAAAGGAGGAGTCTACTGGTCCATCACAGTTCTGAGATTCACCAAGTATCCTGACTACTTTCACTGTCAATTTAACTGGACGTATGATCATGGAAACACACTTCCAGACCTATCCATGAGGATGTTTCCAGAAAAGTTTGACTGACAACATTAGATTTCCTTCCCCGAGTTTCAAGGACTGAGAATAAAGTTCCTCTAGCTCTCTGCTGTCTGAACTCACATTCTGCCCAGAGTCAGCCTTCCGTCTTCACCAAAGGCAGCGCAAGCTTGCAACTGAGCTGTTTTGTCGGCCTGCTTCCTGCAAGCAGCTTGGGCTCTTTGTGCCTGGCATGGACTAGAATGAAGAGGGTACATTTGCAGAGGAGGAGATAGCCATGGAGAGAGACTGGCTTCATACAGGACACTGATCACATACTTAAACACACTATAGATCCCAAGAGCCGGGTTTCACACCAGTAGAAAATTTGGAAAATGGGAATGAACTTACTGGCGTTGGACTGCAATTGGATACGCCAGTTTACAATATAAATAGCTAGATATTGAAGTAAATATAGATGTAAGCACATATATATGCACACACACACATATTCCTTTGTGCTGTCCACGGGGGCTCTTAGAAACAAAATACCCCATGGCAATAAACACACATACAACCCAGACAGTGTCTTCTAAATATCATCGTCTACTTCAAAGAACCAGGAATCCTTGTTGAAATGCTATATTCAAGGCTGGAGCACAAGAAGTTTAAAATAAACCTAAACTATCCCCCCCCCAAAAAGACATTAGAGTAGTGAAGGAATGATATGACTATATCAAAGCACATAAATGCCAGCACAAAAGAACCTTCCAGAGCAAAACTGAAAAAATTTACCAAAATGAGTTACAGTCATGGAGTATAATTATTAAATAAGGCAAAAAAATTGAACCCACACAGATATAAAACAGTTAAGATATAAAACATATAAACCTATGCCGAGGAATAGTACAGCTACATGGCTCATCACTTCTCATGCACAACGTTAGTTCCCTAGGAAGAGAAAGTAACCTGAGGTTGGAGAAGCCTAACACACATCACCTGAGCAACACAACCAAAGATGGCATCATCAGTGCTTGGAAAAGCCGGCTGCTTGCCCCACCCAGCACCGTGCTGGGTTGTTCCTTCTAATTTCAAAGATGCACAGCAGCACCTGCTGAGGGAGGAGAAGGCCAGGCTAAAGGGAGAGAACTTGCTCTCCAAAATAATCGGCCAAGTGTCTTCACACTCGTTAGAGGAGTGCGGTAGACAAGAAGAAATAGGGTGATGACATTGCAACCATCTTCGCAATAGTTAGAGAAACATGATAGACAAGGAAAGATGGGGTACCGTGACAGATGATGCTATCTATAGAGAATTGCTCATGAAGCATGAGTTTCAAACCCAGATCTTTAGCCATAAAGCCGGCTGGGGTCCAAGGACAGTAATGTATCTGAATTAATTTTCTGATTGCCTATTGGTTGATTGGCACATGGGAAAAAATTTGTTCGTACATACCAAATGTTTTGAAGAAATAAGGAATCAGGCTTAAAAAAAAAGTCCTTCCATCATGTTTGTACCCTTTTTTTCAACCTTATAATTCTTCCAGAACTAATAAATGGGACCGTATAGTATGAAATAAATAGACATGGGCCTGACTCCCCTTGGGCAGGCTGTCCTCCAACCCTGTGGTACAGGGCATTTCCTAGCCTGTCTGAATGTGGTTGTCGGTGGTTGCTGATCTCAGGCAAGGAAGGGAACGGTACCCACAGCTGTCTGAGTGTGGCCTGAGGTCTGGTGACTGTCCATATTCCTTTAACTGGCAAACGGCTCCACTATTGTCTCTGAGCCATCTGTAACAGAGTGGCCAAATCAGAGAGTGGAATCTAACAGCAAAACCTCTCACATCCCTGAGTGCGCACCTCAGTCTGTTCTGATCTTCCAAAAGCAGCCGGGCACCTGGGTCTCCGCGGCAATAAAATTGCTGGCTGTTGTATCATGGGGAGCATGGCTGTCTTTTGTAAGAGATTTCCTGCCTTCTTTCAGCCAGTGACTAAACTGGTTACAGCTAATTCTGCTGGGAAGTACCCAGCTGTTTTCCCACAATCCTGCAGTCATTTCCATGAATTAATTTGGGAGCATTGAAGACCCTTGAAAAGCACCATAAGGCTCTGGTTCCTGCTAGCTTTAGTAGGATTTAGCATCCTCAACAATGGACTGAGAAAAAAAAAAACATAGAATCTATTAACAGCTGCTCCTGAAAATGCGTGTGCAGCTTTGAGCAAGATGAGGAATCTCTCTAGTCTCCAGGGTGATAAAGTGATCTCACTACCAACTCATGCCTGTTGTTGAGGTGTTTGTGAGGATAAACAGTGCGCATAGAGTGTCTCAAGTTCCATGTCAAGAGAGGATGCCATATGTAGCCACATTGCTGTGTTTAGCCAGCGATTAGTGGAAAGGAGCCCAGCCCTGATCAAACGAGAGGGATGATTTTCATTAGCAGCCACATCTGAATATTAGTGAATATTAAATCATTTATTCACACTTGTATACATGTTATAGGTGCCTGTGTCAGTTCTAAGTGCATTTGCTAAAGTTTCCAGGTTCTTGTGCCCCAGGTCAAAGAACTATACCAGCGATGTACAGGAAGTTGATAGGAATAGAGACAGTTTATTAAGAAAGAAAAAGACACTCCCGCGAATGGGAGTGGACTAGTGAGCTGGGCCAAGGATGCACACTAAAGTGCTGGCCCACCAGGCTCGTGACCCTTGATAGGTCATTTACACAGGCCTTACCTCTCCTGAGTTTGTACAGTGTGGGCTTTTCTCACCCAGATGCTCTGTTCCTCAGGTATAGCCCGGGTGGGGAAGGATTCCCAGCCCTTACCAGCTAGCTTCTTCCGTATGTTTAATTTTAATTTGATGCTGTTTCCAGAGCATGCCTCCATCTTACTTAGTCACTTAGGAAGTGGGCTTTTGTGATTCCAATTTATTAGATGATAAGTACCTGGCTTATTCTTTTGTTTGCAAATCTGGAATTTCCTGATTTCGCTTTAGTGTAGATTCAGGTCCATGGATGCATCTATTCTTTTTCATCTGTAGTGTTGAGTATATATCCCTTGTTCACAATGAGACAGTGAGGCACAGCTGGACATTAGGAGAGTCATGATATTTCCTTCTAAAGCAGAGTCCCACCTTCTCTTTAGTGTCTACCTCCTCTAAGGAGCTCCCCCGAGTCTGCCACTAGCTGTTTTATTTTTGCTATAGTCCCTCCTCCAGATGCCAGGAGGGAGCTTGTAGGTGTGTGTGGAAGATGGTCCTATAGAGGATGAGCCGCTGCTTTGGATTAAATTCAGCTACTCTACACCAACCAACTCTGCGTCAGAACCTTTGAAAGATAACAGTCATGCCTTATACTTTAAAAAAGTCTTCAAAACTCTCACAGAATTTACACATATCAAGCATCCACTATATGGTCATTTAGTGAAGTTCCTTGTAAATACCCTAGTTCATAAAAATACCCTCTTTATAAAGAATTTTCTGAGTTTGAAATACCAGCATTGGCTTAACCCAGCTCAAGAGGAATGCTTCTTTAAATGGGAGAGTGAGAATAAGATACGCTCCCTCCAGTCTTCCTAAGTTCCTGTATAGAGCTCAGATATCAGTGGCTTCTGGCCCCCAGCAGCCCACAGTCCTTGCAGCCTCGTCCCCTACTAATCCCTGGAGCCACAGCAAGGCAGCTGTCCTGGTTTAAATTGGCTCTTCAGGGCTGTCTGAGAAGCAGGGGGCAGGTGTGTGTGTGGGGGGGGTTCTTTTCTCTGCCACTGCCTTGAACAGCATGGCATCTGCACAGAACCTCAGTATGGAATCTACACAGAACCTGGGCCGTCAGGCCTGCAGTTGTTGCAGTTAAAGGAATGCTTGGCTGCTTCTTGTGTCCTGGGCACCCAGGTGTAATTCTAGCCTCTAGGAACTCCATCTGTGGAGAGTTTGGGGTACACTCCCACAATCTAGTTTCCTACAGAGCAGAGGATGGCAATAGCCAATAAAGAGAAAAGGCTCAGGGAGTTTCCCAGAACTCCAAAGCAGGTGGTCAACTCCATCTCTGTTCAGAAAAATCTGCTCAGCAGGAATAAGGAGAGGCACTGAGTCATGCTTAGCAAATGTATTAGGCAGTTGGGCAGGATCACCTAAGAAGGCATAGAGGAAGAAAGACTGAGTGGCCTTTAGATCAAGGTACCAAGGACAGATATACATGATTCAATTTAATCATAGAGTAACGGGCAAGAAATCTGATGTGGCAGCAGCTTCTGAGTCCTGCCAACAACCACTGGGCAAGCTTGGAGGCAGAACCCACCTGTCACACCTTGTGTTGACTCTGCTCCCACTGGACACATTGATTATAGTCTTAAAAGAGACCCTGGAGAACCCAGTGGAGCTCTACATAAATTCCCAACCCAGAAAAACAAGTAGTAAATACACAGTTTCAAGCCACAGGATTTCTAAGATTTTTCATGAAGAAGTAGGTAATTAATGTACCTGGAAGGAATGGGAAACCAATTCGGTGCACATTGGGTACCAGACTGAGGTATCTGGGATATGATCTCCCCGTATCTAGCACAGAACTGCAAGATTTTGAAGGTTGGAGCAATGACATGATCACAGATTTGGTTTTTCAAACCCTGAATTGGCAACGACACACAAGAGAGGAAGGAACTTTAGGTTCCCTAGTTCCCTGGGATGCCTTGATGAGAAGCGAAGAAAACCTGAGCAACAGTGACAATAGAAAAGGACAGAAGACAAGAAAGTCATGAATTGCATTCAAGAGGTCTTGGCTGTAGGTAGAAGATTAGAGGGAGGTGAACAGGAGGGACAAAAGAAAACATGATTCCAAAGAATAATGAGGGGCTGGAGAAATGGCATGCACTTCTCTTGAAGAGCATTTAGGTTTGGTTTCTTGTACTCCCTTGGCATGTAAATTGCCTGTAACTCTACTTCCATGGGACCTGATATCCTCTCTGGCCTCTGCTGGCACCAGGCACATAATGGTGCACAGACATACATGCAGATAAAACACTGATACACATAAACAAATCCTTTTCAAAGGAATAATTAATAAAAAACAAAGTCGGAGCCATGGAAACACCATTTACAGCAAAGACAGAAAGGAAAGTGGGTCTCGGGAAGAGTTCTTCACACAGGTTGAGAGCGATTGAGTTTGAAGTGACAATAAAGCATGGATGAATTAGATACTGAGCTGAAGTGGAACCCAGAAGTCTGGATGTCACTTTCAGGTCAGAATCCTTGCCTAACAGCCAGGGTTCCAAGCCAGAGACCACACGACCCAACTATTATCTTAACACTTTGCAGGAGAAGGTGAGGGTGGAGTTCAGGGTTATAGTTTTGCAATTTAACCTTGAAATCTGGAGGGCCCAACTTAGAGAAAGTTGCTGGCTACTGTCATGGATATCAGGAAGAAGGGGGACTTGTAGAGAAAGCTCGTATTGAAAAGACTTGCCCACTGAAGAGTGAAGCCTACGGGCTTCATCCCGACTCACTCAACATGAAATCCATATTCATATTGAAAAACACTATCTTGTAGAAGTGCAAAATATATAATAACAGTTGCCAAGGAAAAGGGAAAATTTTCCACTTTGCAGGATGGAACGTTCTAGAAATCAACAGTGCAACAAAGTGAAAATATTTATACCAAAATACTCCTGTAAAGGGCATTGAGATGATCAATATAATGCTATTTATATTTCCCCAATTTTTTAAAATAAGAAATTATTTGACTAAGTTCCTAGCACTTCATCAACAGACTTCTAGTATCATCAAAAAAATCCACTAAGGTAGCGATAGTTTACTACTTCCTACATGCTATGTTTTTAATTTTAATTAATTAATTAATCATCACATGCACAAAAATATTCAATGAGATAGGCCACTATCAATGTCAGAGATGCTAAGAAATGTGTATGAGATATATAACTGATAAGCAGCAGAGACAATGAACGTTTGGACCACAATCTCTGGTTCCAATAATGTACTGCCTACGCTACCCTGCCACAGGCTGCAATGTAGGGGGAAAGAAGTTAATGGCATGGGAGACAATGACAGTGTGGGAGAATGAGTTTAGAAGACTGTGGCACCAGTCCAAGAGCCAGGTCTTATTGTTCTGCATTATACTCATAAACTTAGACCAGCACAATGTGCAATAAAACTCCCGAGAACCCACTAACTCTGTCTGCAGTCAGACTCCAGTTCTTAAAGGCTCTGATAGCTTCAAAATAGCACCACAATATGGAGGATAGAATATGAAAACCATGAGTCTGTGGGGATATTTCAGATCTAAGCATAACATCTAGCCAGAAAAACACAAAGCCTCATATTGAAGGCTAGCGACCCTCGGCTCCTTGTATACTTCAACTTCCTAGAAACCTCAGCTCCTTCTCCACCTCAGCTCCTTGTACATCTCAGCTTCCTGATACCTTAGCTTCTCTAACCTGCGTGCATCATGTTAGCTTTCAACAACAACAAAAACTGTAAGACACGGTAAAAGGTTAAACCTACAATACGAACATAAGAAAAAGCATCATAACCAGACCCTGATAAGGAAGGATTTGTCAAAGGTCCCCAGAAGAACCTGGGGGCTCCATTTCCATGGAATGAAGAGTCTGATTCCTCCTGTCTGGGTTCCTGAAAATGCTTGTCCTGCCTCCTCTTCCACCTCAAAGCCCGTCACACCCACACCTTTCTTCTCATTCTACTGCTCTGCCCTGAGTCTAGGACTCTGTGCTCCGCGGTGTGACCTAAACTGCACCTTCCCCTTGAGCACACTACTCACTGCCCCAGCTGGATTGCTCTGAGATACCACTCAGTGCATGACAGCCCCAACTGCAAGTCTCCATGTGTCAAGACCAAACTCCTGAGCATGGTTCCTTGAAGCATCTGCGGTAATCCGTTCCTCCTCAGATTCCACGTAATGGGTATTATTATACTCATTCATCAAATGAGGAAACTGGGGCCCACAAAGACCATACAGCTTATCCAAACTACAAAGTAATAGCATTGGACTGAAACTGAGGTCCAGCTGCACCTCTATTCTTTTGACGTCGTGTGACTTCTTGGTCCCTCCATTGTCACTTACTTGGCAGTCATATTACTCTACTGTGTGTCATGCACTTTAGCTGAAAGAGAATTAAAGATGGATTAGGAACTATAGTTGGCACTTTCTTTGGGCTGTCAATCAGCTCCCAAATAAAGACACAGAGACTTAGTATTAATTATGAATACTCAGCCTTAACTTAGGTTTCTCACACCAGCTCTTTTCACTTAATTTAACCTCTTCGTATTCATCTGCACTTTGCCTCGGGGGGTTTTACCTTTCTTTCATTCTGTGTGTCCCACTTCCCTGCTTCTTCTGTGTCTGGCTGGCTGGGCCCTGGCATCTCTTTTTCTTTCTTCCAAGCCTAAATTCCTCATCCTACTTACTCTCCCTGCCTGGAAGGCCCACCAATACCTCCTCCCTTGCTACTGATCACTCAGTAGCCTGCAGAGCATCCTCAGAGACATTGAGAGCTTGTTCTCCTGGAGGAAACATTAAGGTCAGGTCCAGCTCATTTCCTCTAAATTTTGTGTCCAAAGTGTGTGATGTCTTCAGCCAAAGGGTCTTACCTTCAAGTTCCGGGAAGGGCAATGAAAATACCTATATTGTTCTGGAGTTTCTTGAACTTCCGCCCCCCCAACAACAAACAACTCAAAGGGCGTGTTTCCCTGCTCAGCGATGGGGTTTTTGTTATATGGTCTATGGCTTTTATGGGGACTGTTATTGTGGCATTCTTTCTCTATGTGTTTCCTGTGTCTTCTTGTTTGGTGCAGGTTGACCATACCTACTCTGAAAATATGAAACCCCAAAATAAGTGCAGTCCCCAGCATTTCAGATAAAGAATCCTCAGGCTGCCCAATTTAACATTTAGCAGAAGCAATGACAGAGGTGGCATAACTCTGATCTGTTGCTCCCAGAAGCCTGAGGAATTCCCTCACCTCCTTAAGGACCTTGACCTTTGGGTCTGCCACCTTGACATCATAAAGAATTTCAGAATGAAACTGAATGAAGCAAAGCTGAAATTTATTTTAAAATGTTTAACACAGGTTTTAAACACAGGAGCTAAGAGAAAGAAAGGCACATGTAAGAGCACAAGTGTTGGCTTCTCTAAGAGAGACACGCTTCAAGTGTCCTCAAGGTGATTATGAATAGGATTTTGGAAGGTTTTAGAATCCCATGGTTTAGCCGATTTCAGTGGCGCCCTCTCCTCTTCTGCCTCCATTTTCCTTTTTGGTAATTAAGATTACAGGGTGTTACCAGTGGTACTTTGAACTTCGGTCTTAGTTAGGGTTTCTATTACTATGAAGAGATACCATGGCAACTCTTACAGAGGAAAACACTTAATTGGGGTGGCTCATTTACAGTTCAGAGGTTAAGTCCACTATCATCATAGCAGGGAGCATGGTGGCGTGCAGGCAGCCATGGTGCTGGCTACATCTTGATCAGAAGGCAGCAGGAAGTGAACTGCATCTCTGTGATATATCTTGAGCATATACGAGACTTCAAAGCCCACTCCCACAGTGACATACTTCCTCCAACAGGACCACACCTTGTAATAATGCCAATCCCTATGAGCTTATGGGTTCAATACATTCAGACTATCAGTGGGATTACAATCTGAAAAAATAAAATCAGGTTGCACAAGGTGTTAGAAAATATTCTTCTACCATAAAGGCATTTTATGGTAATAATTCTAGGGAAATTGTGGGTTTACAGGTGGGAAAGGGGAAAGGCTTTAAGCATATGCCATTAATTGTATTGGAATCCTTGGTTTTTCCACTGGCAAGAAGCTTCCCCAGACTCCAAAGTGAAGGGCTCCTTTTCCTTCCCATCTCCCCATACTTTTTCCTGTCTTTCTCTCCTTCCTCATAACTCTGTGTGAGCACGATGAAGGACTTTTCCCATCGGGCAATACGTGCGTGAGACCAAGCATGAGAGGTATCCTTCCAACACGGCCATTTTCTTAGTATTTAGCTCAACGCATGGCTCATCCTTGGCTGGATAAAATGTTCAGGATGCTTCTCTGCCACTCGTGAAGCATCTCAGATGCCAGGTGTGCAGGACTTCTCACCTCAAGGAGATACCTGCATCCTTCCTCAACTCTCCAAAGAGTAGTTGATCAGCCTATAGTTCGCTTTAGTTCTGATGTGGTACATAAGCCAAGGGGTCAAGCCTACAAACTAGCCCCTATTTCAGAAGCCAACAGCAAGGCTAAAAAGCCCTAACACTTCTGTCTAATTAACTATTAAATGTGGGAGCTTCCGCCACCACACTCTTGGGTTTGGCAATTTGCTAGAAAGGCACATTGACATGAGGAAAATCCTTCACTTACGAGTATAAGTTTATGCTAAAGGATGCATGCACTCTGAGACTCCAGAGGGAAGAGCTCCCTGAGGTAGAGTGAGGTCTGACACACAGAGCACCCACGCCCTCTCTGGCCACGCCCCCAAGTGTCTCCTGAAACCTTGAAACTCGCTAGCCCTTTTTTTTTTCAAGAATTTTCATAGATTTTAATCTCTAGCTTCCCACCAGTTCCCCAGAAATCAGCGGATAGAATAAAGGTGACTGTCTACCCTTCAACGGCGTGGTCTTCCACGTAAGTGGCCCCATCCAAAGCTTTGTAGAGTCGATGGCATCAACTCATGTGATGAAAGGGCCTTATTATAGCCGTTTCAGTGCCAGTTGGCCAGACATTCGAATCACCTGGGTAGGAGCATAGTCCAAAGGATTCTGATTGCTTTGATTGACATGGAAAGACCCAGTCTGACTGTGGACAGCACTTGCTGGGGGCAGCCCAGATAACGGGGTTGTGACAGGAGGAAGATCGCCTGACCTTTTGCTCACTGGGCCTCCCTCTGGCTATTGAGTTCATCTGCCCTGTTTTTTGCTGCTGTTGATTCCTTCACTGCTATCAGAACACCATTTCCAAGTGTTCCTCATGGACTGGGGGCTCTCCAGGAGCCTTTCTGACTTCTGTCACCAAATTGGGACTACTGAGGCTCCCAAACTGTGGACTGATCAACAGCCACTGTGGGACTACTCTGACTGCTGAGACGCCCAGCCTCAAGGACCACACAACTGCCAGTCTCTCTCGGTTGTGATTCTGCTGTCGTTACTGTTTTAAAGCTAGCTTAAGAATCACACACACACACACACACACACACACACTGGTTCTAACTCAGAGCTGAATAGCAGAACATATTCCTGTCACTTAGGTAAGTTCCAAATGTTTAAGAGCTCTGTGCTAAGAACAGTGTCAAAAAAAATGTACTTCTTTCCTTCTTTAAGTAATTTTGAGACAGGGTCTCCACCCAGGCCTTGAACTTATGGTGTAGCTTAGCCTGGGAACACACATGGTACGTGAGAAATGTTTGGTGTCTTAAGTAGGTGAATAAAGGTCTGTTGAAGGGATGAGAATGTGGAAGGAGAAGAGGGGAAGGATGGTGAGAACAAGGCTCTCCATGCCTGAATTCCAAGATTCCCAAGGGAAACAGTACAAAAATACAGCAGTTAGAGAGAAGGGATTGAGCCACAGCTGCTTAGCTGATGGGCGGGAGCCTAAGTTCCCATGTTGAATTTATCTGGCCCTCAGGGCCGGCTAGCAGTGTCTAACACAATGTCCCCACTTACACACCAGAAAGAGGACTTAAGGTCCAGGGTTCCCAAGTTCAATAGTCTTTTCTTTTTGCCTTAGAAAGATTGCTGAGGCATGAGATACTTCCGTTCTGCCTTGGCATCTTTGTGCCGTGCCCCAAGAAACAATCATATCACATTCAGGAAGGCTGGGGCAGCAATGGCAGGGAAACAGGAACTGTCCCCGCGGATGTCCTCCCCAGGGGAGACAGCCAGGGACCGGGAACAAATACTGTGTGAAAAGGAAAGCCAGACTGTGCTGTGAGACTCTAGGTTGAGGAGCTAGCCCTTCCCAGATTTCAGTACGGCCCTCTGCCATGGAGTCCAGGAACAGAATATTATTCTTAATGCATGAACTTTTCCTTCCCTAACCCCACCCCCTACATACACTCTCTAATTCCTGTGAGAAAATGGGCTATAGAACACATTCCAATGCCTTCTCCCAGTCAGGCACTCAACCAGGAAAGTGTCCATTTCCCTCCTGAATGATTCGCACAAGCCCAGCCATAGCCTGGCTATTCAGCTTCTCGTTGTCCCTAAACATGTGCCAAATCCAGTGTCACCTCAATCCCTCTTTCCCTTCCACACTCTTCCTTCCTTTCCTGATTAACAAGGTCTTTCTTATGGGGTCTTGTCCAAGAGCGGCTCAGACACTTCTCTCGTTTCTGAATTCCAGGAACACTTCCTAGCCAACCAATGGTTGATTATCTTTCTCTTGGAGAGAAAATGACAATGTTTCATAGCACCAAAGCTCATATCAGCAAAGGCAGCAACAGAAGCTTAGAGAACAGACCAATTTCAGAGCCTAGAGACACCTGTAATTTATTCAGGGTTACTGCACAGGGAAGATGGCTCAGTAGGCAAAGCATTGCCTTGTAAGTTTGAGGACCTGAGTTCAGATTCCCAGAACCCACGTAAAAAACGTGGGCAAAAAATATGAGCACAGTGGCAGATGCTTATAATGCCAGCAAGGGAAAGGCAGAGGCAGGCAGATCTCGGGAGCTTGCCAGCCAGCTAGCCTAGCAGAGTTGGCAAAATCCCAAGCAATGAGAGCCCCTGTTTCAAACAAAAGGTAGAGAGGGTGCTTGAGAAAGGACACCCAAAGTTGTTCTCTGACCTCCACATACACACGCACAAATAACACACATGCACGTGCATATGCACAAACACAGTGCTGCTATGAACATTCTTGCACAAATCTTTTTGCACACGTGTTTTCATTTCTTGTGAGAAAATGTAAATATTTAAGAATTAAGTCGTGGGTTATAAAACAGGTACAGGGTTGGTTTTGTTTTGTGTTTTTGTTTTATTCACGTTTAGCATTTGTTAACTTCAAACGCAATGGCCCAGATCTTTTTCTGGTTGAAGTTCACCACTGGTGAGTTCCAGTTGTCCCCTGTCTTGGCCAGTGCTAGCACTGTTGGTCATTGTTGCTTTAGCTGTTCTAGTGGTATATAATGATGTTTACCTGCTATTTTAAGTTGAACTTTCCTAGTGATGACATTGAGCACATGTTCATGTGCCTATTAACCACTCCTGTATTATTTTTTTAATGAAGTGTCTGCTGTTGTTTTTTTTTCAGCCCCTCTATTTGGTGGATGATTTTTGTTGTGGTTTCCAGAGTATATCTGGATATATGAGAAGATTCTTTGTGAGATACATGTTTTGCAATACTTTTCCTAAATGGCTTTCATTTTAATGTTGGTGACTTTGGGTACAAAGAAGTTTAGACCTTCAGGAAATCTAATCTACCAGCCTTTTCTGTCTGTGGTAGTCGTGGTGCATTTTCTGATCTCCTTACAACATGCTTCCTAGCTCAAAGTCACCAGAAGACATGGTAATGATTTCTGCTGAGACCCAATGAATGGCTTTGGGGATTGACCTGTCTGGAGCGACCAGGGAATGAAAAAAGTCCAGACACACATAGAGAAAAGCTGGACTCCGGCTGGCTGCGCCCTCTAATGAAGACACACCCAGAAATTCAGAGCATCTGGGTGAAGGAGGATTCCTTGTGTATAGCTAAACAGGGAGGCAGATTTAGCTAATCTTAGCAGGAGGTCTCTATACAGCAGGTGGTCTCCCAGTTACCAGTGAGGAGGAAGCTGTGGTTGATAGCTTTTGCAAACACTGGTTTTAGCTAAAAGTCAGCAATTGAACAATACTCTGTCCTTGGACCAAGTGAAGGTTTTGCTGTTTCCTTAAGCCTGACATGGGGGAGGCCTTGCCATTCTCGGGGGGTATGAAGTGTCAACATGGTCCTTGAAAGGGGTGGCTGCAGTTATAAATATTAACAATGTAAACTGGAAGAACATCTTTTGAAAATCTAGGATAAGCTTCTCCTTTTGTAGCTAAGGAAACTGGGGCCCAGAGAACGGTTTTTCCATGCGTGCCGGGGGGTGGGGGGAGCAAGAGCGCAGGACTGCAAAACCACATGTGGCCGCTGAAGAGTGGCACCTGCCTACCAGAAAGCAGGGGCAAGGTTTGAGATTTAGTCACTTGATACAAACACAATCTGTATGCAAATACTGCAGCTAAGTGCTGGCAAGGATAAAAGAAACAAGGATTTGCCCTTAAAGCAGATTGTAGATTTCCTCCAAGAAGCAGGTTCCCTGTGTCTCTTGCAGGCTTTGGCCGAGTGGGGGCAGACTGACCACTGCGTCAAAACATCCTCCCTCTACTCTGGGCCCCTAAAATGCATTCCTACTTCTGCTCTCGATTCTGCTACTCTCAAGGCAATAGAAACTTTACAAGCCACCCTTTACTGCTGAGCCCAGTAACAATCAATTACACGAGAATCAGCTGGAAAAACCCATGCTTGAACTCGACAGCACTGAGACTTCCAGCTGCGGCAGAACAATAAGCACCATCAGTTCGCCTGCCTAGAACAGTGGAAAAGAAAAACTAGATAAAATATTTGATAAAATATTTAAAAGAAAACTATCAGCCGGAGGATTCTGAGAGCCACTGAGGTACCAAGGACTTAAAGACAAAGACTGTTGTGAAGAGAGAAATAAAATCCTCATCTCCACTCCTCTCGTAGAAATACTAGCTGCCTGGACCTAAGATTATGAAACTGAACACAGTCCTTTAAAGCCCAGACAGTAGAAAAGCAAGAGGTGGGGTTAGAGCTCACCAAAGAGAAGGAACTCTATTAACACCCTAGGTTGAGTTGAAACCTACAAAAGGTGTGTTAGTCATGACTTTCTAAAAAGACCAGAACTGATAGAATGGACGTACACACACATATATAATACCTATGCAATCATTGATTATTAGAGTGGCTTACAAGCTGTGGTCCGGTTAGTCCAACAATGGCTATCAAGAATCTGGCAGCCGTTCAGTCCACGAGGATGGATGCCTCAGCCAGTCTTCAGTTTGCATCAGAATCCCATGCAAGCTTCCTTCTTCCTTATCCTTTTATGTGAGCTGCCCCCAGAAGACATGGCCCAGATTTAGGGTGTGTCTTCTCACCTCAAATGATCAAATCAAGAAAAATTCTCATAGGTGTGCCCAAGCTACTTGAGTTTTAGTTGATTCCAGATGCAATCAAACTTACAATCAAGATTAGCCATCACAGAAGGCTACCCTTTGAAGGAACTGTGACCTAGAACTTATACAGGCCATCCATCAAAAAGAATGAGAATAATGACCAATGAGAAGGCTCAGAAGGTAAAGGCACTTTCGGCCAAGACTGACAATGAGTTCAGTCCCTAGGACCCATATGGTAGCAAGCAAGAACTTCCTTCTATAATTTGTCCTGAACTTCACAGGTACATTGTGGGAGATCCATAGCCATGCGCTAAATAAAGAATAAATAGATGCCACTTGAAATAAATGTCAGCTTCTGATGAACTCCATCATAGATTTAATGAAGATAATTTGACAACACCAGTTATCCAATTCTGAAGCAAAGCCTCACCCATCTTGAATTTCACCCAAATGCAACTGCGTGTTTACGCAAGACTTGGGTGTAGTTTTGACTTTGAAACTGAGGCCAGCTGGTGTGCAGACATGCCACACTGCTCTTTCAATTGGTGCTTACTGAGCTAGATTGTTCTGGTGTGTCATCAGGGTATCTTTAGTTAGCTTGCATTTGTGAGCCCATGGCTTATCCAAATGAGTCACAGCCCTTATGGATACAGGGGCTCACAAATCAATTGCTAATTAATAGTTAAAGGTTTCTGAATACACACAACCAAAAATAAATTCAAAATAAAATACATAATGAATCTGAGGTGATTCTGGCAGTGTTTGCCCATGTTACACCACACGGCTCTATTGCAGGCATGGCTCCTAACACAACATGCCACCGAATGGTGTGCACACCATCACAGCACACAAGGCCAGAAAGAATGCCCAAAACACGTTGGTTCCCATTGGAAACTAAGATGTCTTATTAGTTACGCTATTCTATTTGGCCACATTTGGTGGTGTTGCACTTAGGAGGCAGAGGCAGGTGGATGTCTGTGACTTCTGGGCCAGCCTGGTCTGCGAGTGAGAACTGACTAAAAAAAAAAATGCTTTAAAAAAAAAACTAGCAGTTTAACTGTAGAAAAAAAAAGATTTTTAGTGTTTTCCTGATGTCATCCCTCCGCATACAAGCATCAAATTCATATCTTGGATTACGTTATTAGGATGTTTGATTTTTAAAATTGCTATTTGAGTTGGTAGCTTGAGTTTCATTTTTTTTAAAAAAATCATTAAATGAATGTTTTGACTTGGGGTTAAGGTAGAATTTCCAACAGTGTCTGAAATGGCCATACACATGCTTCTGTCATTTCGTTCTATCTATAAAACAGCATTCTCAGCATTGACAGATAGACAATTTAAACATCGATCAACTCGGAAATACATCAGACAGGCTCCGCATTGTGTAATACCAAATAGTCAGCTAAGATTTAGTACCAGCTTGGGGTATGGGGGAGGAGTGAAACAATGCCTCTTGGAGCCCAGGCTGGCTTCACACTCTCGCTGTAGTTGAGGGTGGCTTGAACTCGGGATCCTCTTACCTCTATAAACAAGCATGTCTATCTCATTTGATTGCAGATTTCCTTACATCTTTAATAAATGCTAAAATTGCGTGCATACCAAAATTGTTTTAAATAAATCTCTGCAGGATTTATTAACAGTAAGTATTCATAAACCTTTATGTCCACATACCGGGAGTCATGAAAATATTTCTTGAGTCAAAGGCTTCGCCCCAGAGGAAAGTTTCAGAAACTCTGTTCTAGATGCTCAAGGCTGAGGGATGCAAAATGTTGATCCTTTCATGGGTTTATTTATATATTTTGTTGTCTAACCCTCTATGATGTTCGAGTCATTGCTTAGTGGTGCTGAGTGAGAGAAATTATATTTATTCTTTCATAATAACAAGCAGTTTATTTGATCTAATACAGTCAAACTGAAGACACTTGGAGACTGGCTCATACCCTTCACCTAACTCCCACTCTCAAAAGGAGCACATCACACTTATTAGTCAAGGAAAGAGAAAACCTTCCAAAAGGAAGGAAAGGGGAAAACAGTAGATATGGCAGAAGGGAGCTCAAGGACCATTCGTAACACCCCCAGAATGCTTTTTAAACGTCTACTTGGATTGCGGCAATAAATAAATGCTCCCAATCAAGGAGTTTGAAATTACTGCTTCTACCCTGGAAATTCTACTGGGACATGAGTGCAAGAAAGTGGGTGCCAGTAACTGCCACCAGACATCGCCCAAACCAGTCAGGCAGCAAAGGGCTTGCATGGGACTTCCCTGTGGCTAACTGTGCCGGCTGTTTGTCTCATTGATCTAATTAATTTGGCCCTTCGTGTTTTATTATCAAATTTTCTGACCCTACTTAATTAAGGGTCAGCAGAATTTTATTAACATTCGTTGTAACTAATATGCCTTCAAGGAACTTACATTTTAATGAGGGTTCCTGTCAATAGCCAAATGACAGGTATGGACAGAACGGACCACCCCAAAGTAACACGGGGTCATTGTTCTTTTTCTTCTTTAGTTTTCCAGAAAACTAGAATGATCACATTAACTACAAATAACCAAACAAGTTTGTCAAGGATAATGTAGTCTAGATCTTTGCTAGACCAGCGAATGACTACATTTAAACAAATGTATCAGTCACCTTCCCCTACTGTGGCACTAGCTTTTTTCACTGATTGTATTCAGCATTATATGAAAGTATAGTTCTTATTTTTTCCATTGCTCTTGAGTAAAAGTTAGGGCCAAATATAGTCTATTCTTAAACTAAGTTAATTATCTCATAAGTAGGTATAAACATGAACTCTATTTGACTATGCCAGTGGGAAAAAAAGACCAGTTAGTTTAGGGACATTATGAAAACCATTAAACTTAAAACTAACACAAATGAGAAAAACGTTCCCTTTGGTACTAAAGCTATTCTGTTTCCGAGAATAGAAGAAACAGCCTAACAATATGGAGACTCGCGTTGTTAGAAAGGGAGTGTTGTAAAAGACAGCTGGGGAGGACTCAGAGGAGCTGATCGAGTTGATCACGATCACTTGGTGGTTAATTCTGTGTCATCTTGATTGGGCTGATGGATGCCCAGTTTACTCAGAAAACATAACTGGAAGTGTCTGGGAAGGTTTTTCTGGGAAGAGATTAGCATTTAAATCAATAGACTGGGTGAAGATGCCCTGCCCTTGCCAGTGTGGGTGGACATCATCGAATCCACCAAGACCTGAGTGGAAAAAAAAATAGAGAAAGATGAATTCTTCCCTCTCTTATACTCAGACATCCATTTATCATCAGGTCAGTTCCACCACCCGCCCCAACCCTGTTTACAGTCCCTCAGCCAGGGACCAGGAATTATAGCATCAGCTCCTTGGAGCTCTCAGATCTTTGGACTTGAACTAAAGAGCTCTACCAGATTTCTGACCTCTATCCCTACATAAACTGGTTCCTGTAATAAGCCTCCTCTTACTTACCTACCTGTGTATCTGTCTGCCTATCTTACTATCTGTCCACTTATCTACCTACTTACCTATCCATCTCTGAAAAACCCTCTTGAAGGTAATTTCTAACAGCCAACCCAAGATGAGAGATTGGAATGGAAAGTCACCAGATGCTAACAATCCCGGGGTCCTTACCTTCTCGCTGCTCAGTTCTCTTGCTTCCTCTTCTCCCAGTACACCAAACAGCAGCCACCTGGCTTTGCTATCATGAAATTTCCAGCACCAGGCATGGTTACAATAGGTTCTCCAAAATGCAATTTAAAAGCATAAATTTCTAGTGAGAAACATGGAAGGAACTGTGCATAGACCGTGAGACGTATCTGCCAGGGCCCTCTCTCTCTTAAAAGGTTGGATCTGATTCCACATGGGGCCACAAAGGTGACAGAGATCATGGAAATGGCCTGCAGAAGCTCACACTACCAAAGCCAAGGGAGGGAGGCTGAAGGGGAGGTTGCTGTTTCTCTAAATAGAAATGGTTCCAGTGTGGCAGTGGCCTCTGTGTTTCCTTGCTCTGTGACCCTGTGGGTCTTGGTCCTTTTGTGCCCTTCCATATTTGCCAGTGTTGGTATGTCGGGTCCCTTTCTCCATGAACTCTTCAGATTGGCTCCAGCTTAACCGCAAGGACCACGTGAAGGTGCAAATCTCCACCCCTTCCAGAGAAGAGATCTTATTCCTTTCATCTCATTTCAAGACCCATGAAATGAGAGAGAGAGAGAGAG
>LOEQ01000311.1:354994-366606 GCA_001685075.1 Bramus lutescens | reverse complement strand
AGAGAGAGAGAGAGAGAATTTAAAGTAAGGTTGAAGGGCTGGAGAGATGGCTCAGCAAGTGAGAGCATTTGCTGTTCCCACAGAGGGCCTGGGTTCAGTTTCCAGCACTTAAAGGCGTCTCGCCACCGTCTGTACCTCCAGTTCTGCAGGAGCTAACCCCTCCTCTGGCCTCCGCGGGCGGGCACCAGGCACACGCATGATGGCATTTACGCCTGCAAACTAAACACTCATACCCATAAAATAAAATAAATCTAAAAGAGAAAAGATAATGAGGTTAAGACTCCTTCCACTAATTCCTAGTTTGCAACCCCATGAGGAACTTAAGTGGAGTAATTTTCTAGGGTCTTGACCTCGGTCTGCTGTTTCTGTCTCCACCCCTGAAGGCAGGTAGAAAACACACAGGCCTTGTAGTGCAAGGGGGTCTGGGCAGAAATCCTGATTCTTACATTTCTTAGCACAGTGACTTTGGACACATGACTTAGTAGATTTACTCCAGAGCTGGCAATATATATATCAGTAACACAGAGCTAGCGTGTGAGAGATCATGCTAATGCTCCCAGCCACCACCTAGGTCCCTTAAACTATAACTGACTAGTGAGGAATAAGACTGTCAGTCCCTGACAGTGTGGCGCAGATAGTAGCCCATCCTCCTGTTCTATCATTTTAATCAATAAACTGCTCTTTTTAAAAAAAATTTTTTTGATCAGATTACCAATAACCAACAGCTGATGCATTCACAGAACTGTGTTGATCTCTCTGGTCCAGCCACTTCTCAAACTACTTCCACCACTCCAGGAAGAGTCTGGAGAAGGAAACTGGCCGCCTTCAAGAGAGAAACTGCCGCATTTCCTCATTCCCATCTTTCTCTTGCTGACAGCCTCTGGTGACTGTCATTCCCTCTCTGCTTCTGGGTTCCATTTTGGTAGATTCTGCATTATAAGTGAGTTCATGCAGTATTTGTCTTTCTGCGCTTGCCTTATTTCAGTTAGCACAATGTCCTCCAGATTGACCTGTGTTGTAACAAACGATGTGATATTGCCCCACACAAGGCTAAGTAGTGTTCTGTTACATCTATATTATATTTTCTTTCTTTTTTTTCTGTTTTATTTTTGAGACTGTGTCTTGTTGTGTTGTCCAAGTTGTGCTGAACCCAACAGGTGAACGTTACCCTTCCACTTTTGTTTCCTGAGTAGCTAGGACTCCAGATGTGTATTTCCATGCTCAGCTTACTCCACATTTTCTTCATCCACTCATCCACTGATGGACATTTAGGTTGTTTCCTGTCTATGATCAAAAGGTAGAAAATTTGACAGAGATGGAAGTTTCGAGACCTGTTGCACAGTAGCTTGTGTGCAGTCAATAACACTGCATGGTCTGGGCCATCTCAAATAACCAAGAGAGTGGATTTCAAAGGATCACCAGGGAAAATAATAGAGAAGTAAAAAATATGTTAATTGGCTTGATTAATAATGCCAGAATACATAGATACATCAAAACACAATACCATACTCTATAAATGCGTATAACTATGGTTTGTCAATCAAGAATTAATATTAATCAATATTTAAAATAATCTTAAAGAGAGGGAAAATACAGGCAGAAACAGTGCCACAGGTTTTACATAGATGCAAACTTATGCTCACTCAGAGACTAACCCAAATCCAGACAAGGGATTACGCAGTCTTTTGGTGGGCACTTCACATCTATAGAAGGGTCTTTATATTACACACACACACAAACACACACACACACAACAAGGTCAACTTTTTTAGTCTATGCACATCTAGCACTCTGCACATCCCCTAAGGAGATGATGATTTATTTATATATATGTGGCTGTCTACAGGAGGACAGGATGTCTCAGTCCTGCCAATTTATCCAGTCCATGCTTGTAAGTGGATTGAGGGAAAAATAGACGAGAGACTTAAGATAGAGTCAAGAGGGCATTCTGGTGAAAACTGAATCTGTCTCGTGTTTATTTCTCATATCTTTTATGTACCCCAATTTAGAAAGGAGGGGGAAGGCAAAAGGTTTTTTACCCAGATACAAAGAACAAAGTGGCTACCGTCTTAATACCCAAAACATCAAGTAACCCTAGGTCAGAAATTTCACCTTGGGCCAAACATCTTGCTGTTTGACCTCATAAGAGCAATAATAACCTCAAACTCTCTGACCTTAAGTCAAAATGGAGCAGAACCACTTCTACGGGTTCCCACTTATTTCAATTTAATTATTAATACTTGAGCTCCTGCCACAGAACAGATGAATGTGTCTGTCTTAAGTTGTCCTTTTTAACCTTCTAGCCTTACCCATCATTGGTACACACATGTCATCATGCATATCCTGTCTTTGGTTGACTGTAGGCATAAAAGACCTTACCCATCTTTGACTTCCATCCTCTGTTATAAAGGGTTAAGGGAGAGTGTGTAGCTAAATGCCATGCACCTCTGAGCCAACTTTCCAATGAGAGTTCACAAGTAACAAGTAATGATAAGAAATACATAGGCTCCTATATCTATAATATTTCCTAATAAAAGGAGTAAAGGATGACCATGATGGAACGGCCTTTTAAAACTGGTCCAGGATGTCTCTAACAGTTTTAGCTGCATCAAAAGCCAACTCTGTCTTTCTAACCACACTGTATCTAAAGACCCATTAGCATCACATCAAACTCCCCTCAAAATAAGCTCCGACTTTTTTCCATCCATTAACACATAGTATAGCAAAGATTGTAAACATTAACAAGTCAATACTATAACTCTAGTATGACTATCCACAATTGGCTATATTACAATTTTCATAATTTTGATTCAGCCAAGGATAATAAAATGTTTTGTAGTGAGTGAGGTATGAGTCTTTTTCCTCTCCTAAAGTCCAATGTATTGCTGCTACCAACTTTCAAAGGTAAGTCTGAGCTGTTACAGTCCCAACAGCAAAGCTTTTATCCTATTTATCTCCACCAATTTGGTGGGTCTTTTCAGTACCTCCAATGTGGTTTATTATACTGAGGAGGGCCTTTTAGCCACACATCACTTCTATAATAGTGTTCAATTGTTTCAATGCATCTCTTTCCCACGGAGGGGAAGTCTCTCAGGCACCTGTCTTCCAGGCTTTCCATTTCAAAAGCAGATGAATACTACACTGGCAAAAAGCATTCTGTGTCCCAAGATATCATGTGGATAAACTGCCAAACATTCAGTTTTTGGCCAGATTCAGAATAATTGAAACTCACCGACATCTGGGCAGTTGGTGTAATAGGTTTGTCAAGAAGACAGAAATCACTAGCCATCATCAAAACCTCTCTCCCTTCCCAGACTGCAGAATGATGAAATCAGAGAGTCAGGAACATAGGCTCAACAAATTTTTCTCAAACTTCTCTGGGAGGGCCTCTGCAGCTGTGATGTCACCAGGGCTGGCATTCCTCTTCTGCACATGTGGCACTAAACATTCAGGCAGACATCAAGCCTTGTTTTCTTCCTGTGAAAAAAAACACAAACATGCCCTTAACCCCATATTAAAATAAGACCAGGTCCTTTCCAATATCCAGTGCAAAATTCTTTCGATTTGACTTGAGCAAAAGTCGCTCAAGTGCCATCATGCCAAAATCTATCCATGGCAGATTGTTCATGGGCATCCATATTCATAAAATTTAAAACAAAGAAGGCATGATTCAATGCATTATGTGGAGACTGGGGTTAAAGCACCCCTTTCTTTATTTTTAGGAGTTGTGTTTTCAAAGTGCCACAAGCACAGTCCACAATTCCTTGTCCTTGAGAATTATGGGGAATGCCCTATTTTATGCTCAATGTTCCATTGGGAACAAAACTGCTGAAATACCTTACTAATATATACAGATCTATTATCCATTTTTATAATTTTAGAAATTCCCATATATGAAAATGTTTTAAGCAATGTGTTATCACATGCTTAGTGGCCTCTCCAGTTTGTGCAGTGGCCATCAAGAAACCTGAATATGTATCAACTGTCATGTATACATATTTTAATTTACCAAATTCTACAATATGAGTAATATCCATTTGCCATAAATGATTAGGAAATAGGCCTCAAGGTTTTAATCCCAAAGAAGGTACAGGAAAATATTGTGGGCAATCATCACGTTGCTTAACAATCTGACAAGCAGTGTCTCTGGTAAGGCCAAATTGTTTTCTCAAACTTCTGCTGTTCTGATGATGAAAAGCATATGAGTGTTGAGCCAGTTCTACCTGGGGCAGGGCTATCATCTTTGTTAATTTATCAGTTGACTCATTACTGTCAGCCAGTGGACCAGGAAGATCAAAATGAATCTTTATATGATCCACAAAGCACAGTAATTTTCTTTGATGAATGGCATTTTAAATTTGCTGAAACAGCATTTTAATCTGATCATTACCAGTCCCTATACATGGAACTGCTTCTGTTACTTGATGAGCTTTGAAAATATAATAGCTATCAGTATACAAATTAAATGAATTATTTACAAAAAGCTGGAAACCCATAGCTATAGCTCGTAACCTTAGCTGAAACTGGAGCCATTTGTACCACATAACCCTTACCATTAACAACAAAAGCAGCTCTCCCATTAGAGGAACCAGCAGTAAAAACCAGCATAACATCTTTTATGGACAGGTATCTTTTGGCATGGCTGCAGAAACAGGCAATTCTGACTGTAAAGCTCCTTAGTTTCATGGTTTCATTAACTTTTCTCAAATCTTGTGTTAATCGCCACTTTCCAGATTTCTTTTTAATGATGATAATAGGAGAGTTCCAAGGGGTATTAGAAGGCATAGCATGACCACTGTTCAGCTGTTCCTGCACTAACTGAAAAGCACCTTGTAATCGTTCTTCCTGTAGAGGCCACTGATCCACCCATACAGGCTCATCACTCTTCCAAATATTTGAGTCTGCATGGGGCGCAGGCCTTACAGTAACCTCTCCAAAAATACCCTAATCTTGCTCTGGAAGAACTCTTGCTGGACACCATAGGATCAACCCTTCCCTCATTCTCCTCACCTAGCCCTTGACTGGGCAACAGTCTTGCATTGGGGCTATATAAATTAGACAACCCCATTAAGGTCATAATATCCCGATCCCATAAATTTACAAGTAAATGAGGAACAATGTGTGGTTGAAAAGCTCCCTTGTGGCATTCCTCACCTCTCCAGGAATGCTCATTGCTGCTTTGCTCAGGACTCTGAGTCTGGCCAATCCCTTACAGCTGTGTAATAGTCTGCATTTTGGCCACATCGAAGGCCATTGATTGGTGTGGTAACAAACACATCTGCACCAGCATCCAGGGGACCAGAGAAGCTCTTTCCATTTGTAAACAAAGCAAGTTCCGGGCGCTGTAACCAATAGGCATCAAATGAACCAAACCCAGATTTTCCTCTCTCATCCCTCTTAACTGGGTTATTTGTTTGCACTTGGGTAAGTAAAATCAATTGTGCCGGGCTCTGGCCTGATTTTACTACAAAGATTCCATTAGGTGAGTGAGTCATAACTTTGATTTCTCCTTCAAAATCAGCATCAATCTCTCCAGGAGCAGCAAAGCCCCCTGCATAGTGGTGCTACTTCTTCCTAGCAATAACAGGACACCAGCAGGGAGAGCTCACATCCCCATTTCAGGAGTTAAAACTGTGTAGCAGGTTGAGCAGAGATCCAGCCTAGCACTTCCTGCCAAGCTCTGCAGAGCTCCTGAGTGGATTTCCTTGTGGAGGAACAGGCTGTCTGAGTGCACATAAATTTCTCTTGGGGCCTGAGGTGGCCCCTTTGGTCATTTCCCTGCAGGAGAGTCCACTGGGCATCCCTTGATCTACATTCAGTAGCCCAGTGCTTCTCAGACACACTCCTGCATCTCAGACACAACCAGGACCCTTCCTCACTCCCCTATCAGACCACTGCCTGACTTGGTGTCCTTTCTGACCACATCCAAAGAAATTCCTAGGAGATTCTGTAGTCCTCCTTCTCCCTGCTCCCTGGGCCTTGATTTTTTGTTGAAATAAAATATCTTTAACTGAAACTCTCATAATGCCGCAGCCATAGCTAATCCCTTGGTGTATGAGGGCCCAATATCTGAACAAATCCAAATAATATCAGAGATGTCCCCTCTCTCTCTAAAAGGTCTCAAAGCAGCTTGACGTATTGCATTAGCATTCCCATAGGCTAGCTGTTTAACAATCAGTTCAGCTTCTGTATCCCCAACTAACCTGCTTGATGTCTGCATCAGCCTAGAGACAAAGTCCTGAAATAGTTCATCAGGTCCATGCGTTAGCTTTGATAAGTCCTCAGTCTGCCCTCCAGAAGATGGGATCTTGTTCCAGGCCCTCTTGGCAGCTGTACTAACCTGGGCATACACTGCCACCTCAAAACTTAACTGTTGATCTGTATCATTCTCCAGCAAGCGTATCATAAGAAATAAGAACCTGCTGGGCTCAATTTCTCTCAACTGAGGTCTGATATTGTTCTGCAAATTTAGCCTTCCACAACAGACAATCACCTGGCAGGCAAGCTCTGACTACCTGCTTCCAAACCCCGTGAGGCAAGGCTTCTGGAGCTATGTTCCCCAACAGCGTTTGAGTAAAGGCTGCATTAGGTCCTTACAGCATACTGTGTGTATGCTGCTTTTAACTCCTTGAGTTGTTGAAATGGATTTGGGAGGTGCGCTTTGACCAGATTTCCCCGAGCGTCTCTACTCAATCACAAGAAGCATTTGGAACCCTTGCACATCCTTCTCTCTGTCAGTGGCCTCTATAATACCTGCTTGCAGAGGAGACTTAGATAAACAGAGAGAATTTGCCATGCTCCAGGAAGTCCCTGCACCACGGGTGGATCTAAACCAGTGACTATTGTAGAAAGAGGAATACTCTTCCGATCCAAGGAGACTTGCAGAGTTTCCAGCTCCTGTGAAAGTGATACTGCAAAATCGCTCAAGCCTCTTAGCTCTTGCCGAATCTCACCACTACGTTTCTGCCTCCTTGCATTCTTGGTCAGAAGTGAGGAAGGTGACCACCCCTCATTGTGGTATTTAGGGGGTTTTCCCTATAGCTCATCAGGCTTGGATTGACTCTAATCAAAAAGTCTCATAAATGCTTCCTTGCCTAGTAACTCTTCCCACAGTGTGGAGGGTTTTGCTTCAACTTTTAACTGGTTCAGGGGAAATGCCTTCAGCTACTCAAGGCCCGATTCTAGACTTTCCTGTTTAAGTGTCCGCTAGCCAAGGGCATCCATTGGGGTGCCTCCCTGCTCATATTCATCACAATGTTGTTGGATTTTTCACCCCAATTCTTGCCCATGTATCTGGTTCCAAAGTCCCTTGCTCTGGAAACCAAGGACAGATCTGCTTTACAAACTCCAAAACTTTTTGTATTTGCTGCCGTTCTACTTCAGCTCCCCTGGCCTTTAAAATATCTTCAAGCAAGTGTACAATTAGTTGACTATTTCCTTGTCCTGTATCTACAATTATATATAAATATTTTACTCCCGCGTGTCTCACTCACCACACTTCACCTCCTTTTCCAAGCGCTCTCTTCACAATGAGATGTCCATCACTTTATTACCTCTGTGTTTAAGCCCCAATGTCCAGGGCGCCATTTGTCTCAGTTCTGCTGATTTACCTGATCTGTGCTTGAAAGGAGGAGTGTAGATTGAGGAAAAAATAGACGAGAGACTGAAGATAGAGTCGGGAGGGCATTCCAGTGAATATCGAATCTGCCTCATGTTTATTTCTCATAGCCTTTATATACCCCAAGCCAGAGAGGAGGGGAAGGCAAAAAGCTTTTTTACCCAGATACAAAGAACAAATTATTTAACCTTCTTAGTACCCAAAACATCAAGCAACTACACCCTAGGTCAAAACATCCCGTTATCTAGGCAAGACGTACAGCGACTTCACCTTTGGCCAAACATTTTTTTGTTTGACCTTGTAGAAGCAATAATAAGCTTGAACTCACTGACCTTGTGTCAAGATGGAGCGGAGCCAGCTCTATGAGCCTCTGCAACAGGGACCATGTTCAACTCTGGTTGTCATAGTTCAAGCCAGTGCTTCTCTAGAAAGTAAGCACTAAATAAACATCTGTTGAGTGAAAAGATGGTATGACATTTGTATACTCACCACTAATAAAATATTTTAATAGATATAAAAGGTTTAGCTGGAGAATTAATCTGCTGCCAAAGCAAACATCATGATACTTTCCAAAGCCCAGAGTAAATATTGTTTTGAATAACCCAGACAACTACTTCACAGATAATCAGCGAAGGACCATAAACATCTCTAGCCCTCCTTGCCAATGAACCTACATCCCATTTAGGAAACCAGCAGAATATTTTCTTCCTGACTCCATGTTACCAGATTCTCTTAGACAAGTGTTGCACCACAAGCTTGGTTCAAGTTGAAACTGAAACACTCTTCCCTGCTGAATAGCTTTCATGATGCCTAGAGGTGCTAGGCAGGCTCTTGGGGAAGAGAGTCAGCAACAATGCTACGTTACCAAGCTGCCAGGCAAGATGGACCCACTGGTACAACAGTGGCATGACTATTATGGGTGTAACCAATCCCTTTTTGATTGTGTTTAAAACCCATTTCACAGCTGGGAATTTGTGTCTGGTGTCTAAGCCTGGACAAGATCCTATGGCTGGGGAAGTCATAGATCCTATGGGGGTCAGGGATCTATTACTGTTGTTTTGATAAGTGAATATGTGCTCATCAAATTATCTTCTAGATATCTATGTTTGTGACTGTAGAATATTACTGATATCAGCTTTGGTCAGAGAATCTTGTTTTTATAGTAGGTAGCAACAAGTGACTGTAGAACACTCGGCCCTAAAGCGACTGTCCATATCACATACCCACTCCGAGGCTCAGGAAACATCACAGAATAGGGGGTGAAGAAAGTTGAGTAGGGTGGCATAGAACATGCCTGCCATAGTGACATGGCCATTGTGCTCAGGAGCTGACAGCACCTGTAATTAGCTGCACAAGACTGGTCCTATCAGCACCTCATTTTGGAAGGCAGAGGTGCTCATAAGGCCACACCCCTTCCTAGGGATCTATAAGCAATTAATGGTTTCTGGAGGAAGGAGACTCATTTTCTTCAGTGGCGTAGCACCTAGTAAGTTTCTGTTACCCACGTTTCTATAAGCAAACCAGTTAAACCCATCGAGCCACGCGGGGGAAAGATACAGAAGTATAAAGAGGTCTAGTTGGGAAGAACGGGGGATCAGTGAGAGGAAGAGTGAGATAAGTGACAGTAACTGGAATTGAATGGGATCAAAATGCATCACGTACATGTGTTAACATGTTATGACAAAACCCACTATGGCCTATAATTAATTTGTGTTAATCATGATTGTTTCTCCAGATTAATTTTCCTCTCATTTCTAGAATTAACAACATGCTATCCTTTTTCCAATAATTTTATTCTTAATGCTTCTCCAGGAAGGCAGACATTTTCTTTCTTTTCTTATTTTTCCTTCTTCAAATTTTCTTGACAGTGACTCTGAAAATAGTCAGAGATATGCAATACAAACCCTGAGATTGGCTCTATTTCTGGCCTTACTCTAGATTCACTGTGGCTGTGCCCAAGGCATCCCACAGGGTCAAATGGCAAACACACTGTCTACAACCTGTCCTGTCAGGCAACGCCAAAAGCTTCTTTGGCTAACTTTTCTTTTCAGTGCAATTAGTGTATGAGCGCAGAGCCTTTCTTTTACAGTCTTATTGTAGGACACACAACATGTCTCTTTCCTTTCTTTCCCCACCTAAAAAAGAAATAGTACGGCAATAAGGTCTTTCTAAGTTGATATGCAGTAAAAGATAGACCATACAGGACCACTGTTGAAACAGTGCCTGAAAGTCATTTTTGCTTTGAACTGTGTAGCACATCTTGTATATCTATTGGGTATCCTTGGTCAGGTTTTGACCCCCTGCACCCAGTATCAACCGGTTGTCCAAACAACACATATGGGTTCTTGCAGTGTTGCAACCCTAGAGGGAAAGGTATTCTAAGCACTGGAAACCAGGCAATACCTGTGCTACACTCTGAAGGGAAAGGTATCCCTGGCCATCGGAAGCCAGGAAATACCTACAGTTCTGTTCCCTAGGGGCAAGGTTTCCCCACAGGAATGTAGCAGTTCTGCTTCTCTCTGGGGAGAGCCATTACAGCTCAGCTCTGCTCTGCCAAGGGAGTTTCCCTGCAGAAATGTAGCAATCTTCTCCTGTTCCAGCTAAAGTTGTTACAGCTCTGCTGTGCCTTACTGTGCTGTGCTGTGCTGTGCTGTGCCGTGCCATTCCATGCTGTGCTGTTCTGTGCTGTGCTGTGCTGTGCTGTGCCGTGCCGTGCCGTTCCGTGCTGTGCTGTGCTGTGCTGTGCCGTGCCGTGCCGTGCTGTGCTGTGCTGTGCCATGCCGTTCTGTGCTGTGCTGTGCTGTGCCATGCCGTTCTGTGCTGTGCTGTTCTGTGCTGTGCTGTTCTGTGCTGTGCTGTGCTGTGCTGTTCTGTGCTGTGCTGTGCTGTGCCATGCCGTTCCATGCTGTGCTGTGCTGTGCTGTGCCATGCCGTGCTGTTCTGTGCTGTGCTGTGCCGTTTCGTGCTGTTCTGTGCTATGCCGTTCCATGCTGTGCTGTGCTGTGCCATGCCATGCCATTCCGTGCTGTGCTGTGCTGTGCCATTCTGTGCTGTGCCGTGCCGTGCCGTGCTGTGCTGTGCTGCGCTGTTCTGTGCTGTGCTGTTCTGTGCTGTGCTGTGCCGTTCTGTGCCGTGCCATGCTGTGCCGTTCTGTGCTGTACTGTGCTGTGCCGTGCCGTGCCGTTCTGTGCTGTACTGTTCTGTGCCGTGCCGTGCTGCGCCGTGCCGTGCTGTTCTGTGCTGTGCTGTGCCGTGCTGTGCTGTGTTGTGCTGTGCTGTGCTGTGCTGTGCCGTGCCGTGCTGTGCCGTTCCGTGCTGTTCTGTGCTGTGCTGTGCTGTGCCGTGCCGTGCCGTGCCGTGCTGTGCTGTGCCGTGCTGTGCCGTGCTGTGCTGTTCTGTGCCATGCTGTTCTGTTCTGTGCTGTGCCGTGCTGTTCTATGCTGTGCTGTGCCATGCCGTGCTGTGCTGTTCTGTGCCGTGCTGTGCTGTGCTGTGCCGTGCCGTGCCGTGCTGTGCTGTTCTGTGCCATGCTGTGCCGTGCCGTGCCGTTCTGTGCCATGCCGTGCTGTGCCGTTCTGTGCTGTACTGTGCTGTGCCGTGCCGTGCCATTCTGTGCTGTGCTGTTCTGTGCCGTGCCGTGCTGTGCCGTGCCGTGCCGTGCCGTTCTGTGCTGTGCTGTGCCGTGCTGTGCTGTTCTGTGCTGTGCTGTGCTGTGCCGTGCCGTGCTTTGCTGTGCTGTTCTGTACTGTGCTGTGCTGTGCTGTTCTGTGCTGTGCCGTGCTGTGCTGTGCTGTGCCGTGCTGTGCTGTGTTGTGCTGTGCTGTGCTGTGCCGTGCCGTGCTGTGCTGTGCTGTTCTGTACTGTGCCGTGCTGTGCTGTTCTGTGCTGTGCCGTGCTGTTCTGTGCTGTGCCGTGCTGTGCTGTGTTGTGCTGTGCTGTGCTGTGCCGCGCCGTGCTGTGCTGTGCTGTTCTGTACTGTGCTGTGCTGTGCTGT